>CM060951.1:10988778-11457169 GCA_030765055.1 Mantis religiosa
GCTGCGGTATTGTCATATTGCATTCCCCTTAAGTGCTGTGTGAGAAGCGCCAACCTCATAAATTTGTATGAAATACTATTTGTGCTAAGACAAACATTCAAAATTGATCCATGTGGAAGGTAGAGAGTAATGCATCTAACATAACCATGAAAACTGCATATGTTTAGCTGACATAGTTTTCCTAATACAAATAAATAAAGTAGATGCCATTATATTATAACAATGCATTGCGACGTAAGCACTGTAATGATTATCATTATTGGTTGGTATGCATGCGTGAACGTATATTTTAAATTACTCAGAACTGAAACGTAAACATTTGACATGACGTGATAAAAGAAATATGTACTTTGAATAAGTCGAGATGTCTGTTAAATTCGATGAGAGGAAACGATACACTTCTTGCTAGTCTGGTAGAACGTGTCTGGTCACATTATATCTTTATTTATGAATGGTTCGTAATATCTATTTACTCTAGAGAGTTCAAAGCAGTTTACTCTAGAGAGTTCAAAGCAGTATTATTCAGTTACTCTTCCATGAAAAAGTGTACCAGCTGAATCAATGAGACCCGATCCACCTTCCCCCTTACTACTACCAATAGAGTTAATGTGGGCTCAAGTTATGTTGTGAACATAAATAATATGTTCAAACTGTGTGACGTTAAACGAGTTATTCACGGAGAAATTCAGAAGGAACAGAACAAGACTGGGAAAACTGCTTGAGACATCAGATAAATTACAAGAAGACGACTTTTGGAAAGAAATATCACGTAACGGGATTTTGGAACCTATCATCACAAATTTGCAGTACTCAGACGATGAAGACAATGACAATGACAAATTATCTCTTAACGTAACACTCACAGCTATACGTATGTACCACTGATGTTTTAGTTGTATTAGAAAAGTAAGCAACTCAAACTGTAATTAATTTTAAATTAAATATTTTAACTTAATATTTATCTAGTTAGTGTTCAGGGAAATGCGCTAGTTAGAGAACCAGTAAGCTAGTGGATTCAGGGTAACTTGCAATTCTTGAATGGCATGCCGGATATAGAAGTGAGAATAAAAGAGAACAGTGTCATCAGCATATAAATCTGTTGAAATTAGAGCTATATCAGTAAGATGATAAGTGTAGTTATTAAAGAGGAGTGGTGCTTGTATTGAACCTTGAGGTACACCAGCTAAAATGGGCCGTCAAGAGTATTTGAAACCAGCAATCCCCACCGCATAAGTTGTATTAGTAACAAAATTTGCAATTATTTGTATAAGATGACAAGGGAGAGCAATGTGATGTGCGTTAACTAGTAGCTCGGAGTGTCACACCATATCAAATGCCTGGGCAGTATCTAGGATTGCTGCTACAGTGTAGTGCGCTTTTTCGAAACCTTTTACGATAGACTGCGTGACTGCAAACAATTAGTGGCGGTGGAGTACTTCAGGCGGAAGCCGAAATGAAAAGACGGAAGTAACTGATAGTGAATCAAAATACGAGAAAGAAGTTGATGAATAATATCGTTAAAAAGCTTATAAATTGTAGGTAATAAACTGATTGGTCTATAACTTGCGGGAAGAGTTTTAGAGTTCTGGACCCTGTAATCATTAGAACAATATTTTGTTCTTCATCTGATATGACTTAACGTTGGAGGTTTTCCCTTATCCTGAAAAAGTCTATTAGCTCTAAACTACACTCCTGGAAATTGAAATAAGAACACCGTGAAGTCATTGTCCCAGGAAGAGGAAAATTAATTGACACAGTCCTGGGGTCAGATACATCACATGATCACACTGACAGAACCATAGACACATAGACACAGGCAACAGAGCATGCACAATGTCGGCACTAGTACCGTGTATATCCACCTTTCGCAGCAATGCTCCCATGGAGACGATCGTAGAGATGCTGGATGTAGTGCTGTAGAACGGCCTGCCGTGCCATTTCCAGCTGGCGCCTCAGTTAGACCAGCGTTCGTGCTGGACGTGCAGACCGCGTGAGACGACGTTTCATCCAGTCCCAAACATGCTCAATGGGTGACAGATCCGGAGATCTTGCTGGCCAGGGTAGTTGACTTACACCTTCTAGAGCACGTTGGGTGGCACGGGATACATGTGGACGTGCATTGTCCTGTTGAAACAGCAAGTTCCCTTGCCGGTCTAGGAATGGTAGAACGATGGGTTCGATGACGGTTTAGATGTACCGCGCACTATTCAGTGTCCTCTCGACGATCACCAGAGGTGTACGGCCAGTGTAGGAGATCGCTCCCCACACCATGATGCCGGGTGTTGGCCCTGTGTGCCTCGGTCGTATGCAGTCCTGATTGTGGCGCTCACCTGCACGGCGCCAAACACGCACACGACCATAATTGGCACCAAGGCAGAAGCGACTCTCATCACTGAAGACGACACGTCTCCATTCGTCCCTCCATTCACGCATGTCGCGACACCACAGGAGGCGGGCTGCACGATGTTGGGGGGTGAGCGCAAGACTGCCTAACGGTGTGCGGGACCGTAGCCCAGCTTCATGGAGACGGCTGCGAATGGTCCTCGCCGATACCCCAGGAGCAACAGTGTCCCTAATTTGCTGGGAATTTGCGGTGCGGTCCCCTAGGGCTCTGCGTAGGATCCGACGTTCTTGGCGTGCATCCGTGCGTCGCTGCGTTCCGGTCCCAAGTCCACGGGCACGTGCACCTTCCGCCGACCACTGGTGACAACATCGATGTACTGTGGAGACCTCACGTCCCACGTGTTCAGCAATTCGGTGGTACGTCCACCCGGCCTCCCGCATGCCCACTATACGCCCTCGCTCAAAGTCCATCAACTGCACATACGGTTCACGTCCACCCTGTCGCGGCATGCTACCAGTGCTAAAGACTGCGATGGACCTCCGTATGCCACGGCATACTGGCTGATACTAACGGCGGCGGTGCCCACACCCTGCGCAGCTAGCGCCATTCGACGGCCAACACAGCGGTTCCTGGTGTGTCCGCTGTGCCGTGCGTCTGATCATTCCTTGTACAGCCCTCTCGCAGTGTCCGGAGCAAGTATGGTGGGTCTGACACACCGGCGTCAATGTGTTCTTATTTCTATTTCCAGGAGTGTATATGGACCCTGTACTTATTTGAACATTTCACTCTTCGACTGATATGACTTAACGTTGGATATTTTCGCTTATCCTGAAATATGAATGTCTGGTAACTCTAAGGTCTATGTACCCTGTACTCATTTAAACATAATTTCATTCATCGTCTAATATGACCTATCCTTGAAATATGTTAGTAAAATTAACAACAAAAATTAATAATATTAATAATAAGAAAAATAATTATAGTAATATTCATAATAACAATAATATTAATAATATTAATAATAACAATATTAATAATAACAATAATAATATTAATAATAAGAAATATTAAGAATAACAATAGTATTAACAATAACAATAATATTAATAACAACAATAGCAACAGCAACAATAACAACAATCATCATCATCATCATCACAATAATAATAATAATAATAATGATGACCATGACCATGACCATGACCATGACCATGACCATGACCATGACCATGACCATGACCATGACCATGACCATGACCATGACCATGACCATGACCATGACCATGACCATGACCATGACCATGACCATGACCATGACCATGACCATGACCATGACCATGACCATGACCATGACCATGACCATGACCATGACCATGACCATGACCATGACCATGACCATGACCATGACCATGACCATGACCATGACCATGACCATGACCATGACCATGACCATGACCATGACCATGACCATGACCATGACCATGACCATGACCATGACCATGACCATGACCATGACCATGACCATGACCATGACCATGACCATGACCATGACCATGACCATGACCAT
Source organism: Mantis religiosa (assembly GCA_030765055.1). NCBI lineage: Eukaryota > Metazoa > Arthropoda > Insecta > Mantodea > Mantidae > Mantis > Mantis religiosa. The sequence goes on from CM060951.1 coordinate 10,992,690, forward strand.
GACCATGACCATGACCATGACCATGACCATGACCATGACCATGACCATGACCATGACCATGACCATGACCATGACCATGACCATGACCATGACCATGACCATGACCATGACCATGACCATGACCATGACCATGACCATGACCATGACCATGACCATGACCATGACCATGACCATGACCATGACCATGACCATGACCATGACCATGACCATGACCATGACCATGACCATGACGATGACCATGACGATGACCATGACGATGACCATGACGATGACCATGACGATGACCATGACGATGACCATGACGATGACCATGACGATGACCATGACGATGACCATGACGATGACCATGACGATGACCATGACGATGACCATGACGATGACCATGACGATGACCATGACGATGACCATGACGATGACCATGACGATGACCATGACGATGACCATGACGATGACCATGACGATGACCATGACGATGACCATGACGATGACCATGACGATGACCATGACGATGACCATGACGATGACCATGACGATGACCATGACGATGACCATGACGATGACCATGACGATGACCATGACGATGACCATGACCATGACCATGACCATGACCATGACCATGACCATGACCATGACCATGACCATGACCATGACCATGACCATGACCATGACCATGACCATGACCATGACCATGACCATGACCATGACCATGACCATGACCATGACCATGACCATGACCATGACCATGACCATGACCATGACCATGACCATGACCATGACCATGACCATGACCATGACCATGACCATGACCATGACCATGACCATGACCATGACCATGACCATGACCATGACCATGACCATGACCATGACCATGACCATGACCATGACCATGACCATGACCATGACCATGACCATGACCATGACCATGACCATGACCATGACCATGACCATGACCATGACCATGACCATGACCATGACCATGACCATGACCATGACCATGACCATGACCATGACCATGACCATGACCATGACCATGACCATGACCATGACCATGACCATGACCATGACCATGACCATGACCATGACCATGACCATGACCATGACCATGACCATGACCATGACCATGACCATGACCATGACCATGACCATGACCATGACCATGACCATGACCATGACCATGACCATGACCATGACCATGACCATGACCATGACCATGACCATGACCATGACCATGACCATGACCATGACCATGACCATGACCATGACCATGACCATGACCATGACCATGACCATGACCATGACCATGACCATGACCATGACCATGACCATGACCATGACCATGACCATGACCATGACCATGACCATGACCATGACCATGACCATGACCATGACCATGACCATGACCATGACCATGACCATGACCATGACCATGACCATGACCATGACCATGACCATGACCATGACCATGACCATGACCATGACCATGACCATGACCATGACCATGACCATGACCATGACCATGACCATGACCATGACCATGACCATGACCATGACCATGACCATGACCATGACCATGACCATGACCATGACCATGACCATGACCATGACCATGACCATGACCATGACCATGACGATGACCATGACCATGACCATGACCATGACCATGACCATGACCATGACCATGACCATGACCATGACCATGACCATGACCATGACCATGACCATGACCATGACCATGACCATGACCATGACCATGACCATGACCATGACCATGACCATGACCATGACCATGACCATGACCATGACCATGACGATGACCATGACCATGACCATGACCATGACCATGACGATGACCATGACGATGACCATGACGATGACCATGACGATGACCATGACGATGACCATGACGATGACCATGACGATGACCATGACGATGACCATGACGATGACCATGACGATGACCATGACGATGACCATGACGATGACCATGACGATGACCATGACGATGACCATGACGATGACCATGACGATGACCATGACGATGACCATGACCATGACCATGACCATGACCATGACCATGACCATGACCATGACCATGACCATGACCATGACCATGACCATGACCATGACCATGACCATGACCATGACCATGACCATGACCATGACCATGACCATGACCATAATGATGATGATGATGATGATGATGATGATAATAATAATCATAATAATAATCATAATAATAATCATAATAATAATCATAATAATAATCATAATAATAATCATAATAATAATCATAATAATCATAATCATAATAATCATAATCATAATAATCATAATCATAATAATCATAATCATAATAATCATAATCATAATCATCATAATCATAATAATCATAATAATCATAATAATCATAATAATCATAATAATCATAATAATCATAATAATCATAATAATCATAATAATCATAATAATCATAATAATCATAATAATCATAATAATCATAATAATCATAATAATCATAATAATCATAATAATCATAATAATCATAATAATCATAATAATCATAATAATAATAATAATAATAATAATAATAATAATAATAATAATAATAATAATAATAATAATAATAATAATAATAATAATAATAATAATAATAATAATAATAATAATAATAATAATAATAATAATAATAATAATAATAATAATAATAATAATAATAATAATAATAATAATAATAATAATAATAATAATAATAATAATAATAATAATAATAATAATAATAATAATAATAATAATAATAATAATAATAATAATAATAATAATAATAATAATAATAATAATAATAATAATAATAATAATAATAATAATAATAATAATAATAATAATAATAATAATAATAATAATAATAATAATAATAATAATAATAATAATAATAATAATAATAATAATAATAATAATAATAATAATAATAATAATAATAATAATAATAATAATAATAATAATAATAATAATAATAATAATAATAATAATAATAATAATAATAATAATAATAATAATAATAATAATAATAATAATAATAATAATAATGATGATAATGATGATAATGATGATAATGATGATAATGATGATAATGATGATAATGATGATAATGATGATAATGATGATGATAATGATGATGATAATGATGATGATAATGATGATGATAATGATGATGATAATGATGATGATAATGATGATGATAATGATGATGATAATGATGATGATAATGATGATGATAATGATGATGATAATGATGATGATAATGATGATGATAATGATGATGATAATGATGATGATAATGATGATGATAATGATGATGATAATGATGATGATAATGATGATGATAATGATGATGATAATGATGATGATAATGATGATGATAATGATGATGATAATGATGATGATAATGATGATGATAATGATGATGATAATGATGATGATAATGATGATGATAATGATGATGATAATGATGATGATAATGATGATAATAATGATGATAATAATGATGATAATAATGATGATAATAATGATGATAATAATGATGATAATAATGATGATAATAATGATGATAATAATGATGATAATAATGATGATAATAATGATGATAATAATGATGATAATAATGATGATAATAATGATGATAATAATGATGATAATAATGATGATAATAATGATGATAATAATGATGATAATAATGATGATAATAATGATGATAATAATGATGATAATAATGATGATAATAATGATGATAATAATGATGATAATAATGATGATAATAATGATGATAATAATGATGATAATAATGATGATAATAATGATGATAATAATGATGATAATAATGATGATAATAATGATGATAATAATGATGATAATAATGATGATAATAATGATGATAATAATGATGATAATAATGATGATAATAATGATGATAATAATGATGATAATAATGATGATAATAATGATGATAATAATGATGATAATAATGATGATAATAATGATGATAATAATGATGATAATAATGATGATAATAATGATGATAATAATGATGATAATAATGATTAATAATAATAATAATAATAATAATAATAATAATAATAATAATAATAATAATAATAATAATAATAATAATAATAATAATAATAATAATAATAATAATAATAATAATAATAATAATAATAATAATAATAATAATAATAATAATAATAATAATAATAATAATAATAATAATAATAATAATAATAATAATAATAATAATAATAATAATAATAATAATAATAATAATAATAATAATAATAATAATAATAATAATAATAATAATAATAATAATAATAATAATAATAATAATAATAATAATAATAATAATAATAATAATAATAATAATAATAATAATAATAATAATAATAATAATAATAATAATAATAATAATAATAATAATAATAATAATAATAATAATAATAATAATAATAATAATAATAATAATAATAATAATAATAATAATAATAATAATAATAATAATAATAATAATAATAATAATAATAATAATAATAATAATAATAATAATAATAATAATAATAATAATAATAATAATAATAATAATAATAATAATAATAATAATAATAATAATAATAATATTAATAATAATAATAATAATAATAATAATAATAATAATAATAATAATAATAATAATAATAATAATAATAATAATAATAATAATAATAATAATAATAATAATAATAATAATAATAATAATAATAATAATAATAATAATAATAATAATAATAATAATAATAATAATAATAATAATAATAATAATAATAATAATAATAATAGTAATAATAATAATAGTAATGCAGTGTTAAGGAGAAGTTATTTCCCTAAAGCAGTGCTTGGTGTTGGGGAAGCATGCATTACCCGTTACTTGGGTTGCTAAGTACTACATTAGTATCGGAATATGCACCTTCTGTCAAACTAACTTGTTCTCTGCCTCCCTTTTGGGGACAGATAGTACGAGGATTTCATCTCTGCCTCCTGGGAATAGGAGGAGGAGGGGGAGGGGGAGGAAGGAAGAGCGAATTGATGGAGGATTCACACCAGCTGACGCTACTACACAAAAAGCAGGGAGGAGACACGCCGAAGGGAAAATGTTTTTACATTCAGAGCATCTAATGGATCGTCGTCGACGACGTCGTCTTATTCCTAGACGAGCACTTGCTTAAGGAGATGCTCATTAGTACACAAATTTCTTATACATCGATAACATCCTATTTATACGAATATGCCTCATTAAAGACGAGCTAGCGTACATCGCTCATCTTTCGTGTAAAACATTGCACTAATGTGCCCGGATTTAGACGCTGAATCTGCACGGAGTTCCACTTTTGGCTGCCAAATATTTGATTGCGAAAAATAGGACAAAATATTTGCGGGAAGGGAAAGCTAACTTTTCAGTTTCAGGTGAAGTAGCAGTACATTGAGTATCTCAAAGGAAGGGAAAGGAACATTGATAAAAGGGTAACTACCTAATTGGTAATAAAAATCATGACTCGCAGACGAGAGACAGGGTCAGTTTTGAAGACAAGTTAGAATATGCTCAAGTTGTTCTAGGGAAGCAAGTCACGTGAAAAGACGATTAGATATCGACGTTTCGGGAGTGTGCATCTCTCCGATCATCAGAATATTTACGAGGGACAATCAAATACTAACAGGCCTCTGTTTACTGCGCATGCATAGAGTGCCATATGAGTTCGAAGCTTATACAGCACATGCATTGAGGTCCCTGGAAGGGGTCAGTGACCTTGGGAACTCGTTTGGCTCTGTCCCTCAGGTATTGCCGAGATTCTGAGAGAGAGGCGCATTCAGCTGTTGTGCAACGAGAAATAATCAAATTTATTTTCAATGAAAATGTAGAAGCTGCTGAAATTCGCCGTCGGATACTCCCACAATTTGGGGAAACAACCAATTCATGCTTCAGAGTTAAATATTGTCACCCAATTATCAGAAGCCACGACCAACCGGAGCTGCGTAGGGGACAGGAGGCATTCAGACCACGCCTACCCATTTATCATGTATCGTTAACATAGGGGATGGTGAGGAACGTGTCACTAGGCATTAGCCGTCGCTTTCCCCTCCCCCTGCCGTCTGGAACAATGAGGACATTTCATCTAACCCGGAACCTTCTAGACTGGTCAGTTGGTCTTACATAAGCAACGGGCCGGGCTTCAGCAGAGTTCAGTTCTTGGCGAGCAGCCGTGAAGAGCGCCGTGCTAGCGAACGGACTGGAACACTGCGTATCAGAGGAGTTGTACGTAATTGCGAGTGTGGAGTGGACCTGTGACAGACGAACTGGTGGATTGTAATTGTGTGCGCTACGTACTTCTATGTAATCGCTAAGTGTTCCAACTGTAATTCGCTGGAAATAAAGAACATTTTGAGTTTGTGAAATGGGACTTTTAATTCTATGAATACACAAAGTCACAATATCGTTGCCATGAGTTTAATAAAGGACGCGAATTCAGACTCGATGGGTATCCTTCTCAACGAGTTCCTCGAACAACAGGGACAACGACGAAGGACCATTAAAGCTGCCTACCAGTGTGACCTTCTCAGTCAAGTTCGAATTGCTTTCCGGTCTAAACGTCGCAGTAGCCCTATCAGAAACGCGTTGATTAGGCAGGGTAATGCCAGCCCACACACTGCAGCAGCAACGCAGCAAACATTGGCCGAAATGCACCAGACCGCCCTTCCACATCCAGACTTTTCACCTTGCGACTTCTTCATATTTGCTCCAGCCATAGAAGCTCTTGTAGAACATTGTTTCACAACTAATGAGGTGAAAGAATTTGTGCGCAACTGGCTCTGTACACGTCCTCGTACTCTCTTTGAAACTGGCATTAAAAACTGCCTGTCTGTTGGAACAAATGTATAGAAAAGATGGGTACATATGTAGAAAAGTAATAACAATGTAAATTTCAATTACTCTTCATGAATCCCGTAGGGAAGCGGATCCGTCCCCTTCAGCTTCCGTGGTGCGGGCGCTGTGGACTCCTAGCACTCGTGGTACCTTTAACGTTACTAGAGGAACCTCGGGCCTAACATTCTTGCCCCTCCGTGATAGGGAGTTGTTCGGATTGGGTTGGACTCGAGGGGGCAGTGGTTCCCGATACACGTGAGAGATCGGGTACGTCTCCGGACGGGGTTGAGGGAAGCCATTAATATTCCCACGTACTAGCCAGCATAGCTAGTAGAAGCTGTGCTAGATCACCAGACGGCCCCACCAAGGTTGATCGGTAGCCTTCCCCTTTGGTGTAGGTGGCGTATCCACTTCCATTCCGTCTTTAGTCCACAGGACTAGATAGGAGGCTTGTTAGTCTCTAGGTATGCTCCATGGAGGAGCCGGGGGCCCTTTCAGGACAGCTCGGCAACTTTCTGGTCGAAGGAGGCCAGGGTCCTTTGTCCTACGTGTCCAGAACTAATGGGAGTAGTACCTCTGGCATGAATTCAATTAGTCTTCATGAATAAATTTTCTGGAACGAAAGGCCAGTTTATATTTTATTGCCCTTATATTAAATGTTATAACTACAAATGTATCACTCGATACAACACAAAGACAAAACACTATAAAGGTTCGCAAAACTGAACAAAAGACTGTTTTCAGTTTTAAATTCTAGGTCAGGAGATGGCGTGCGTATAGAAAATTAATGGGCCAAAGAAACCTAACTACTTATTACGTGTTTCAAATGAGAAGAGTTCTCGCCTGTACCGAATCAGATGCGTTAGAGCCTTTAGCGTTGCCACCTTGTTACCCCCACACTTTTTATATTTACCACTCTCCCTCTCGCTCTCGCACACTTGCTAGTGTTTCGTGGAGCTGGACTTAAGGAACCGCAAACTGAATTTTCCAAAGTTTTATAATAATACACATGTTGAAAACAATTGCAACATGAATATTCATATATTACGCAAATGGTTGAAATATTTAGTTTAAAATCAATTATAGTTTATGAATTACTTATTTTTCTAACCCAATGAAAATACCAGCGGTGTATCCGTATAGCTGTGAATGTTACTTACGTTAAGAGATAATTCGTCATTGTTATTGTCTTCATCGTCTGAGTACTACAAATTTATGATGATAGGTTCCAAAATCTCCTTACGTTCTATTTCTTTCCAAAAGTTGCCTTCTTGTAGTTTATCTGATGTTTCGTGCAGTTTTCCCAGTCTTGTGTTTCTTAGCAATTTCTTTGTGATTAAGTGGTTCAAAGTCTACAACGAACATATATGGCACCCAAACATGTGGCTGATTAAGATGGAGAGAAATTAACTACGAATAAAATTTTGGTTACAGTAATTTCAAATATACGTTCACGCATACATGCTGAAACGGTACTCTCTTCCTCGAGTTGATTGACTGGCTGTTAAGAAATGTATGGAAGATTAATTGTATGTTAAATGAATGTATACGTGTATTGGAGCAAATATCTTGTGTGTGCAGTGTCCAGATTGTTACGAGCTCTGAACGGTATGATTTTCCCTCCCTTAGGAAAGCCGACCGCAACTATAAATTTGAAAGGTCACACCTGGAGTTTCCTTTCAAACATAGTTTGACAGGAAGGGGACACCTAGATGGCCTAAAGTGAGATTCTCGTAACTGGGACTCCATATTTGTTCTACCGACCAACTAATTAAGAATAATGAGCTGAAGGGGGAAGCGAAGTGTCATATAACTATCTTGAGAAAAAGACATATCTAAAGTTCAGTCGGTGGCTGAGGGTCGACCGAGATCGTCGTGCTAACGCGCGCCGACAGAAATCGCGTTTATTAAATCAGTCGCTAGCTGGGGGTCGGGCTAGATCGTCGTGCTAACGCACGCGGAAAGAAATCGCGTTTATTAAGTCAGTCGGTGGCTGAGGGTCGACCGAGACCGTCGTGTGATAGCACACGGACAGAAATCGCATTCAATTAAAGCTAGTTAGTAGCTGGGTGCTAATCCGACGAGTCGTGTTATAGACACGGGGGTGCAACCACGAGAGGGCGAAGCCTACTATACAGAGTTCGCCTAACTAACTAGTATTTTGAGAGTAATTGAAATACAACCAATCGTCATAAGAGAATTAACCTGTGTTTCTTTCCAAGTACCCTAACTGATCCACCCAGAACGCCCTGTGTCAAGAGATCCATGCCACTGATCCTATATTCATAAATATTAGGTCAACTCCGAGAGCAGCCGAGGACATCGATATTCTTCAAATTTTATTAGCGATGCTGACAACCCTAGGAGTCAAGCCCCTGCCAAACAATTGAGCCAAACTGCGCGGCAATACCTACCCGACACCCCGACCTGCCCCAATGTCCTTAGTGCTTACGTCACAGTGCATATATAAATGGTCTCTAATCTATTTGTTTATTTATATTAAGAAAACTGAACCAAGAGTATGAGGTTTTTAAGCTTATGTTGAATACATTACTGTCTCCTTCCACATGGATCAGTTTAGGCAAAATCTGAATTTTTGTCTTAGTACGAGTAGTATTTATTAAGGAATGATTAGTTTGGCGCCTGTCACACACCACATAGGGAGAATACAATGCGACAGCACCGGAGCAGAAATGCATTTTTGTATCTTGAAAAGTGCAGAGCGATGCGCAGTGGTATCTGGACGAGTCCATCTCAGAACCGTAGCAACTGGAAGGGAGGACAGGTCAGTTGCGTATCAGTTGCGAGCAAATAAACACGTGCAAGGCCACTCGGTAACACTACAGCTTGTTTCAAAATGTGCTTGTCTCCTGGTTCCAACAGAGCATTTATAAATAATGCCTCCTAGCAGCAAATTAGGAAATAAAGTGCTACATTTAAAAACACGAGAAGTAATAGGCAATATCCATAGATTTATAAAAAGAAAACAATGGTCTGGGTCGGCTATAAAAATCTGGGGAAGGGTATCTGAGACAACAGTTGTGTCTGAAAGCAGTTTAGGAGAGTTATTAAGGAAAGAAAAGCCATTGGTGCTAGTGCAACAACGTCCTTCTCTATGCCCAGTAAACAAAGATTAAGAACATGCACAAAAACTAATTTGGATGTTTTAATTCAGAAGTAGTTAGGTGAACTATGAATAATTTTTAAAGCACAGATAAACAAAGACCAACTTTGAAGAAAGTGCTTATGAAGCTAAGAATTCTACTGACTTCCAAGACAGCGCCTGAACATTAAGAAGAGTTCTTTTGAAGCTAGGATTATTTGAAAAAAAAAAAAAAAAAAAAAAAAAGACACTAGGCGTGACAGACAAATTTTAATCGAACATCGCACCACATGTGCAAAAAGGCTTAAGTATTTACGAAATATTCGGAGATATCGAAGTGAAGTTTATATAGTTTATATGGATAAAACTTATATAAACACAACACATACTGGACCATACGCCTGGAGTGAAATTTGTTACAGGGACTCTGCAGCGATATTGAAAGGCCGACAGTTGTTTATCATGCCTGCTGGAGGAGAACAGGGTTTTGTTCCAAATGTCTATGTACTACTTAAGACCCAACAAAAGCGCGGAGATTACTACCATAGTAAGAATTACAACTTAGTTTATAAGAGCTGCAAAAAATGGCTTCGAGACTGAAATTTGTTTTTAGACACCTTATGCACCGCCCTCCCCTCTCGTAATCTTACGCGTGTGACGCATTGTGACGATAGGTGCACTATCCCCACCACAGTTGCTACTCATCCCTACCGCGCAGTATTCCTGTCAAGATAAGATAATACATCTGTACTCTGATTGTTTGCGCACATAATAGCGCTCAAGGACAGACACCATCCGATTTGAAACAGATAATGGTACTTAAATGTTGACGTCTCCTAAAGCGTTATGTTCAAAATGGTCATCGGATCATCCTCTTCAAGGATGAAGAAATGGAATTCCTTAATCAGCATATACCGAGCCCAGTTTTAACCATATAACTATATGATCAGTCACCCGTGGCACCTTGTATCTATAATTAAATGTGAAATGAAATACATTTATATATACCTTCACACTAAACTTGCAGCAGATGAAACATTTCTTCTTGTAAAAGTTGTGCTAAGGAATAAGTGTCAGTTAAATTCAATATCCTTTCTGATAAATATGTATTTTACAAAGCACGTCCTTTTAAATAAATTGATTGTCTGTAAGGAGCGAAACCTGTTTAAAGGAATGTAAGATCTTGCTGTGTATAGATGGCAGCACCTGTCATATCTTTTCGCGCAGAAAATAATTTGCAATTATCTAGGAAGCTTTATTAGTAATTCTGACTATGTTCATAAGGTATAGCATAGATTTAATTACGTTTTGTTGAATGTAAAGATGTATTTTGCTATGCTGTATGTTCAGAAACTGGGGAATGTATAAATAATTGATTGTCAGAAAGGAAGGCTTCTGATTCGTGTATATATACATTTGGTTTGGCAATTATACTTGCAATAAAAGTAATAATGGTAGAACATGTGTTACATTAAAATCTGCGAACAATCTGCACTGTGACAATTTGGAAAGCTTAAGAAGCACAGATCTATTCAGCTTGATCATCAAGTTAAGTAGATAAGTTGCTTTTACCTACTTAATTTTGTATACTCACGCCTTATCCTGACCTGACATTTAATTTACTGCAGTCTTTTGTTCAGTGATGTAAGTATCGGTGGTGTTTCGCCTTTGTTGATTTTTGTGTTATATTTATTTTATGGTTATAACATTTCTTAAAATATCCTGATGATGGGAGTTGACGTGGAGCTCCCGAAACGTGGATTTCTAATTGTCTTTTCTCCAGAAGATCTCGAAAGTCTGTTTCTTTCTTTAACATGCAAAGAGGAAGGAATTTTAAAGCCGTTACATGACGATCAATTCCTTACGGGCCTGAGTATATCTTAAAGTCAACTATATTCCTATATTAATATTTTAGTTGAGTAATTTCTATGAATATTTCCCTGGTGTAACATGAAATGAGTAACACATCAGATTTTTCCCTTCTTATGTATTACAATAATTCATTTTTCTTGTCAATTTTCCCCCTTTCTCCATTCTTTAGGGATTTTGACATGTGAATGAAGAAGCAGGCAGGAAGATAATCGCCATTGGTATCAGCAGGAGGTAGAATGGTTTCCAGACCATTTATTTCCTATCTTACAAGAAGACAGCGTCGACGAGAAGAGGTATTCCATTATGGTCGTAAAATATTTGTGCGCATTTTAGAGCAGCACGACAGTGGAACAAGCGGAAGCGACGCTTCTGATAAGCGGAAACATTATACTTGCCTTTGGCTAAGCGTGACGACTAATTTACACGCTCAAAACCAACTCTGCTTATCTCAAGGAGAGATTAACTGATAATTATTATTTTGGTCGCAAGATACAACTTTTGCTGCCTCTTCCACGTGAATAGTAGGTCAAGAAGGATTGAATTCCTAAATTATATACTGAAAATAATATTTGAAGTCCCCTCAATTTAAAAAGCATATATAGGTCCAAAGCCAAGTTGCTGTGAATCACATGAATTTGTTTTAAATGTCACAAGTATTTCTATGATTACTAAAGTTCACAAACAGAAATTTCGATGACAATCTATAGATTTAGCGATCTCTGGAAGCAGGAGGAATTGTGTTATACTGTTTTACATGTTAACCCTTTATTGCGTGAATTATTTCGCTACCTATAATGATTTATAATTTCAATTGATTTATATGACAAGGGTGAATATCCAGCTGTCAAAAGCCTGCCATATTTAATGAGGGGAAAACAGGATATACGGAGTCTGTATCACCTATGCATACTGTTCTAAAATCTCTTGGGTTCAAATATAGGAGAACAAATGATGGTCACAAACTTCTGCTAGAAACAAGTGACATTGTTGCTACAAGACTAAAATTTATGGCCGACCTCTTTGCCTCCCAGCTGCACGTACCTGGGTCGACGTCGGGACTCCTTCCTCGGTCTCCACGTCGTAGTCGGCTGCTTGCTGTACCCTGGGCTCTAGCGGCTTCTCCTGCATGGATTCTTTTTGGGTTCTCAGGGGTTACGGTTGAGACAACACAAACCAACGATAATCTCTTAGCTGCTTTCATTCGTCCTTTCATTCGTGGAACCCGGGCACTTGATTAACTGCACTTCCGGCGGACATTTTACAGTACATTTTATTAGACGCGGTACTTCGTCGAACACACCTGACGGATGTATACAATACTGCAATGAACAATGAGCAACACTGAGTAGCAACTGAGGGATGAGTAGGGGTTACCACCCTCTTATATACACGCAGCACCGCGTCACTAGTAAAAACTAAGGGTGTATTGACCTGTATAATGGGACGTAAAATAGCTAGCATACCATTCTATTATCCAAACATCCGCTCGTTCTAGGCTGTCGTCCGGGTGTGCAGGGTTTCTCACGTATGTCTGCCCAGGTCCATCACAATGTTTCTTCAAGTCTACAATTTTGCTTTAACTAACATAATTATTTACAGTTCTTAAATTTATGAGTAATTACTAAACATATTGGTAAATAAATAATTGATCAAAGGGCCAAAGTTTCTGTTTCAAATTTCTGCACACAATGTATAGCATTAGCAGTATAGGGTATTCATGGAGTAAAAATGCATCATAAGTACATATTCACACCTTTCGTATTTATTAAATATGTTAATAAAACTAAAATTGGTTTAAACTCCATTACAGGCAGTATACAAATATCGCATGATTAAAATACAAAAAATGTTCACAAATCGTTGAAATGTCACTATTTTGTTTCACGGTAGTAGACACCTTATTTCGTAGAATCATTTTGTTTTGTGTAAATATGAACGATAGCTACGTAAGCGAACTGTTCTCCAGTTCAAGGTTTTAAGGTCCAGATTATGCAATAATCATTGTATACGTTCTCAAATACATTCTGAAATATTAAGCGAACTTCTCTGTCAGCATCTGTAGGATACCTGCTAGGTTGAGACAAAGAAAAATACCAGGGGAAACCCATAAAAACCGGACTGTTGTCATCAAAATTTCATTGATGGACGTGTTTACAAAATTACTTCAGTCACCTTCACAATACTCTCCATTACATGCGATGCACTTGTCAAATCTCTTTTCCCACTTTTGGAAGCATGTTTGGAACTCTTCAAGTTTGATATTGTCCAGTGCCCCATTACACTCCCCTTTTAGAGTTTTTTCATTCGTGGAAACAGATAAGAGTCGAACGGGGCTAGGTCCGGTGAATACAGAGCGTGGGGAACTACAGACCACCTCTGAGATGACAAATAGTGGGTCACTCGTAAGGCCGTGTGTGCTGGAGCGTTGTCGTGATGCAGAAACCAGTCACGAGTTCGCCAAAGTTCCGTGAGTTTCCTCCTCACATCCTCTCGCAGACGCCTTAAAACATCCAAGTAAAAGTGCTGATTAAGTCTGACCAGGTGTTACGAATTTCTGATGCACAATTCCACGAAAATCAAAAAGGCAATGATCATCGTCTTCACATTTGACTCACTTGCCTTACTTTTTGTAATCTGGGAGAGTTGGGAGTCCTCCACTGCCTTGACGCTTGTTTGGTTTCTTGGTCATATCCGTAACACCAACTCTCATCCCCTGTAATGACTTTGTTCAAAAAGTTTGGATCACGTTCAATCTCTGTTTTCAAGTCCTGACACACATTCATGCGGATAGTTTTGTGCTCCTGTGTGAGAAGACGCGGAAAATATTTAGCAGCAACACGTCTCATGCGCAAATCCTCCCTCAAAATCCGCTGGCACGAGCTCCAACTGTTTCCTGTCGCTGCTGAAAATTGGTCGATCGTTCGGCGACGATCCTCGATCTTTTGGCGGACCTTTCCAATATTTTCCTCATTTCGCGATGTTGAAGGGCGTCCAGAACGAGCTTGGTCTTCAACACACATCTCACCACGTTTAAAGCACCCAAACAACTCCAAAACATGTGTGCGACTCATAGCGTCCTCCTGGAAAGCTTCCTGCAGCATTTGGTGTGTCTCCGTTGTAATTTTTTTTAAGCAGGAAACAAAATTTCACACACACCTTTTGTTCTTTTAAAGTTGCCGTAAGGACTTCGCAGAGGTAACCTGCCAACAGTCAGAGAAACACAATACCACACTTGCACGTTCAGCTCTACACTGACGCCGTCTGCACAGCTGTTTCATGAAGGTCTCTACTAACACCATCTAGCGTGAGAACCCTGCACGCCAAGACAGTATGGGCTCAACCCATATTCATTCTTATTTTGTAGCTACCGGAGATACTCCCCCCCCCTCTCTCTCTCTCTATCTTTGCACTCTAATACACTTATATAAGCTTGACTAGATTATACTGCGGAGGGTATTCCTCACGGAGGTGCAAACTTGATCTATTGTACTTATGCCTCCTAGCGGGGGAAGATCCGGAAAGAACGCGCGAGGAGGCAGATACACCCAAGGATCCACCCACACTTTGCCAATTAGAACTCCGCGGCAGGCCAATAAAACCTGCATTCCACAATACTGTGGTCCAGTGACGGTCCCTGAAACAGACCACCAGATGACAGAAGATATGAAATGATAATGGAGATGAAATGGAGAGACAGCAAATTGGGGAATGTAGTTAATGTACCCAGCATTCATTTAATGACCCGGTAAACCCGCTGAAATTTCTATATATCAGGAAGTTTGTCCATGGGAAGCAAATTTGGATCTCCCGAATGCGGGCTACAAACGAAATCACTAGACACCCCCTCGATTACACATTTCTTTGCTATTTATTGAGCATATTCGAAAATTTTACAATTTACAACTTTAGCCTACATTTATTTGTGTTTACCTTGTTGCTACCTTGTCTTACATAACACCCTGGTCTTCTGCTCTGTCAGGTAGCTCTTAACCTACATGTCTCCTTGTTACTTATTTAGTCCCATTCTTCCCCCTCATCTTCCTTCTTTATATTTCTTCTTCTTCTTCTTCACTGCAAGGGCTAGGCAATGTTGCCTGTTCCGGCTTAAAAAATATCTGACCATCGTTTTCGTGGTCTTCCCGGATGTCTCTTTCCACTAGGTTTATAGTTTATAACTCTTCTTGGGATCCTATCTCTCGGCATTCTCTCAATATGCCCCCTCCACTCATTTATTTTTTCTTCTAAAGAACTTATTTCTAAATCTTCTCTAATTTTTCATTTGGAATTTTATCTAAAAGAGTACATCCCTTTACTGCTCTTAAAAATCTCATTTCGGCAGACTGTATCTTGTTTTTGTTTGCTTTTGTTAATGTCCATGTTTCAGAACCAAAAACAAAAGCAGGCACAGCCTTTACTTTATAAAATTTCATCCGTGTTTCTTCTCTGGTTTTAGTTTTTAGGCTTCTATTTATTATGCCGCATATTTGTTGAAACTTTGGTATTTTATTTTTAAAATCATTTTCATATTGTGACTTTGTGGGTTCGTGAAATGAAAAGTCCAGTTACACCACTCAACAATGTTCTTTATTTCCACCGACTTACAGTTAAGCTCTTGCCAATTACACAGTATTACGTGCTGCACACAATTACAATTCACCAGTTCGTCCGTTACAATTTCACTTGGCCTCGGGGTTACGTAAGCTCCGGTACACATTCACAGTTACGTACAGTCTACCGTTGCACAGTCTTCTCGTACATTAACACGTCACTGACTAACTCTTACACTAAGAACTGCGACTGTCTCCTCACTCACTAACTGACCAACTCTACTCTGCTCTGTCTGTCTGTAACCCCCTTTATATAGGAATATCGCCGACTTCTGGTGTTTACAGGATTGTTCCAGTAACAGAAAGATCGAGAACCAGGTGTGAGGAAACAGACGGCACAGTCATGTTTTTCCTCCGTCACCACCGCCTGTCACCACTATAAGACAAACGAGGGGAGGGCGTAGCTAACACGGACCTCCCTCGTCTCCCGCTCCCAGCTGCTTTCATAGGGTGTTCCAGCGCTCGCGTTACAATATTTATTACTGACATATGATCTCAAATATTTAAAACCTGTAACTTGCTCTAAGATAATATCACCAATTACAATTTTGGTTCTAACAGTGTCTTTACCTCGAAACGCCATTGTTTTTGTTCTATTTGTGGAAATTTTGAAATTATAAATCTTACATAACTTCTGTAAAATATGTACTGCTCTTTGCAGCTCGTTCTTTATATTTCTGGCCTAATTTTCTGTTACTTTCTGCAAGAATTCACCAGCACTTCTTACCTTCTTTCCCTCAGCAGACCAGCAGAAGATGCGAGTCGCCCAAGTTTACCTGGGCGGTGTGTTTGCTGCTCAGCACCTAGACACTTAGTGCGGCTTTATCTGGGCAGTATAAAAGAGCTGTCTCGTGTCGCAGGCGGTTGTCTTGGATAGTGGTATATCTAATCATGTGTGGACGCAAGTGCCCCGGGGTTGTGTGGGTCCAGTGCTGGCTGCGCTCTTCCGCCTGCCTGAGAGCATCTGAGCACAGCCTGCTTGACATTTAAATACAGAGTTCTACTCCCATTAGTCCTAAACACGTAGGACCAAGGACCCGGGCCTCGTTCTACCCGGGAGCGATGGAAACTCCGGGGCTAATTCCATAGGGCATTACCTTGAGTCTAACCCCCCCCCCCCCGCTATGGACAACGTCAAGACGGGATGGAAGTGGATACGCCACTTACGCGCGTTAACCTCGCAGGGAAGACTACCGATAACCTCGGTGGGGCCGAATGATGATCAAGCACACCTTCTACTAGCTGTGCAGGCTAGTACCCGGGACTATTCAGGCAACCCTCTACCCCCTCCGGGCGGCCGTAGCCTGGCCGGAAGTAACGACTTACCCGTGGGTGTCGGGAACACACTGCCCCTTCGAGTCCATCCCAATCCGAACAACTCTCCTACGGGAGGGGCTCGGCATGTTCGGCCCGAGGTTCCTCTAGTAACGTCAGAGGTACCACTAGTGCTAAGGGTCCGCAGCGCCCGCACCACGGCAGCTGAAGGGGACGGATCCCCTCCCCTACGGGGAGCCTGCTTGACAGGATAGAGGGAGAGGAACTAATGTTGAGGTATGGGATATACCAAGCCCATTTCTGGGCTTGGGGGTACAGAGTCAGGGGAAAGTGGCCCTGTTCAGTTTAGTAGCCCAAAGCGCCTTTGGGCAGCTGGTAACTCGGTCTGCAGCGAGGAACCCTATGGTCGTACCGGCCTAGGGTATTCACCAGGATATTGGGGTGGGAGCCTAGCTTACTGTATATGTCTCACCAAGGCGGCCCGGGTTCGATCCCAGGCGACCGCAAAGTGAGATTTGTGGTGGACAACACGGCGCTGGGGCGGGTTTTCTCCGGGACCTCCGGTTTCCCCCGCCATCTCATTCCACCGGTGCTCCATCTTCATCTCATGTATCATCAGTGTCACCGCCTGCGGTGCCGTATGTAGTAAAAGCGGGCGTTAAACACTACACTACACACACACACACACACACACACACACACACACACCTTACTGTAGATGGGTTCTCTACCGCACCAAGTCTACAATATATGGGACTCTGGAATAGGTGTGAAGCATATGTGACGGGAATCTACGTCCAGTATCGTGGATAGTTCGCAGCGCTCTGTTCTGGATCGCGCTGCAGCCTTTCGAAAAGTGGTGCCAGCCGCTGATCCCCAGACTTCACAGCCGTACGAATCTGGGGCGGGATAATCGCCCGATACAGGCGTAGTTTAAGGTGTGCTGGCATTGTGGTGTTAAAGATAGGGTACAACTGCCTAAGTGCTGCATGCCCTAGTGCAGCTTTGACCTGGACGTGAGGGGCGTATATGAGGCCGCGATCGAGGAAGACGCCAAGGTATTTGGCAGAGGGAACCCAGGGGATTTGCCTCTGTCTCAACCTCAGCAAACATTCCGGTCGGCTAGCTCGGACCTTAGCCAGCAGCAGAGCTGAGCTCTTCCCTGGGTTAATGGTCATCCTCCAGCTCTCACTCCAATGGCCGATAGGTTGGAGCTGGCGCGGCAGCGGCGGATAGAAGTATCGTAAGTTCTTGTGACGTGCCATTATGAGGACGTCGTCGGCATATTGGCACGTAACAGTCTGTGGTTCCAGAGGGAAATCAGACATTTGGGCTGCCTAGAGTAACGGGGACAGAACACTGCCTTCCGGGACTCCTGCGGCTATGGATCTGATTAATGACAGCCGTCCTTACACTCTCACCTTGAGGAAACTGCTAATAAGGGCGAGATAGGAAATAAATGTGTAGTGTTTAACGCCCGCTTTTACTACATATGGCACCGCAGGCGATGACACTGATGATACATGAAATGAAGATGGGGCATCGGTGGAATGAGATGGCGGGTTAAACCGGAGATCCCGGAGAAAACCCGCCCCAGCGCCGTGTTGTCCATCACAAATCTCACTTTGCGGTCACCTGTAATCGAAACCGGGCTGCCTTGGTGAGAGCCAAGTGGTCTAACCACTGAGCCACGGCGCGGCCTTTAGGGTGAGATAGGGAGGAGGTATATTGGCCTCCCTGAGCTTGTAAGGTAGGCCTTGGTGCCAGGAGGTGGCAAAGGTTTTTTCTACGTCTAGCACTACCGCGACTGTCTTGAGGTTTCCCTGGAATACCAGGGCCGTCCTCTCGGCAAGTCGCAGCAGTTGCAGGGTCGTGGAGTCTCCAACACGAAAACCAAACTGGTGATCGGCTAGGAACTGCCTTTCCTCGAAAGGAAGGGTCAGGCACTGAAACAGTTTTGAGACCGCTGGTTCTTTCCCTCCTTTCCCGTTAACCATTTTATAGCTGCTATCCGCTTCTCTATTTTCCCCATTTTTCCTCCCAAACCTTTTTTCTGCACATTACAAGCTCCTCGCTTTCTGTTACATAGTTTTCTATGCTTTCCTTTTCCCCTCACACAATTCACCTTTTACCCCTCTTAGAAATACTGTTCCTGTTCTCATCCAAGCTAACCCTTCTCTCTCTTGCGTATTGCAGACATCTACGAATGCTTCTCGTCTCCAAATTATTTTTATTTGTAGAATTGTAATGACTTAATATTCTTTAGACTTCCCATATTTCCTGCCTATATCTTTTATTCTGCATTTTACAAATTTACCCACATCTCTTGTATTCCTTTCCTCCAATCTCCATTTACCTTCCATTCCCATTTTTCCATAATTCCTCCTATTTCTAATTGAGTTCTCTAATATTTTTTGTTCTCTGATGCATAACTATATTCCCTCATATCTGACGTGGCCATTATTGCTGCTGCTATTGTTATTGTTATTAATTATTAGAGCATACCGTGGAGAAATGTGTAGAGCGTATCACGTGAACAAGTATTTATTTAGAATTAAATAATTGCTTTGAAATCTGAAAGAGAAATGCTAGCAATATATGAAGAAACGATTAGGTTACCCCAAGACCAAACTTTCGTAGCTTCTTCCAACATTTAATGGCTTTTCGATAGACAGTCCCCTTCTGTAGACTTCCTTGCTATCTTCTTCAATATTTCCATCCTCTTCTTTAACTGCCGGAAATTAAAACTTAAAAACCTCATTTTCCTTCTTTCAGGGAGTAAAAACAGCGTGACGATGAGGGAATACATTATAAAACCTCTCTCTCTCTCTCTCTCCGTCTCTGCCGTCCCCCTGCAGGTGAAATATATGTTTGCACCGCGAGTTTGAAGAATGGGTAAAGAGATATCCTATAACACTAAAAGCTCAGCGGATGTACAGAAACTGTTCAGGAAATTCGACACTCTGAAGGAAGAATGCTGATATGCTGTGATGTGATTGACATTTTACTGGCAAATACTTCATTTCCACTAGCTGTAGTGGATTTTATACCAGGAGAGTCAGCTGCCCCTACTTATTCCTACCCATGCAACCCGCAGTTTATAAACCAATGTGAAAACATTGACCTTTGTAGCACAAAAATCTTTATTCAAGCTTTGACTTTATAATCAGTACCTGAATGAGGACCAGGAAGTTGTGAAAAGCTCAAATAGATGACAGATCTTCGTACATACAGTACTAGCACTAGTTAGACCGGCGAGTACGGTCTACGGAAAAGGACCGACCCGTCATTTTGACGGGTACATTTTTATTGGCCCTTTTTAAGTGGTAAACAAATTTGAACGCATACCAGTTTATTTAATATTATTTATACAGTTTTCCAGTATATAATTTTACTTTTGTCTGAAGAACTACATGGGAAAATGAATATTTTAAGGCCTAAAAATTAAACCAAATGTAAAATGGACATCTGCCCTTAGGAAACACATGTGTTTCAACATAAAATTTTGAATACCACAGAATATAGTAGAAAAAAACACTTATAAACCTGATTTTGCTCTTACAAAGCCACCTGCAGCATCGTAGCACCTAACACACGTGTATTCAGCGTTGTCTAAACATGGTCCACAAACGTACTTACTGCTAAGTTGTATATGAACTAACGTGTGCCTGCTTTTTCACCTGTTACTTCCTTATGGAGTACCCATGCATTAATAGCTGCCAAGACCAACACATTGGGAAGAAAAAAATCCTTAGGCTACTCTCTTCATCGATATTTCGTTGTGTAAGTTGGTGTGGGTTCTCTTTCGGTTTGTTGTCCTAATGTGTGCTTGTTTAGGGCTGGAGTGTGAAAGGTTTGACGGTGAGGTGGAAAGGTGGGTGTTTTGTCTAATCGTCGGTGAGCTGGGATCTCTTTCTCAGGGTTCGGTTATGAAAAGTCGTGTTGACCGTCTCTCATTTCCTTTATTTTTCTTTAGCCGGGCTCTCGTAGCTCTCTTGTTAACACTTGCGTTGTCTTCCTAATTTTCCTTTCCCCTTTACGATGTTTTTACGTTGCTTCGCGAACTCCCTTGTTATTCCCTATATTTGCACTATCTTCAAGACCATAACTCTAAGTCGGACTGCGACATCTGATCCTACTTTTATCACAATACTCAGTACCGGAGTAACCTTCCAATAACACGTCTTCTCCCCGTCGTCCTCACTAGCAGAGTGACGCTCTTTTGCCTGTCGTATTTTCAGCTTCTATCCTAGCTTTTCTTTCCTATCACCGCCCATTTTCTATTCCTTTTCTATTTTACGCCTATCACGTGGTTTGCTCTACATTTTATTGGCAGGGTTTATTTCTTTAATTTTCTCTTATTGGTCACCTCCGTATGTCGTTCCTATGCATCAGTACTATTCTCCGCCCCTCTGGGTTGTATGACCTCTCAGCGTCATAACGGTATTCTATCATGCTTGGCTGAGTTTTCCTTATACCTCGCATATTTTACTGGCGTCTTGATGTCGGTTCTATTGTTCTGTGTTTCCTGCCTGGTCTATGTGCCCAGAGGCAACTCCTGTCCAATTTTTCCTTCATTTGTACTGTATTGCTATTTCGAATATTCTTTTTAAGTTTGTTTCTTATATCATTTATTCCCTTTTTATTCCCATTATGCTTATTTATGATCTCTACTGTTGTATTAGTTTCTATTGATTTTTTCCCTCTTAGAACCTGAGGTTTCTGCTTCAAATGCCCTTCGGAGGAATATTGCATTTTTCTCACAAGTTGGGAAAAATTTCAAATTCCTTCGAAAGTCCCACTAAACCGCGACCTTCAAAGTTTAACTAACGTGCTAACGCTGACAATTGTTACCTAGTTTCTCCTCTTTCCCTTCGTCAACGTAAGTGCAAGCAAGGAGCTTTAGAGCGTTTGTTTGGTTGTTTTTTTTTTTACAATAAAATACATACATACATTTATACCCTTATATACATTATTATATATTTTCTTACTTTTCAATGTGTCCAATATTTTACATTACGTTATCAATCTGATTTTGCATTTTTGGATTGTCTCTGATTTTCTCTATTTATTTACATTATTTGTTTTATTGTTGTCTTGTGGGCTTTACATTGCCTCTTTAAGTATAGTGAACCTTTAATGTTTCATACACTGTCACTCGCGTCACTGCAATGTCGTGATTGCTTTTGTTTTCGGCACTTGTATTTATAATCCCTTGTATGTTCCGCTAACTTATTCTAAGTACAAATTTTTTTTTTATTAGTATAACCAGGTGTAGCATTTGTTTATATTATAGTTAAATTCCATCGCGTTTATTCTCTATGTCCGTTATTCTTATTTCTGTGAAACGTGTGTATTTCTTCTATTTGTAACAAAGTGGTGTTTACTAATTACCTGTGCCGTACATTAATGAGTTCAGTGACTCCGGTTCGCGTCAGGTAATGGTTTGAGTATGTGTGATTTCCAGTTCTTTAAAGGGTCGTAATAGTGCTATGTTATATCTACCTATGTTTTTCTTCGTTTTATAGTCTACCAGCTCAAAAGAACGATCACCGAACTTCGCAACGATCATAGCCGGCCCTTCCCAAAGGATATGCAGTTTTTGTGATGTTTTGTTAAGCATTGAAGATTTGTTGTGGGTTCTCACTAACACCTTATCTCCTATGTTCGGCGTCCATTTCTTTTTGTATCTTTTCTTCCTTTTATTTCTAGTTTCTGCTCGTTTCCTTAGGCGTTCGTAGGCTTCTTGTATTTGCTGGATTTCGTTCATTTCGTCTGTGTTAATTGCTCTTTTTAAGCCTGGTAAACTGCTTTCTGGCGTTTGGTTTAGGTGTAGCTTGACTGGCGCTATACCAGTGTTCGGGTTGATCGTGTTGTTCATGATTTTTTCTATTAGTGGTAGTTGGGGGACCCACGAGGTATGTCTTTTGCGGTATGTTAATATTCGCAGGTAGATGGATAGATCCCTCATCGATCTCTCGCACGGGTTACTTTCCGGGTGGTATGCTGTGGAATTATATATTTTGATACCTGATGTTCTTATCTTATTTACGAAATGTTTGCCTTTGTGTATGGACGCGTTATCCGCCAAAATGGCGTCCATTTTCCCATATTTCGGTATGAAATCGTCCAGAATTTTGCTTGCACAATTTGCGCTTGTTAGTCTCTTCATCGGGTATAATTTAGTGAATTTGGTAAATACCTCCACCATTACGAATATGTACTTCATTCCTGCCGTTCCCGTAGGCATTGGTCCATATGTTTACGTACGGATCTGGTATTTCAGGGGACAGTCTAAAGGTTGATTCTGTCTCTCTTTGTTTGAAAGGTGCATTTTCTCTTACGTCCAGGGAGCCGTTTCTTATAGTGATGTGTGGATAACTGGTTTCGTTTCGTCTACCTGGGTCTTCCTTGCTCTCGCAGGTGTCGTCAAAATTATCCTTGACTTTATCATCTTTGTTTACTTCCTGGATTCTAAGTTCCGCAATGTGAACACCTGATTTTACCTGCACGTATTGCAAAAAAAAAAGTTTCTTCCTCTAATAGGTTTTCTGCCTCTATTAAGTTAATGACCTGGTCAGTCAGCTGAGAGAACCCGATCGTTGCCCCTTCGTTATCTCGTCGTATAGTTAAATCCCTGTTTGCATAGTTGATGTTGGCTTTAAATGCCTCTAGGAAATCACTTCCTAAAATGATTTGGACTGCCAGATGTGGTATTATTAAGAAAATGAGTTCGACGTGCATTTGTCCTAAACGAAATGGAATCATTGTTTGTTTTTGAATGCGTTGTTTTTTCCTGCTGATGGCTGTCAAAATATATACATTCTTTGTGGGTAGTGTTTGTAGACGTAAACCTTTCATTTCTAAGTCGTTAAAGAATTTTAAACTGCATACAGAAGCAGTAGCTCCTGTATCCAAGGTTTCCAGATAAATTTCTTCGTTTATGGTGATTTCTATTTGTGGCGTTTCTACAATGTCCGGTTGTTTTATTTTTCCAGTCGTATTGTCACTTTCCGCTACTGTCTCGTCGGCCTGTATTTGTAATTTTGCTACAGCTTTGCTCCTGTTCCCATCTTGTTTCACATACCTCGGGGTCGGATTCGGGAACGTTATCCTACCCACGTCTAGTTTTCCTGGTTGAGTGTGTTCGTTGCGCCGTTTAGAGATGTGTGTGTAGTTGGGACGAACGTCTGATTTGCAAACCATTTCTGTCGTGTCACTGCGCCATTGTTATTATATACTGTCGTTGGAGATGTATTGCCTGGGTTTTCTTGCCTCGACGTTTGCTGGTTTTCCCTACTGTTCATGTGTTCTGTCCGGTTGTCTGTCACAGCGGGTCGGTTTTCCTGGTAATGTCCATTATTGGTCCAATTACGGTCTGGTGGATTTTCTCGTGGTATGTCATTCGTATAGGGTCTCCTAAAAGCATTATATCTTCTCTCTCTTGTTGTGTTCCTGTCATAGCCGTTTCTCCTTTGCTGTGGTCTTTGTGTACGTACCCAATGTACGTTGTGTAGTTGTGGTTCCTGAAAATGGTTGGGATTTTCTCGGGTTTGTCTTTGGTAGCGTGTATTGTAGTTTTTGTGTTCAAAGGCAGGTACATGGTCTCTGTATCGTTCTCTATTCTGGGCGTTGTCATTTCTCCGGGCATTTCCTGTGTTGTATGCCCTGGTCCCACTAAGATTCGGTTCATTGTATACCGGTCTGCCCTCTCGTGGTCCTGTGTTTGAGTCCGTCATCTGTGGTTGCAGTGCCGTCAGAAGTTCGATCGTCTCGTTTATAGTGTTCGGTCTTGCTACTATTAAATGGTTCTTTATATGTTCTGGGAAATGTTTTATCACGAGATTAATGAATTCATGATCCTCTATCGGCGGGTCAAGCACCTTACTCTGTTGTGCTAGGTCTAGAAAGTAGTCAACCATCTGTGTTCCCCTGTGCAGATATTTCCCTGTATTTATTTTGGTCCGCACAGCATATTGTGTGGCACCATTCCAATATTTGGTGAGAAAGTTTTGTCGAAACTCTGCATACCTGGTATGGTCACCAACTGCTAATCGAAACCACGTGAGTGATCGTCCCTGTAAGCCTTTCTTAATAATAAGCATTTTGTATTCCTCTGGGATGTTTTTAAGAGTGAAATATGCTTCTACGTCCATTATATAACGCTTCGCGTTGTCCCTGTCGTCATTGAATGTGGGCACGGTAATTTCATTTAATAGGTTAAAATGGTAGGGGTATCCTGTATTTGCGCAATTATTGAAAATGCTACCCTGATTCACAGTATTACATGTATCTGTGGGGGCTGATGAAGGCGTGTTCTGGCACGAGTTCAACATCCCCTGCCTAACCGGTACGTTCGGAATGTCAGTACTCTGAGGCTGGTCATTTGTTATTCTGAGGTCGTTAATGGCCTCTTTGAGCACTGTCATTTCTCGCGTATGGTTTGCAATGGTTACTTGCGTTGACCGGTGAGCTGCGGCCGCCTGCGTCAGAGTTTCTTTAATTACTATGAGTTTAGACTGAGTCTGCTCGTGCCATTCCTTTTGTCTATTTTCTATACTGGCGCAGGTATTTCGCAACTCATCGCTCAACTGGGCATGCACATTATTACTGGTACTAGACATGTTATTTATTCTTTCTTTGATATTTACAATGTCCTGCTGTGCATCATGCATTTCTGTACGCATGTGTAGGAATTCTGCCTGAGTTGTGGCCTGTCCTAACCTAATGTTCTCTAGGTGCCTATTTTGTTCTATTAGTTTACTTTCTAACTGGTTTCGTAAAGTTTGTGTTTGTTCTGCTATTTTCTTTTCTATGGTCTGATTTTGCTCTAATATTTTCGTTTCTAGTCTTTGGGTTTTCTCTCCTAGTTCTCCTAATCTAGTCTCTAAATTCTGACTTTGTTCTTCTAATCTATTTTCTAGGGTCTGGTTCTGCTCTACAATTTTAGTTTCTAGTCTTTGGGTTTGTTCACCTAGTTCTCCTAATCTTGTTTCTATATTGTTCTGCAATTGTTGGAGCATCTGTTGCATTGTAGTTGTGAGGCTTACTACTGTTGCAGTACTAATGTCTTGTGCTGGGCTGTTCATGTTTTGCTCCAGTGATTGTTCCGCCATTGTTACTTTTGTCGTTCTACCACTTCTCAGTAGCATATACTTATTTACAGTCTAAGGATGCACTACTTGGCTGGCCCTATGTCTCTTCTCCTTGTAGAAAGATGTTTAAGGTGTACTTACTCGTGCTGATGTGTTGTTTTTACCTCCTTTGGCTCTGATGGTTGTGACGTCCCTGTTGTCGTGATGGATGCCCTCGTCCCTGGCGTTCTTCTCCGTTGTCGTGATGTTGAAGTTCTAGTTGTTGCTTCCTGTTGTCGCTCTCCTGGTCGTCGGCGTGCGTCTCCGGTGTCGTGATGCTAAAGTTGTATGTTCCTCGTTGTCGTAGTGCCGAACTTCAGAGTTGGTTCAGGACACGTTGGGTGCCAGTTTGGTGTGGGTTCTTTTTCGGTTTGTTGTCCTAATGTGTGCTTGTTTAGGGCTGGAGTGTGAAAGGTTTGACGGTGAGGTGGAAAGGTGGGTGTTTTGTCTAATCGTCGGTGAGCTGGGATCTCTTTCTCAGGGTTCGGTTATGAAAAGTCGTGTTGACCGTCTCTCATTTCCTTTATTTTTCTTTAGCCGGGCTCTCGTAGCTCTCTTGTTAACACTTGCGTTGTCTTCCTAATTTTCCTTTCCCCTTTACGATGTTTTTACGTTGCTTCGCGAACTCCCTTGTTATTCCCTATATTTGCACTATCTTCAAGACCATAACTCTAAGTCGGACTGCGACATCTGATCCTACTTTTATCACAATACTCAGTACCGGAGTAACCTTCCAATAACACGTCTTCTCCCCGTCGTCCTCACTAGCAGAGTGACGCTCTTTTGCCTGTCGTATTTTCAGCTTCTATCCTAGCTTTTCTTTCCTATCACCGCCCATTTTCTATTCCTTTCCTATTTTACGCCTATCACGTGGTTTGCTCTACATTTTATTGGCAGGGTTTATTTCTTTAATTTTCTCTTATTGGTCACCTCCGTATGTCGTTCCTATGCATCAGCACTATTCTCCGCCCCTCTGGGTTGTATGACCTCTCAGCGTCATAACGGTATTCTATCATGCTTGGCTGAGTTTTCCTTATACCTCGCATATTTTACTGGCGTCTTGATGTCGGTTCTATTGTTCTGTGTTTCCTGCCTGGTTTATGTGCCCAGAGGCAACTCCTGTCCAATTTTTCCTTCATTTGTACTGTATTGCTATTTCGAATATTCTTTTTAACTTTGTTTCTTATATCATTTATTCCCTTTTTATTCCCATTATGCTTATTTATGATCTCTACTGTTGTATTAGTTTCTATTGATTTTTTCCCTCTTAGAACCTGAGGTTTCTGCTTCAAAGTCGAGCCATTTAATCGACGTCAACGCCGTACTTGGTGTTATTGCAGTACGCCACTGATTCTGGTAGGTTTTAGGATGTGGTTTATTTATACTAAATGTGTAATGCATTGAACTCAAAAGTACAAGGCCACGCCGTGACTCAGTGGTTAGACCGCTTGGCTCTCACCAAGGCGGCCCGGGTTCGATCCCAGGCGACCGCAAAGTGAGATTTGTGGTGGACAACACGGCGCTGGTGCGTGTTTTCTCCGGGGACGTCCGGTTTCCCCCGCCAACACATTCTACCGGTGCGCCATCTTCATCTCATGTATCATCAGTGTCATCGCCTGCGGTGCCGTATGTAGTAAAATCGGGCGTTAAACACCACACATTTCATTTCATTTCATTTTCAAAAGTACATTTTTGTTCTTTTTCCACTGATAGCATATCAGAGTTATGTTACCTGACATATAAAGTACAGTTCCGTTTAATGTTGCTGCATTACATTTTGCTAATTGAGGGATTCCCCTTCTACATTCCTTTACTGTGCCCACAGTGCCTGTACTTTTAAGCTTCAAACTTTCTGCAAGGAGTTTGGTTTTGGAAAAATTGTCTTCCCGCAAAAGCAAAGGGTTGTATAAGACTCATTATAAAATGCTCTGCAAGGGGAACACCTGTGGTACGCTTTTCATCTTTGTCCATTTGAGGAAAGCCATTCACCAGATTCTTTGAATTTGCATCAACTGCAAGCCAAAACTTTATTCCAAATGTGTCCGGTTTATTGCTCACGTACTGAATAAAGGAGCATCCACCTTGCAAGGAAGCAGTTGCTCATCCACAGTGATATTTTCAATTGGAATTTAAGACTGAAACAAATTGTCAATAAAAGGATTCCAGACAGGAGTAGCAGTGCAAAGCGATCTGTACTTAGTCTTTGAGAACGTGTGTCCTTGTCATCAAATCGCATAAATCACAAAATTTCACCGTATTTGTTTTGGCTCATTGTGTTCCTGAAAAATGGTGGTCCCAGGTATTCGACCATAAATTCAACGGAAGGTAATTTGCTTCGTAAATATATAAGTGGTAGCACGAATTGCACCACTTGGGCAATAAAGCTTTCTTACTCATCGACAAGGGTCTGGAGAGTGCCATAAACAAATCAGGAAGGAAACAAACAACAGATGTCGACTGATCCAAAGGCTGATGTGGACTGATCACACTTCCGTACCTGTCAAAATGACAGATGGCGGTCCTACTAGTAGGATTTGTTTATATCAGTTTTCTGAAAGGTTCAAAATGCTTAGTTCATTGTGGACGTGTTCGTCATAAGTATTTATTAAAAGTCGTAGAACATGGGAAGTGTAGAAAAAACATAAGCAAAAAATAAATCTTTTAAAGTAGCGCATCCTTCTAGTACTGGCAAAGTGATAAATTTTGCTTGCCCAAAGAGCGACATAGAATACGCGACAGCTGGACGAGTGGGTGGCATACGTATGGTGATGGAAGGGTTAGGTTCGAAACGACGTCATCTTGCTTTTGTCTTTCTTTCTCCAAGTAGTTACTGTCTGTATTTTAGTTAGTAATTTATTTATTGTTGCCACTGGTTCTCTTGTGAGCTAAAGGCACAAGAATTACAATCCGATGATAATTAGAGATCTACAGGGATTAGCTCTCCTACCGTAAGGCTGGAGAGGCCCTTGACCTTCGAGGGAAACTACAGGCTATGGATAGAATCAACATGAAAAATGCAATGCCATGGCCGGAATTTGAACCACGGATCTCCTGGTTTCCGTCCAGTCGCCCTTAACCTTTGAGCTACCATGGTCTATCAAAACCTTAACCTATATACGGCTAGTGTGGAAAAATAATTAATTTCCATCAATTAACTGAAATAACAGGAGTTAAATGATGAAGCCTGGGACTCAAATACTTACAATAGTATGTCAACACAAACGGTGTATCTCGGGTGCGACAGCCCCTAGTAGTTTTGCGGGGAAATATACGAGTCAACTGGAGAATTTAATGTCAGTACGGCACGTTGGCCATGGTAGCTCAAAGGTTAAGAGCGACTGGACGGAAACCAGGAGATCCGTGGTTCAAATCCCAGCCATGGTATTGAATTTTTCATGTTGACTCTATCTATCAAAACCTTAGCCAATATGCGGCTAGTGTGAAGAAATAATTAATTTCCATCAATTAACTATAAAAAGCAAGCTACAGGCTATCTTTATCTTCAATTTGGGATCATGAGCCCTTATTATCTGCACTTTATATGGTGTTATAAACCAAGTTACGCGATTTGCTTTTATTTTACGAGTATGTCAACGACATTAAATCTAATAGCTTTTGTTTCATGCCTAAATCTTATGTTTCACTTTGTATTGGTAAAGGATTTGAAACTTGATTGAATGAATGAAGCACAATACCGACTACAATAAAATACCCAGTACGAACTGTACATTTATAGCTATCTGTCAGTACAAAACATGGCTATTATTTTATTTTTAAACGCCTATAATGCTATGAAAATGTTATTTTATTATCACCAAATTGTAGGCCCTAAGAGGTAAAACAAAGAGCAATAAATTGTTTGAATTTATCACAAAGGATTGGAACCCAATTAGAAGTGGCAGAGTGATGAAGTCACCTGTACAATACCATTTAGCCAACGCTACGTTGCGAGGAAAAGTTCATACACGAATAAATAACCGCAGATCTAAGGCCCAGCTCGAATCTTTACACGCTTTTTACAGCTTTATACAGTGTTTAGAGCTCATTTTTATAGCTCTAACATAGATAAAAAACTGTATCTACTGTTACAATTACTGTATGAGCTAAACGGTGCCGTAATTTGTGACAGAAACGAAAACAATATACACACTTCTTAGTAACTTTAACATGGCTGCACAACGAAAACACGTGTTGACTGAATATTGAAATCCAATTGGTCATACTTTGTAGATCTTCCATTTTTGTTCCAACATTATTGTCAACTGATGCATTCTTTTTAATATACGTATTCCAAAATTAGGTCATATCGAACGATGGATGAAACCTGGTGAAATGTTGCTCAAATGAATCCGTGGTCCATGGAGCTTAGAGCTATCCGACATTCGTCTTTCAGGATAAGTGAAAATCCTGGAAAAGCCTTATCCAGGTAACTCACCCTGAGCAAGATTCGAACCCGGGACATCTTGAACGTGAAGCCGACACGCTACCATCTACGCTACTGATGCAAGTGATAGGCAGTTTCTTCAGGGGCGTGTATAAAGGTGTGCACGAATGTACGCTAGTGAATAAAAGCTTGTACGCCCGTCTAAATTATGTGGGTATGATGTTTTTGGAATCGATATACGAGGGGGGACCCAAAAGAAAGCGGACTCCGATGGCGCTGCCACTCGTAGTGTAGGGTTCTCACGCTAGATGGTGTTAGTAGAGACCTTCATGAAACAGCTGTACAGAGGCGTCAGTGTAGAGCTGAACGTGCAAGTGTGGTATTGTGTTTCTCTGACTGTTGTCGGGTTACCTCTGCGATGTCGTTATGGAAACTTTAAAATAACAAAGAGTGTGTGTGAAATTTTGTTTCCTGCTTCAAAAAACTGCAACGGAGACACACCAAATGCTTCAGGAAGCTTTCTAGGAGAACGCTATGAGCCTCACACAGGTTTTCGAGTGGTTTGGGTGCTTTAAACTTGGTAAGATATGTGTTCAAGACAGAGCTCGTTGGCCGCGCCGGGGCTCAGTGGTTAGACCGCTTGGCTCTCACCAAGGTGGCCCGGGTTCGATCCCAGGTGACCGAAAAGTGAGATTTGTGGTGGAAAACACGGCGCTGGGTCGGGTTTTCTCCGGGACCTCCGGTTTCTCCCGCCATCTCATTCCACCGGTGCTCCATCTTCATCTCATGTATCATCAGTGTCACTGCCTGCGGTGCCGTATGTAGTAAATGCGGACGTTAAACACTACACATTTATATTTCACACCAAGCTCGTTCTGGACACCCTTCAACATCGCGAAATGACGAGAACATTGAAAAGGTCCGCCAAAAGACAAATGAGGATCGTCGCCAAACGATCGGCCAAGTTTCAGCAGCGACAGGAATCAGTTGGAGCTCGTGCCAGCGAATTTTGAGGGAGGATTTGCACATGAGACGTGTTGCTGCTAAGTTTGTTCCGCGCCTTCTCACGCAGGAGCACAAAACCATCCGCATGAATGTGTGTCAGGACTTGAAAACAGATTACACGTGACCCACACTTCTTGAACAAAGTCATTACAGGGGATTAGAGTTTGTGTTACGGGTGTGACCCTCAAATCAAGCAGGCGTCAAGCCAGTGGAGGATTCCTAAACCTCCCAGGCCAAGAAAAGCAAGGCAAGTGAGGTCAAATGTGAAGAC
Organism: Mantis religiosa; assembly: GCA_030765055.1. Classification (NCBI taxonomy): domain Eukaryota; kingdom Metazoa; phylum Arthropoda; class Insecta; order Mantodea; family Mantidae; genus Mantis; species Mantis religiosa. The sequence goes on from CM060951.1 coordinate 11,025,287, forward strand.
GATGATAATTGTCTTTTTCTATGTTCGTGGAATTGTGCATCGGGAATTCGTACCCCCTGGCCAGACTGTTAACTAGCACTTTTTTTTTGATGTTTTAAGGCGTCTGCGAGAAGAAGTGAGGAGGAAACGCCCGGATCTTTGGCGATCAGGAGACTGGTTTCTGAATTACAACGCTCCAGCACACACGGCCTTACGAGTGCCCCACTATTTGGCATCTCAGAGGGGTTCTGTCGTTCCCCACGCTCCGTTTTCGCTGGATCTAGCTCGTGCGACGTTTTCCTATTTCCAAGAATGAAAAAAAAAAAACGCTAAAAAGGGAGCGTTATGACGATGTGGAAGCGGTAAAAACTGCTTCTCAAAGGGCACTGGACATTATCAAACTTGAAGAGTTTCAAACATGCTTACAACAGTGGGAAATGAGACTTGACAAGTGGAGAGCATTTTGTAGTTGACTGATTTAATTTTGTAAAAAGGTTTACCAATAAAAAAATTTATGACTACAATCCGCTTTCTTTTATTTCCCCTCTAGTACATCGTGATTGCTTTCTGTTCCATATAATACTTTTGCACTGAGTTTTCTACCCATCCTCCATAAAATGTTGTATAAGTCATCCATTAGAAGGCATTCAAGAAATGGGTAAGTCGCATAGGTCGCTTAGCACGTTGCATAAGTTAAAAATACATAGGCACACTTGACTCACCTGCTATAGAGGAATGACCTTTCTTAAGCCTTCGTTTGTGGTAATCCATACACACGTATTTGTCTTATACTCGTAAATAATGCAACAATGTGCAACAAGATTTATTTCTATCAGATCAAGTCAATTCGGTTATTAGCCCAGGAATTCCTACAAAATTATAGACTTGTCAGAATACTTATTGCACAATACTTAAAATCTATTTATGTAACTTATTTACCTATCAAGAACCAACAGAGTGAAGCCCACCCACCTTACACGATATTTATAAATCCTTATTTATCAAAATATCATGATACACCATGTCGAAAGTTAAAAATGCCCATCCCAAATTCTCTTTGGTCCAACAAGTTAGAGATATTTTCAATATCATTTATTACTACTGTACTAGTAGGTATTGGCTTCTGGATCCATATTGACTATTATGAATTATATTAAATTTGTGGAGGAACACCACAAGCTTCATGTGCATTATTTTAATGCTTCAGAAAAGGTTGAAATCTAAGCTATTTCCCTATTGTTTCTCATCTGCTTTTCTGAATATTGGTTTTAGTTGTGCTATTTTCAGATCAAATTATTGTTCAAATTAACAAAATAATTCGAAGGTTTATTTCCAAACTTCAGCATTACATTTTTCCTTGTTTACATGTCCCTTATAATGTTCATGTTACCTCCGAACACTTTGTCCACCATGTGAAATGCTGAAATCTTTCCTGCATGTGCTACTAAATGCCCGCTTCTCGTCCGATGCCGGCTTTACCCACGAAAATTAGTCTTCCCATTTCTTTAGATATGTTTGATAATGTTTTGCCTTCAATTTATTCCGTGGAGGTCTTCAAACTCAAACATTTTCCAACTATCGTTGTACACCATCACCAACAATTTAGGCTTAGCTTCCAACAACCACGCTTAAAATAGTTTTCCAACTTAGAGTAGAACGGTAACGGACGTGGAAATGAAAGGAACTGAAAGACAAAGTCAGAGAGACATTAAATTCGCTTGTTATCGCTGGCACAAACGTGCTGCTCTGCTGCTACATGGCCTACATTGATTTAGAAGACACTTCAGTTGCCAGCATTCGAGAAATGAAACAAAACAGTGTCATTTTCTTAAGATTATAGAAACTTAATGAGAAGATTTAAGTAATTTTACGCAAATTAATATTTCGCAGTAGGCAAATAAAATATAATTGCGTTCTCCGGGTAAATAATAAACGGAGGAACAAAATTTGGGAGAAAAAAAAAGAGCATCTGGCAAACCTAACCTATCCTATCTTATTAAAAAGTCGTGTTTTCTGCTTCGCATGAGGAACTAGAAGCATAATTTAAAGATGAGAGAGAAATAGAATGACCGAAAGCAAATAAAATCGTCTACGAAGTAAGGAACCACAGAGAACCATGGGGCTTCCTATATAAGTACGAGGACCTTAAGATATCGTGGAGAAGTATTTTTGGACCTTCAAGTTTCTGGAGGTTTCTATTGCCCGCAATGAAATGCACAGATGTGACCTCAACGTGTTGGGTGCCTGGTGAAGCGTTTTAGATCCAGAATGTTACCTTCATTGGATTGTCTCTCAATTTCACGCTTTGCCTACATTTCATCAGTAGCTGCGAAATTGGATTTTATTAGATAATCTTCCATACTCACCGGACAGAGTTCTTGTGACCTCGATTTTCTCCATTATCCGCACCCTCTCCCACGAGAAAATAACCGATGATAGCCCATCTCGGAGCAGCAGAGCACACCACCGTACCATTGCAATGAACCTCATTCCAATACCTAAAATCTGTTTCTAAAACTACTTAGTCACACCCATCTTTGCAAAGTGGATAAAAAACTGCTAATAATCATAGATTATAGGGTTAATACCAGGCTAAGAAGTTTAGGACATAAATACAAATTGTTTAAAATGGACCTTTAAAAGTACTCAAAATATTCCAAAATGGACCTAGGTTTCGTGAAAAAAGGACCTAAAGAAGTGGTACCCAAAAATTATTAAATTAATTGACAATTGAGATACAATGAATAAGCTTAACAGAACAATATTAAAATTATATGAAAAACAGAGCGAGAAAATCTGCTTCAAGGATCTACATTCATCTTTCAGGACAAGGGGAAAGCTCCAACGTTAAGTCATATCGGACGATGAATTTAATTGGCCGCATATTGCCAATGTTGTTGCTGAATATCCTGCAATAATCAATGTGAAGTGTATCCCTCACCCTCCCTATAGTCCGGGTTTAGCCACATGTGGCTTTTTTCCATTCCCTAATTTGAAGAAACGGCTTCATGGGAGACATTATCCATCTTCAGAAGTAGTGGTGAAGGCTGCGGGGGTGATTTTGAATGATCTCTCAAAAATGGTTTCCAGCATGTCTTTGAAGACTGGCAGAAACGCTGGGACAAGTGCATCCCATTCAGGGGAAACTATTTTGAGAAGGACCTTCAAAATTGCGGATGAGAAAGGTATGTTGTAAAAAATTGTGACATTCTTTATTGAACAGCCCTCGTAATTAAATAGTTTAAATAACCCAATAAGAAACAATCATCTTGCAACCTATGAGGAGAATTTGTTAGTCAGGGTGCTTAACTGTGAAATTTGCATCCTAGAACTATGTTTCTCAGAAACTCTTTGAACCACATGAGGAAGTTACAGCATTCAATTTTCTTGGAACCAAATAATCATAAAAGTTTATAATTTTCCAACCTGAGAGAATTTAATCTAAAATTCTGATCTAGCGCCATAGTCTGCTTGGAGAATCTGAGGGTAGATAATTCCAATACTATTTCGTTCATTTTTTAATTTGCCTGGATGTCTCTCATTCTTGGAATGTTCATTTCTGCCAAATCGGAAATTCTGTCTATTGTAGAAGCACAAAGGAAGAAAAATACTTCCTATCACACGATTATCTGTTCAGAGCATCCGGATTATCACTCAAAATGTCAGTAGACGGTATAGAAAACTGCGTAAGATCACCTTGTTCAACTAGATGCTCAAAATGGAACGAGTTTAAAGTATAAGATTTTCATAAATTAAGAAACACTGAAAGCCTGCATGGCAATTTTATTTTTAGCCTGTTAAAACTCAAAGTCCAGTGCAACAAATCCAATACATTAAACTGTTATTAGTTTCAGCAGAGATAGGTCTCAGCGTAAAGCTAATTCATTCTGCAATTAACGCAGGAAACATTTTATAATTTGGAAACATTAACTTTGTATGTAGCAAGAAGACCCTTCTCCAACTTTTTTCGCACAGACATACGGAATTTTAACCCCCATTTCAAGTTCATGAACAATTAAAAGGAGCACAATGAATTCACACAGTCTTTTGTGCTACGGACAGAGCTGTTGGCCTAAAAAAATGTAAATAAATAAAGGCCTGTAGGGCTCAGAATTTCTGGAATGATTAATGAAAATCTGTCCAAGCTCCGGCGATTTGCTGGAGGAACTGGAATGAGGGGGTTGAAAAGGGTATTGTGCTTTGTGTGCGGTGGCCAGATGAGTGAAAAACAGTGGCAAAAATAGCGAATTCATTACAATTATATTCAGGCAGGTCTCATTCATCGTGAAACAAAAGCCAACGATTACATAACCAAAACAAAACATGGCAGCTAAAATAAACAGTACTCATTTTGATTCGTCTTCTCGAGCGAAAAATAAAATTGCATATTTGTCATTGTCAGCGTGACATACATCATCAGTCATTACGAAATTGTCATTTCATTGCAGCCTTCAAAGGGGCCGTATAGTATATGTCGAATTACTGACAGTAAAGCTCGCTTTGTGAAGCTGCACCAACTTGAAGCTGCAATGTCATTGACGATTTCTGCCTTGTTGTTAAACCCGACTACCTGCTCAAACCTATCTCAGGGTATATGTGGGTGTGCAATATTTAATAATAGGGTGGTACTAGTTCAGACTTCGAAAACTTAATGAACCCTATATACTTTAGCGCAGAATTTGCCCAAACTACTATATCAATGGCAGGTGTTACAGTACTTGATTCCTCTACCAGGCGGTTCTGTCATTGAGGCCTAATCCATCTTGTTCTACCAGCCATTAGACCAGAAGTGGCGTAGGTTAAGTCCAGGATGTGCTATTAAGTTTGAAATTCCCAAAATGTTCTCTCGTTTTGTTAATGACCCTAGGAACACCCACTCCTACCTACTTATTCAATGTTGTCGCCTCATTTCTACTTTTATGATCTCCTGCTTTACAACTCAATAATAGTTTATAAATATATAATAAATCCTATTTCACATTCCAACAACAACCAGCTAGCCTGCCATACCTAATCTGACAAACTTGTATACCTTCACCCACGTCACCTTCCTAACTACGAGGGTCGGCTGATAGGTTTCGGGCCTGACAGATGGCGCCACTGGTCCACTTTGATGGATAGCATCAAGGGGCCGTGTTCATAGTCAGACTTGGTCCGGACCTACTTGCTAATTCCGGTGGACCATCGATTTTCTCATTCATACAACGGGATTAGCATAATCGAGGACCAAACACGTGTGTCTGACACAAATTTTGGTCCACCTCCAAGTGACAGATGAAGGGTGGACTATCTTTGTAACATGGATGACAATGAAGTGATGAATATAGCTGTAGCACGTATAATTCGTTAAATAAGACGACGGAGGGAAACCTATCTACCAAGAATAGAAATTATTGTAAAGTACGACGACCTAAACTTCAAAAGTAGATACAGGTTTAGTAAAGCGAACATCAGAAAGCTGGTGGAAATGATTCGTCCTGAACTGTACGTCAGGGACGATAACCGAGGTCTGACACTCAAATCCTAACAGTACTTCGGTATTATGTAAGAAGAGGATATCAACACAACACTGCTAATCTGTACGTTCTGTGGAAATCACAACTCCAGAGAACATTGAAAGACTCTGTCCCTTCATATACAAGAATTAAAAGGTTGGTTGCAGAGTTTAAAATGGGACGTATGAATACTAATGATGAGGCTCACTCTGGACGTCCTGTAGAAGTCACAACTACAGAGATCATTGAAAGACTCTGTCCCTTCATATACAATAATTAAAAGGTTGGTTTTAGAGTTTAAAATGAGATGTACGGGCACTAGTGATGAGCCTCGCTCTGTACGTCCTGTAGAAGTCACAACTACAGAGATCATTGAAAGACTCTGTCCCTTCATATACAATAATTAAAAGGTTGGTTGTAGAGTTTAAAATGGGACGTACAAGTACTAGTGATGAGCCTAGCTCTGGACGTCCTGTAGAAGTCACAACTACAGAGATCATTGAAAGACTCTGTCCCTTCATATACAATAATTAAAAGGTTGGTTTTAGAGTTTAAAATGAGATGTACGGGCACTAGTGATGAGCCTCGCTCTGGACGTCCTGTAGAAGTCACAACTACAGAGATCATTGAAAGACTTTGTCCCTTCATATACAATAATTAAAAGGTTGGTTTCAGAGTTTAAAATGAGATGTACGGGCACTAGTGATGAGCCTCGCTCTGGACGTCCTGTAGACGTCACAACTACAGAGATCATTGAAAGACTCTGTCCCTTCATATACAATAATTAAAAGGTTGGTTTTAGAGTTTAAAATGGGACGTACGAGCACTAGTGATGAGCCTCGCTCTGGACGTCCTGTAGAAGTCACAACTACAGAGATCATTGAAAGACTCTGTTCTTCCATATACAATAATTAAAAGGTTGGTTGTAGTGTTTAAAATAGGACGAACGAATACTAGTGATGAGCCTCGCCCTGGACGTCCTGTAGAAGTCACAACTACAGAGATCATTGAAAGACTCTTTGTCTTCATATACAATAATTAAAAGGTTGGTTGTAGAGTTTAAAATGGGACGTGCGAGTACTAGTGATGAGCCTCGCTCTGTACGTCCTGTGGAAGTCGCAACTCCAGAGATCATTGAAAGACACTGTCCCTTCATATATAATAATTAAGAGGTTGGTTGTAGAGTTTAAAATGGGGCGTAGGAGTACTAGTCATGGCCCTCGCTCTGGACGTCCTGGGATCTTCATATCCAATAATTAAAAGGTTGGTTGTAGAGCTTAAAATAGGACATACGAATACTAGTGATGAGCCTCGCTCTGGACGTCCTGTAGAAGTCACAACTACAGAGATCATTGAAAGACTCTGTATCTTCACATAGAATAATTAAAAGGTTTGTTGTAGAGTTTAAAATGAGACGTACGAGAACTAGTGATGAGCCTCGCTCTGGACGTCCTGTGGAAGTCACAACTACAGAGATCATTTAAAGGCTCTGTCCTTTCATATACAATAAAGGTTGGTTGTGGAGTTTAAAATGAGACGTACGAGAACTAGTGATGAGCCTCGCTCTGTACGTCCTGTAGAAGTCACAACTACAGAGGTCATTGAAAGACTCTGTCCCTTCATATACAATAATTAAAAGGTTGGTTGTGGAGTTTAAAATGAGACGTATGAGAACTAGTGATGAGCCTCGCTCTGTACGTCCTGTAGAAGTCACAACTACAGAGGTCATTGAAAGACTCTGTCCCTTCATATACAATAATTAAAAGGTTAGTTGTGGAGTTTAAAATGAGACGTACGAGAAGTAGTGATGAGCCTCGCTCTGGACGTCCTGTGGAAGTCACAACTACAGAGATCATTGAAAGACTCTGTCCCTTCATATACAATAATTAAAAGGTTGGCTGTCGAGTTTAAAATGGGACGTACGAGAACTAGTGATGAGCCTCGCTCTGTACGTCCTGTAGAAGTCACAACTACAGAGATCATTGAAAGACTGTTTCCCTTCATATACTATGATTAAAAGTTTGGTTATAGAGTTTAAAATAGGACGTAGGAGCATTAGTGATGAGCCTCGCTCTGTCGCTTCATATACAATGATTAAAATGTGGGTTGTAGGGTTTAAAATGGGACGTATGAATACTAATGATGGGCCTTGCTCTGGATGTCCTGTGGAAGTCACAACTCCAGAGAACATTGAAAGACTCTGTCCCTTCATATACAATAATTAAAATGTGGGTTGTAGAGTTTAAAATGGGACGTACGAGTACTAGTGGTGAGCCTCGCTCTGGATGTCCTGTGGAAGTCACAGCTCCTTATATAACTGGAAAAAAAAATATCTTTAGTACTGCAAGACCGCAGATTAAAATCGGAAGACTTTCGTACCAGCCTCGTATTAATTCTTCAGTTGCCTACTTGTACTTCAGTACAGTTCGTTTTGTATTTGACACAACAAATTTAATAACCACATTTCATAGGAATTAATCGTTTTAAGATCTCCTGAATTCGAAACAAACCTTCACAGTAACCTTTAATGTAATGGACAAAACACTGTCAGCTAAAATCCGACCACAGTAACCTATAATTCTTTTAATGCACCTTGCACTTAACATCAATGTTCAAGTTACATGCGTACTAATGAGTTAAAATACTTGAAACTTTGCCTGCAAAACACACAAGATGTGTCCCATTAAGTGGTTAAGGTCTTCAGTATGGATCATGTGGTTAAGCCTGGCTGGGACAACGAAGTTCTCTGTGGTGTTCAGAGATGGCACTGTGAGTCTTATTAATTTCTATGAGAAAGTAACCCTATTTTTTAAATATTTCAATAGAAATGCATGTACATGTACCTCCATTACTTTGTAACTTCGCTTTATTGTGAATAACAGATAAATAATATAAGGTACTACAAATATTTGAGCATCTTAGAACAAATAAGCAACTGCCTATTTGGAACTGATATATTAAAAACGAGTTTTATATTTGAGGTTCCATAGATAATTTGGCACATTGCCATCTCGCCTCAAATGAGGGGGATTTGTTTCAGGGGGCTCATATGAAGCATTGTGATACGGTTATATAAGTTCACTCTGTTCACAAACGTCACGCTCCTCGTAATTACACTGTAGTGAACTACGGTGACTGCTGGAGTGTGACATTTGTGATAAGAGCCAACTTATTGATACCGTATCATGATACTTCCTATGCACTTTCTGAAATAAAGTAGAGGGCATTTGGGGCCAGATCGCAATATAAAACATTCACACAAAACACTTTACTTCAAAGCTAAACCAACACCAACTCCAATACTCAGACCATAATACGAGAATCGATTGCAGGAAAAATGGCGGCGCTCGTGGCCCAGCTTGTTATGTTGTGGTTATATCTACAGAGTAAAGTGTGTGTTTGTTTACTTTGATTGTGTGTTTGTAGAATTAATGTAATTCATATTACAGTGGCAATTAGTGACTAACGAGTTAGTTTATAGTTAAGTATTTAACATAAAGTGATAACGTTTACCTAAATATATACTGTGAAGTATTGTCGAAATGCATCGTTGTTGTGTTCCCAGCTGCAATCTAATTATGGTAGTGCACCTCACACGACATTTAAATTTGCGAAGGAAAAATCGTAATGGGATAAGTGGACCAGGACCATACATCGTAAAGATTTTAAAGTAAATGACAAAACTGTAGTTTGTATTCATCATTTTGAACAGTGCTTTTAGGTTAAGGAAGACATATTTCCTGTAAATGATGGTGAACCAATTCGTGCCCTTCGAAAAGTACAAAAATTAATAGATGATGTCTACCCCACGATTTTTAAGAATCAGCCATCCTATCACATATGAAAGCTCAACCAGAAAATACGAAATCCTGAAGAATGCATCCAAGACATTTTACAGAGAGTGAAGATAATTTTAATGTTTGGTGTGCACAAGATGTTATTGACAGTTTTGAGTCCTTGAAAACCGAAGTGGTGAGGCGATTTTAACCCATTGTTAGGCATTATTAAAGACGATTAGTTACGTTCTTTTCAATAACATTCAAGATCCCAGCTTCACTGATGTTCCTTCACTTAATAAGTTTCGAAGTATTTCATAACCTAGAAGGAATATTATGAGCCTACCAGTGGAAAATTTTAAATGGATCTTGCAGTGTGAGGGAACTTGGCACCTTCAAACGTGACAATTGGAGTAAACTGGACAATCTGGTGAGTTCTCTTAAATATTATAGTATAAGCAGTATGTCCTTGCCAGAAAAGGTTACCATGTAAACAATGTAAAAGAAACTTTAGTACTTACTACATACGATAGGATGATACAGTCCAATAAGATAAAGTTTGCTGTGTTTAATGCTTATGAGTTGTCATGCCTTATAAATTAAATTTTGATTGGAAGTATAAGGTGGAAAATGCATAGTACTGGTTGTGCTACTATATAATGTTATAAGCTCTTAGAATTTGTCATGATGCTCTTTATTTATGTTATTGCACATTTTAGTTGAAAGTATAAAGTGATAAATGCTTAGGAGTTACCTCGCTGCTCCGTAATATGGATTATATTATGTCCATTGTGTATAGTTTCCTATTCTGCGTAACCAGAGTCGCTGGGCTTCGACGGGCGCCATCTTGGATTCTGTATTATGGTCTGAGTATTGGAGTTGGTGTTGGCTAAGCCTATGAATTCTTGTGACTTCTTTAACTTAAAAATATTGCTGGTCTAATACATGTTGATATTTTCATATTAAGTACATGAATTAACATATTTTATAACTTTTACAAAATTCACAACTGATTTATACTACTGCTAAGTTCAAAGAGGCACAACAATTGTTCTTCGCCTTTTCTATAAAACTGTTGGTAAACATTACAATGTTCAGCATTTCATTTTTGTCAATATGAAAGGCGATTCTAAACGGACTTTTTGTGCTTAGTTCGAAATTAGTCTCCCTTTTATCCCATCACATCCACTTTCAAAACTGTTCGTAAATAACCGAAATTAAATTAAAGCTATGTGAAGCGTAATACAAATTAGCTTCATCAAGAACAAATCGTTAATTAAGCACTGTCCTTATCTAGAGCTTTCACATATTATTTCATTCAACCCAATTCCACATGGAGAGCTGGTAATAATACTTTTCAGGAATAGATAAACATCCCTTTAGCCTGGTGTTAAATTTGAGTGAGGGGTGGCTGGTGGCTCTGAAAATTGGTGGTTCACAAAGTTATCCATGCAACTTAATTTTTTAAAGTAACAATTTCTTTAGGCCTGTCACTACAGACTGCTCTACACCCAAGTTAAGGGTAATTCACAGCATATAACATGTACATTTCATAAACACCCTAGAATATTTCTCGTATACATCGTTGTTAAAGTTCTTGTTAAAACATCTAGTTTTTGTTTTGACTATCTGTGATTTTTAGTTTCGGCGTGGGTCTTTCAAGTCGTTTAAGTTCAATTTTTTCTTCTAAGGTCCTGTTTGAAAAAGGATGTGCTAAAAGACACTTTATTGAATTCATTGTTTCTTCTTATAACACAAGTTACCTGTATTTATATAAATATTTCTGATGCACTACTCAAAACACGGCAGAGCTAACAAAGCACGGCACAAACCATGTGGCTATGTACTCGTAGGTTGCATTTAACATAGGCGCAATAGATGCCGCTGCTATGATGAAAGAACGAGCAGGTTAGGCATCCACTATTCTCTGGCAGCTAGGTTAACCAACCACATGCAGCCATACGCCCCGCATCGCCCCCCTACTTGCCTCGGCATATCCTAGATTCGTCATGCCCTATACCTCCTTATTGTATGCCAGTGGTTTGCATCTCGGAGTGAACTACTTGGCACCTGCAAACAATACAGCGCGCTCAGGTCCCCTGCACTAGACAAGGTCGAAATGAACTCCAAATGGAACATGCCATTACATTAAAGGGAGACCCAGAATTTTGGTTGTAGCGCAAACGTGCTACCCCCTTCAGAAGCCGCCCCTGAATTTGACTTCTGAGACTTTTTGAGAAGAATATATGAATTAAGTCTATCATTTGGAATTGTTAAATTTAAGGGTAAGATAAAATTTTGTACATTCCCTAAGGCGCATATACAAAGTAAATATTCATAAATATATAAAAATATGAAATATAAACATAATAATACTTACCACCACGCTACCGAGGAAGCCACATACAATTTTGAACTGCAGAAATTTCTGATGTGGTGCAGGGAAACGAATTCAAGTTTTCCAATGAGTGTGAAAATGTGATTCAAAAACACTCATCCATTTAAGGGAATGCAGCACCGAAAACCCCAAATCCAGTAATTTTCAACCAATCTTGCTGAAATTTTTACCACTTAGTTCTGATGCACAGTGGACACAGAATTAAAAATTTGGTTTTATATCTTCAATAGTTTTTGAGTAATTAATTTGTGAAACTCAAAATTTGGACAAAATTCAAATTGCTTCACGTGATGAACATTTTCAAAATTTTAATTTTTATATTTCTAAAAATATTCAGCTGGCTATGAAGAAAAGATCTATCGTATGAATTTTTTATACTACTTTTAGTTCCAGAGTAAAAAAATAGGTATGGAGCAAACAAAAAAAGCCAAAATTTGATTAAACCTGTGAATTTTATATCAATAACTTTAAAAATATAATGAATATTAAAAATTCATATAATAGAAATCTTTGTTTGCTTTCTAAGAACATGTGTTGACAATTTTAGAGGAACTGAGTTAAAACAACATCGTGTGGAACATTTTGCATGACAAAAAATGTTGAAAAAACTATAACTGAGTAAATCAAATTTTAAAATCCAAAACATTTTCCTTCTCAGCTGCATACCTTGAAGCAGACTAAAACCCTCCAGATAGATAAGTTGGACCCTCCTGCCTCTTCCTTCTCTCTTCTGCTGCAGTGTTCTGTTTCCTTCTGGATGTTTTAGAAGTTACTTTCTCAGAAATTGCTGAACGAAGTAAGCGTAATTGGTCCTTCCTTTTACTAATTTTTAGAGATGCTGGTGAAATCTGTGTCCATTATGTCTGACTGCAGCTTGAGTGAGGCAGAACAACTAAACTTGAATTTACTGATGGTTGATGTCACAGCAACCTGAAGTCTCTTCTTTAAAACAAATATTTATTTCTTTTTGGGCAATCATGCCATATCATGTTATATAAACCTTCATTTGCATTTTGTGTCTTGTCCAATGTTCATCTCCTTAGGATTTCATCTGATACCAGCCTTTGGTACACAGGCATTTGTTTTCTTATCACATCAGGCCTCAAGTATGTTCACATTGTTGTGTTATGTTAGGTGTTTCTTCCCATGTATTGTTTCGGCTATTCATGATCCTATATATGTACACAGTCAACAGAAGGTCAGTTGTTTCAAAGAATGTCTTACCTATAACCTATATAACAGTTATATGCACGTTTTGATGTATAAAATATCTTTATAAATGTTAAATGGCAGACTAAAACTCATCAGTTACATACATATATAAACAGAAAATCCCTACCGTTGGAAACACACACAAAAGTAAAATAATAAACATTAATATTTGCTTTCAATGTTTGCAGTCAGTGTTTTGTTTCCATGGTGCCACATACTGTAAGAAATAACCATCATACCAACACACACAATTCCACCATAAACTTTTCCCTTAAACAAAAACAATAGAATCCATCTAGAACGATGTTATTCTAGAAGGTAGTGCCAATCGGCACCCAAAACGTAGCGAGATCCACCTAGAAAATTTAGGGTTTCAACGCTAGCACTCGACTTCTCAACTATACAGCCTGATGGACGAAGTAGGTACTATCAGAGATCAACAAGTCAATGTGGCGGAGCCCGTTCCTGGACGTCTCCCGTGCGTTTGGAGGCTCGAAGGGCGCCTTCACCACTTCATCCATTACAGCAACTGTTCCCAATCCTTTACGTCTCAAGTGTTGATATTATTGGTGTTATTGGTTATAGAGTTATAGGGAAACTCAACTTTTCGAAACCATTTTGCTTGCTTACTTTGTGAGTAAGCTTTAATGTGGTCTAGACATACTAAACAGCTTTGTAAGCAGTAATAGGGACTTACGTCTAAAAGCAATCATAATGTTAGAGGGTCAGGTGATAGGTGCAGGTCTTCACATAGAGATGGCGTCACTGCGCCAGTGTGAGGACTAGCATCATATACTTCAACTCTAGGTCATCTTCTAGCCATAGTTATAGGTCAAGAGCTTGTATACTTTCTGAATCACAGAATTTTGAACAAGACAAGTGTAGAGGTTTCACGAAAATGGAGGATTTGTGAAAACAAGCAGTGAGTCCCAGGCTTCAACACTTAACTCTTATTAGTTTTAGAAAGTTGATGGAAATCAATCATTTCTTGGCACTAGCCGTATATAGGCTAAGGTTTTTGATAGATATAGTCAACATGAAAAATTCAATGCCATAGGGCTCAAGTGTTTACGACAGTAAGTGACCACAAACGTTGTATCTCGGATGCGGGTGCCCCTAGTAACTTACCGGGGAAATATGAGTCAAATGGAGAATTTAATGTCAGGACAGCACGTTGGCAATGGTAGCTCAATGGATTAGAGCGACTGGATGGTAACCTGGAGATCCGTGGTTCAAATCCCCGCCATGGCATTGAATTTTTCATGTTGACTATATCCATCAATTTTGTAAGTCAACAAGGTGATGGCGAGTGTTTTCTGGAACGTTTAGTGATGAGCTGAAGAGAAGAACACCTCATGTGGCAGAAAAGAAAATCTGGTTCCTTCACAGCAATGCTCCGGCACAAGGTTCAGTCTTTGCAGTGAGAATAACCTATTCGCCAGATCTAGCATCCAGTGACTTCCATCTGCTCCCTAACTTGAAAAAAATTCTTGGAGGGTGATGATTTTACAGCAAAGAGGAGAGGGAGGGAGTGATAATGTTTATTGGTCATCAGCTCCCTTAAAAACAAGATCATCCCAAAAAATAACCGATAAAATAACTACAATATATCCATCCTAAGTAAAAATTACAGATAATGTAAAATACACACGTAAAATAAAAAACTAAAATATTTAAATGATTAAAATTTAGAACTAAATTCTAAAATTCACACTTAAAAGTACCTGAAATGTTTTGGCCAAAGCAACGTAATGTAATGTAATGTAATGTTTAGTGTTTAACGCCCGCTTTTACTACATACGGCACCGCAGGCGGTGACACTGATGATACATGAGATGAAGAGTGAGTGAGTGAGTGAGTGAGTGAGTGAGTGAGTGAGTGAGTGAGTGAGTGAGTGAGTGAGTGAGTGAGTGAGTGAGTGAGTGAGTGAGTGAGTGAGTGAGTGAGTGAGTGAGTGAGTGAGTGAGTGAGTGAGTGAGTGTGTGGTGTTTTAGGGCCCGTCGACAACAAGGTCATTTGGGCCCAGAGTCAACACTAAAACCTAAAAGCTACACAAATTTAGCTTAAACGGTAAAATAAAATAAAAGCACTCAACTATTAAAAGTACATAAAAAACCATCCAAAGACTAACAAGTTAAAATCTCTAAAATTATCAGATATAAAAAGCAAGTCAGACTTGTTTGTTAAAACCGATTTCGGCAACAAACCGCAGTGCCTTAACCACGGCCACTGGGTCGTCCCCTAAAACACCGACCAAGGTAGTCCCCAAGCCTACTGACTGGCGAACGCGAGCGTACTGCGGGCAATCAAGCAGTACATGCCGCACAGTGAGGCGTACTGCACATGGAGCACACACAGGGGCCGGTTCCCTTCTTAACAAATGGCCATGTGTAGCTCGTGTGTGCCCAATTCTCAGCCGGGTGAGTATCACCTCGGCTCGCCGGTTATCCCTGCAGGAAGTTAGCCAGGGTTGTACGCTCTCCTTTATCTCCCGGAGTTGTGTGCCTTCCAAAGCTGTCCAGGAGTGCTGCCAAGTAGATAGGAGTTGGCGACGGAAAAAACGTCGCACATCCTGTTATGGCACCGTAGTTAAACTCCGGGGCAGACGGCAAGCGGACTTAGCAGCCGCGTCCGCCTCCTCATTCCCGGAAATGCGCACATGGCCTGGGGTCCAAGTAAAATCAAAATGGTATCCGCGACTAAGCATTTGCGAGATCAAGGCCTGAATTTTTAAAACGAGCGTGTGAGCGGCAGTGTGCTGTTGCAAGGCCTGAAGAGCGCTTAGAGAGTCAGTGCGAACGATAAAAGAGCCAGGAGCTAACTTACAAATAACAAGGAGCAGATAGAGGATGGCATACAGTTCTGCAGAAAAAACAGAGGTGAAGTCCAGAAGGCGAAATTTATCAGCCTCGCCGTTATGACGAATGCGTAACCCGTAGTGCTACCTAACTGGGAACCATCTGTAAAGCCCGGAACATAGGGTAACGGTCCAATAGTTCGGCAAAAAGTTGTTGAAATACCGAATGTGGGGTAGCTAGTCTCGAGTTGGAGGAAAGAGCGAGATCGAACCGCGCACGCTGGAGCTGCCATGCGGGATAACGACCCAGGGACGACCGCTCCACGCAAGGCATTCGGAGGTCGTGTGTACGGTAGAGATGAAGATGGAGCACCGCTGGAATGAGATGGTGGAGGAAACCGGAGATCCAGGAGAAAACCCGCCCCAGCGCCATGTTGTTTGCGGTCGCCTGGGATCGAACCGCGGCCGCCTTGGTGAGAGCCAAGTGGTGTAACCACTGAGCCACGACGCGGCGAAACCAAAGCAACGAGGAGGTCACTAATGCGCTAAGCAGATATTTTGGGGACCACGTTATATCGCAATGCAGGGATAGTTTAATTAATTTAGAACACTGCTATGACAAATCTATTGGTCTTTCTAGAGCCCTTCTTTCCTATAAAACCCAAGGAATCCAATAAAAACTGTGCAGCAGTTAAAAGAAGCGCCGCTAAGTTAACATTTTGCAGAGGTTACAGTATAAAATGTTTAAATTGTCCTGTTTTGCCGTTTTAACAGAAGCACAAATCACATGATTAGAGGCCAAACTATTCTCTCAAATGTCTATAGAAAAAGTTGAATTCTTTTCGCACTTCTTTGTTTCGCTTTAACTGCAGAACCGTCCAGACTGCACAAAACCTGAACTGTAACGCAACAATACGTTAACAAAACCGCACCCAAATCAAGGGCAGGAAATGAGATTCTTTGAAAAAAGGAGGACGGGGAGGAAAAGAGGATAAGGGATAGGCAGAGGAGAATGAGACAGGAATGCTGTGTCTCTCTCTCTCTTTTCATGGTATTACACGTCTCTCTCATTAAAGCCCTCCGCTATATAGATCCAAATGACTTCATTAAAATGCAAAAATAGTTTCCTCCGAGAACTGCGGAATAACACATAAACAGAAAAACTTGCCTTGAGAAATCTCAAAAGATACTGTAAAGTGCCTGCCGGTTTTCATATTAGAAGAAAACAAAATGTTTTATGCATGTGTTTGTGGGTGATTGTTGCTGTGTGCGGGCGTTTCAGTTACTGCACTGAACGTGTTCCTTAAAGAAGGAGAAGGGAAAAGACAATGAAACATTATTTGAAACATAAATTCCATGTTATATTGACATTACGTTCTCACCCGACTATTCTCACAAAAGCGTTTCCTTCTTCATTTTTATCTGGATATACACTTGTAAAATTGGAAATTTAGGTATTCTTACACAGTAGCCGCGTGTAGGGGAAGGTAGAGTCTGGGTTAAACATTCAGTGTCATAGCCGGGATTGCATCTTCTGGTCTCCGTTTGATTGCTCTAACCCAAGCTCCATCAACTGACATGCACGGTGTGCCTATACAGTTCGCACAGTGCCGGTGTGCCTTGGCCGTTGCCGGCGAGTGCGAGGTACAGACGTTTGCAAATTACTGGACTCATTCACGTTTTTTTTTTTTTTTTAATACTTTGCTTCAGTTTAACATTCAAAATTATAGTTATTTATCGCCGTAACCTATTTCAATTTGTCGTAATCCTTTTCCTTGCTATAATATGAAGCATATTCAATGAAATTTCCTCTCTTATTAACAGCTGGGGGATTTTTCTTTTACTTATAGTAATATGGTGGTAGTTCTGAATTAAGAGCAGCCATTTTCTTCAGGTCTTTTTATCCAACTGTTTGGTGATATTGCTTTCATTTAGTGAATGTAGTAACTGAAGATTGTTAATATTTACCTTTATTGTGTTTTATGCCTAATACATCCTCAGTATTTATTATTAATTGATCTCAAGCCAGATAACATCGTGTATCATATCGTTAGCATTCTCATTAATTCAAAAGTGAGGTTATGGGTAAAACTGCTGACTTATCTCCAAGGAAAGTAGCTGTAACTGAGAGTCTTTTGAAGGAATCTCTTTATTCACAACTTGAAATAGCTAACAAATTGTGTATTTCACAAAAATCTGTTAGTCGCATTAATCAAGCTTTAGCATACGATGAGACGTTGACCTCACAAAGGGAAGGAAAATGCGGGAGGAAAAGAAAGCTATCACCAAGGATGCAAAGAAAACTTGTACAGGTAACAAACCAAAATAGAAGAGGAACCAGCATTGACCTCAGTAATCAACTAAATCAGTACGGTACAGAAATATCAGCCTCAGTATTTCGCAGAAGATTATGTAAAGCAGGTTTGCCAGAACGCGCGCCTCGTAAAAAGGCTAAACTGACACGTGTAGTGGCAAAACAACGTTTAGAATGGGCCAAAGAGATGCAGAAACATCCAGTGGAATTTTGGAGCAAGGTAAATAGTATGAAAATTGTATATAGCACAAAATTAAAATATGTACATATACATTTTATGGAAATGAAACAAACATCCTAAACCTTGTTTCTCTCATTGCTGGTTGTGTTATACTATCTTTGAACAATTTTAAAAGTGTTTAATATTAATAGAGGTTTTTATTGTTTCAGGTAATTTTCTCAGGTGAATCCATGTTTGAAGTATGTGAAGAGAGCAGCCAATATGTGAGAACGACAGATAAAGGAGCATTTTCCCCTAAGTGTCGATCAAAGAGTAAAGCACCCAACATCAAAAATGATCTGGAGCTTTATGTCTGTCCATGGACCTGGAAGATTATACATAATTGTGGGATCTATGGAGCAGAAACAGTATAAAACTGTGTTAGAAAGAAGACTATTTCCGCAAAGTAAAGAATGGTTTCCAAATGGAGATTTTGTTTACTGCATGACAGTGCTCCCTGCCATAGAGGAAAATCTGTAACGCAGTTCCTCAAAGAAAACAATGTAAATGTACTACCATGGCCGGGGAATAACCCTGATTTAGGGCTCAGCTAACTCAGTGTCACATTTCAAGGTGATTCCTGTTATTGTGCCTTTTATTGACACCAGATCTGGCATTTCTTCTAGAACTTTCAAAAGTGTATTTACTCCACGAATAAAAATACATATTTTAGCCATACTTGATAAGTCAGTGCTGTTATCAATGGCAATTTAAAATGCAACAAATTATCTTGCTCTTTCGATAAGTTGTGCATAAATACTGCCCGCCAGATGTTGAATTCTGCGTGAAATAGTATGAGGTGACGTACTGGCACTCTCGAATTAGTGAACACTGACAAGGGTGAATTTACTTGCACCTATAAGCACACATCCTTTAAGTCACCATCAGAGAAACGACTAGAAGTTCTGGCCATTTCTAGTGTTATTTCGTAACTCACATAAACTGAGGTTTCTGCCACTACGCCATCCCCTTCTTCCTGTTCATCTTCCTGCCATATTGCCTCTTCTCCTAGCTTTGTATCTCTATAGCGCCTTTTTCTTTTTATTGAATAATTATTAGCATGCTATGTATTAAAAAGAGGCTGAACATTAGTTTCAGCACTCGCAATTTTTCTGACAAATTAAGCAAATAGCACCACCGCTACATTCCACGAATAAGTACTATTTACCTTTAGGGATTGAAGTACTGTGTCGGCGTGGGTACCCTTCGCTTAAATGAGTGCCCTTCCATATCAAACTGGCACTGATGTACAGATCGCCACTGCTACGGTCCAGCAGACCAGCAGAAGAATCGGGTCACTCGGGTTTACCTAACTGGGGTGTTTTCGCCACAGCACCTAGCCGCCTAGTGCGACTTTATCTGGGCGGCATAGAAGATGTAGTTTGTCTCAAGCGTTTGTGTCTGGGCATAGGTTTCTCTGATCTGTTGGGTTTAAGCCGCTCAGG
Source organism: Mantis religiosa (assembly GCA_030765055.1). Lineage (NCBI taxonomy): Eukaryota > Metazoa > Arthropoda > Insecta > Mantodea > Mantidae > Mantis > Mantis religiosa. The sequence continues at coordinate 11,044,923 of CM060951.1, forward strand.
CTGCAGCTTGCGGTATGTATTCCCAAGACCGCCTTCACCTGCTCTCCGCGCTTGAAGGAGGTCAGAGTGCAGGGAGCACGATCTGAGCGGTTAGGAATCTGTGTGAAGAGTAGAGATTCTAGAGCCATCTGGTTCTCAGATTTTTGGAAATATGGAGAGAAATACTCACAGGCTGATAGCCCATGGCGTCCTTCAGGAGTCTGTATTTCCTCCTCCTGCTAGGAGTTGTGGTCATACAGAGTCAGAGAGCTGACCAGCTGGTTGGGATGGGCAGACATTTTGTTGTGGAGGGTTCGAGATCTCTCTTTTACCACATCCACTAAGTATGGGCTTTTGGAATATTCACATAGGATATGATATGGGAATCTGCACCCAGTATCACAGATGATACTTAATGCTGAGGCGGTCCTTGCCCGTTAGGTACCTCGTTGAGCCCTCCCGGTACTCAACACCTCATATGAGAAGATAGGTGATGGGTGAGGATTACGAATGGGAGGTTACCAACAGGTCGGGGATTTTTTCAGGGTATATCTGCATGAATTTTCTCTTTTGAGTTTCAGGGAGTGGGTGCGTCCGGACAGAGTATGGGTATTATCATATAGAAGACACCACGACCGTTGAATGTCAAGTTTATTGATATAAGTAGTCCTCTCCACTCGTCACCGTTATCTTGATGTTATGTATGTATCTGTGTACGCATTGTTTGTGAACGTCGAGGGCATTACTTCGTGCATTCGCGAACACGGACTTTGATAAATTTTCAGTACTTTTGGCCCCTTTCACTCGCCGAAACAGAGTGTTTTTTCTAGCAAACATCAAACGTCGTCATTGCACAAATTTCGCCTTCCTTTCGCCAAACTTTGGACATATTAGGGGTCATGTGACCTGTTACTTATTCCTGATAGGTTTTGTTTCATCCCTACTCTTAAATCTAAAAGCAATTTCTCCTGTCTGAAACGTGTATTCTATGCAATTTTCACTTTCCCACAGTCAAGCTAATTAATGCATAAGCATGTTTAAAAATGTGTATCTTAAATTCCGGTATCTATTCTATCATCACGTACCAAGTGCAGGCCAAGACATGGCTGGCGCCGAGGATCTAGCCTGAACAATGCCACCTTTGCCGGCAAGAAACTCAAAGAAAGTACCTGTGAGGAAAGGTGTTCATTCACCTCGCTATGTAGATTCTCGTGCTTTCGATAACACACACACACACACACACACAGACACACACACACACACACACACACATATATATATATCGGGATTGCCTGTTTAGTATCTGCACTTGTATATTTAATCATTTTCTATAACTTTGTTTAATTCATATTGTGGTATCTATCCGCCCTTAATTATGCATGTAATAAGACTTTCGGGGTTATTATGACAATGTTATCCCTAACAGGGACGGTATCAATGCCCGGTTCTGCACGCACAGAAGCACGGACGGCAGTCGGAGCCGCCAATCCCCAGATCTCGTATCCGTACAGAATCATGGGTGGAATAATCGTCCGATACAGTTAAGCGCAGAGGATCTACTCCAATGAGTCGTGGGCCCGTAGGACCAAGGACCCGGGCCTCCTTCTACCCGGGAGCGATGGATACTCCGGGGCTCTTTCCATTGGGCAATACCTGGAGTCCAAAACGCCCTCACCCTCCGATGAGCACAACATCAAGGCAGGATGGAAGTGGATACGCCACTTACGCGCGTCAACGCTGCAGGGAAGAATACCGAAAAACCTCGGAGGGCCAAATGTTGATCTAGTATACCTCCTACTAGCTCTGCAGCCTAGTACCCGGGACTTATTAGGCAACCCTCTATCCCCTCCGGGCGGCCGTAGCCTGGTGATTTAGCTCACCTTCTACTAGCTCTGTAGGCTAGTACCCGGGACTTCTTGGGCAACCCTCTACCCCCTCCGGGCGGCCGTAGCCTGTTGATTTGGCACACCTTCTACTAGCTCTGCAGGCTAGTACCCGGGACTTATTAGGCATCCCTCTACCCCCTCCGGGCGGCCGTAGCCTGTTGATTTGGCACACCTTCTACTAGCTCTGCAGGCTAGTACCCGGGACTTATTAGGCAACCCTCTACCCCCTCCGGGCGGCCGTAGCCTGTTGATTTGGCACACCTTCTACTAGCTCTGTAGGCTAGTACCCGGGACTTATTAGGCAACCCTCTACCCCCTCCGGGCGGCCGTAGCCTGTTGATTTGGCACACCTTCTACTAGCTCTGCAGGCTAGTACCCGGGACTTATTAGGCAACCCTCTACCCCCTCCGGGCGGCCGTAGCCTGTTGATTTGGCACACCTTCTACTAGCTCTGTAGGCTAGTACCCGGGACTTATTAGGCAACCCTCTACCCCCTCCGGGCGGCCGTAGCCTGTTGATTTGGCACACCTTCTACTAGCTCTGCAGGCTAGTACCCGGGACTTATTAGGCAACCCTCTACCCCCTCCGGGCGGCCGTAGCCTGTTGATTTGGCACACCTTCTACTAGCTCTGTAGGCTAGTACCCGGGACTTATTAGGCAACCCTCTACCCCCTCCGGGCGGCCGTAGCCTGTTGATTTGGCACACCTTCTACTAGCTCAGCAGGCTAGTACCCGGGACTTATTAGGCATCCCTCTACCCCCTCCGGGCGGCCGTAGCCTGTTGATTTGGCACACCTTCTACTAGCTCTGCAGGCTAGTACCCGGGACTTATTAGGCAACCCTCTACCCCTTCCGGGCGGCCGTAGCCTGTTGATTTGGCACACCTTCTACTAGCTCTGTAGGCTAGTACCCGGGACTTATTAGGCAACCCTCTACCCCCTCCGGGCGGCCGTAGCCTGTTGATTTGGCACACCTTCTACTAGCTCTGCAGGCTAGTACCCGGGACTTATTAGGCAACCCTCTACCCCCTCCGGGCGGCCGTAGCCTGTTGATTTGGCACACCTTCTACTAGCTCTGTAGGCTAGTACCCGGGACTTATTAGGCAACCCTCTACCCCCTCCGGGCGGCCGTAGCCTGTTGATTTGGCACACCTTCTACTAGCTCTGCAGGCTAGTACCCGGGACTTATTAGGCAACCCTCTACCCCCTCCGGGCGGCCGTAGCCTGTTGATTTGGCACACCTTCTACTAGCTCTGTAGGCTAGTACCCGGGACTTATTAGGCAACCCTCTACCCCCTCCGGGCGGCCGTAGCCTGTTGATTTGGCACACCTTCTACTAGCTCTGCAGGCTAGTACCCGGGACTTATTAGGCAACCCTCTACCCCCTCCGGGCGGCCGTAGCCTGGTGATTTAGCACACCTTCTACTAGCTCTGTAGGCTAGTACCCGGGACCTATTAGGCAACCCACTACCCCCTCCGGGCGGCCGTAGCCTGGTGATTTAGCACACCTTCTACTAGCTCTGTAGGCTAGTACCCGGGACTTCTTGGGCAACCCTCTACCCCCTCCGGGCGGCCGTAGCCTGGTGATTTAGCACACCTTCTACTAGCTCTGTAGGCTAGTACCCGGGACTTCTTGGGCAACCCTCTACCCCCTCCGGGCGGCCGTAGCCTGGTGATTTAGCACACCTTCTACTAGCTCTGTAGGCTAGTACCCGGGACTTCTTGGGCAACCCTCTACCCCCTCCGGGCGGCCGTAGCCTGGTGATTTAGCACACCTTATACTAGCTCTGTAGGCTAGTACCCGGGACTTCTTGGGCAACCCTATACCCCCTCCGGGTGGCCTTAGCCTGGCCTGAAGTATCCATTTCCCCGTGGGTGTCGGGAACACACTGCCCCCTCGAGTCCAACCCAATCCGAACAACTCCCCTACGGGCGGGGCTCGGCAGTTTGGTCCGAGGTTCCTCTAGTAACGTCAGAGGTACCACGAGTGCTAAGGGTCCCCAGCGCCCACACTTTGGCAGCTGAAGGGGACGGAACCCCTCCCCTATGCGAAATCGCCAGATACTGACGCAGTTTAGGGTGTGTGGACATCTTTGATTTTAAGACGTGAAATACCTGCCTCAGTGCAGTATGCCCTGGTCCAGCACTGGCCCTGACGAGGGGAGTGAAGTTGAGCCCGCGATCTAGCAGGACACCCAGGTATTTGGCCGAAGTAGCGCAAGGGATTTGCCTCTGCCGCAGCCTCAGTGGTCCACTGCCGAGGAAAATAAACCGTGCGAAGCACGCTCTGAGGCAACACGGTGCTTGTAACCCAGCACATGCACCGCGGCGAGCGAGTTGGCTGTGGCAGCTCCAACCTCTGAGCTAACATGACGGTATAAAAGCTCGAAAGTAAATTGTCCATTCTACAACGGACACACATTCCCTCCCGGTAAAGTACCAGATCATCTCATATACAAAAAAGTGTGTGCTTAAGGCCTCACGGCAGAACTGAACACTTAAAAACTGTTCATTATAGCTTATTCTTAGAAACTGCTATAAAAAATTTAATGTTGACACTCATTCTTGGTCAAGGAGGCCAGTTGCGAGCTAAACATTTCATGTCTTGCGCTAAGTGTTCACGCTAATGAAAATACTCTAAAAGAACTGAATGACGACGGACTTGTCACCGTGCGAAGAGGGTTATACATAAAAGAAATATATAAATGAATATCGGGGTTTTAACTCTCTATAACATTTATCACATCAAACTTAGTTATAAATGATATGGCAAATGAAAAACAACTCAAGCAGTTTCGTTTGTGGGCACAACTGCGCATGTGCCTGCAATGTTTCTGCCGAAACTCGCTAGACAGCTGTAGTACCAAAGATGGCGACTAGTAGACAGAAAGCGTTTTGTGTTCAGCAGTTTGCAAAGACCAAATCTGTATTTACTGTACAACTTGCGTTCCGCATTAAGTTCGGTTGTGATCCTCTTAGTGATAATATCATTTGTAGATGAGATCATCTGTTTGAAGATACCGGCTGCCTTTGTAAAGGGAAGAGCACGGGAGGACCAAGAGTAAGTGAAGAGACTGTTCACTCGTAGCTCAAAGAAATCAGTCCGGAAGTCTAGTCGTGAATTACAAGATCCTGTGTCGACTGTTTGGAAAGTTGTAAGAGAACGCTTACGGCTACGTTCTTGCAGTTTACAGTTATTACAAGTTCTAAAGCCGATAGACCACAGACTTCGTGCCAACTTCGCAAACGACATGTTGTTTCATGACGATGACGATTTTATGGATCGTGTTGCGTTCAGTGATGAATCGACCTTTCACCTTAGTCGACATGTTGGCACTCATAATGTGCGCATCTGGGGCTCAGAAAAACCTCAGGAAATAGTACAAAAGGCAAAGAGATTTCCATAAAGTGAATGTTTTTGTGCCATATCCCGGCGAAAACTTCATGGGTATTTCTTTTATGTTGAACATACTGTAACTGGTACTTCTTACCTTGATACACTAGAGCAATGGTTCTTCTCACATTTGGAAGAAAATGAGTCAGACACCTTCAATTTCCAGCAAGATGGTGCGCCATCTCACTCGCATAACGAAGTACGCGATAGGTTGAACGTCACTGTACCCGAGCGCTGGATAGGCCGCAAGGACCCAATGACAGGGCTTGCTGTGCATGGCCTGCACGTTCTCCTGATATAAAGCCATGCCGTGTGTACGTGCCTCTGCTTACCAGCTGACCTCCCTGAATTAAGAAACCGGGTTGAAGCAGCTGTTGCTACAATTACTGGATAAACACTTATCAACGTTTGGGAAGAACTCGGCTATAGACTTGATGTGTGCCGTGTGGCAAAGGGTAGTCACATTGGACATTTATAAGAATCTTGGTAAATTATTCGAGTTGCTTTTTCATTTGAAATATTTATAACTGTAAGTTTAATGTAATATATATTATAAAGAGTTGAAACCTCGATATTCATTTGTAAGCACCCTATATATTTAACTGTTACTTTTTATCTGAGTCATGTCATTTACTCTTTAATTCTACCCCAAAAGTGTGCGCGAACGTAATGCGAATTTATGGTAAAAACCATAAAAAATCACCAAATTATTAATGCGAATTTTATAAATAATTGTCACCACAAAATCTTGCCTCCGTTTATAACCTAACTGGTAAAGTGAACTAATACTGAAGACTTTCAATAAATACTTAGATCAAAGCTGGGTTGTTACCTACAGAACGCTTTTCTCTCAGAATTCAGCGCAGCATATGATCCAATTTGGCATCCCTTACAGCAGTTTTTCGTTTATATTCCGCCACATTTGCATACAGATTAAATTGGAAAGCTTATACGTGAAACGGAAACCGTATCATTGCGGTGGACCAGGTTTAAGGTTCCATTAAAAACACAAATTTGTCTGTAAAAGAGCGCATTATAGCACGCAGAACCAATCTCATGTAGCAATGCAATGTTTTCTTTAAAATATGATACAAACTTGTGAAAATTTGTCAGGAAAAACTGATGCTGCTTTCGATGCATGGGAGAATGATTGCATCACATCAGGTATATTAAATATTGTGATATAAACAGTTCTAGTAGAATGGACATTACTAGGATAACGTAAGATTTCCAGCTAAAATAATGAAACAATTACCAGTGCCACAACATAATTAGATTCTAATGATCATTCGATCATTAAATAAACTTCAGCTCAGCAGGTTCCAATCAGAAAAATTCTAAAATTTCATCTTCTATAAAAGCACGAGGATGGGTCAAAAAGTAATGTCTCCAATTTTATATTTTCCCGTAAATAGTAAGTTATGTGAAAACTTTGAATTTGGCGCAATTCCTCAAACGTTCTTATCCAATCCCCTGCAGTAGTAACCTCCTAAACCAACAGGTGGCAGCACTGCATCGTCTTGCAAAATGGCTGACATCGACATTCGTATTTGACAGCGTTCTGTGATTGAATGTTTGACTGCGGAAGGTGAAACACCAATTCGCATTCACGAAAGGCTAAAATGTGTGGATGGTGATGCAACGGAAGATGTCAGCACTGTTAGACGATGGGTTCGTCGCTGTAACGAAGCTGAAGGGCAACCACCACTGACAGATGAAAAGCGAAGCTGCAGGCCGGTGACTGCAGTGACTCCATGCAACATTCAGCGAGTGGATGACATTCGTGGTGATCGTCGGGTAACAACAGCTTAATTGGGTCGCACTAGCTCCCTCAGTAAAGGCAGTGTGATGACGCTTATTAAACAACTGGGTTACTCAAAAGTTTGTTCACGTTGGGTACCAAGAGTGTTAACCACCCAAAATAAAGAAACAAGGAAAACAATAGCCTCGGAACACTTGCAGCGCTTCATTTTGGAGGGAGAGGAGCTTCTTGACAAAATTGTTACTGGAGACGACACGTGGATTTATATTTTAGAACCTGAATCAAGGAGGCAGTCAATGGAATAACATCACGCAACGTCGGCGAAGGAAAAAAAAATTAAAACTCAGCGGACGGCAGGGAAAGTTATCTCGACAGTGTTTTGGGATGCAAAGGGTGTGCTTATGATTGACCTTTTGGAGCAGGGATGCACAATAAATGCTGTCCAATACGTCAGAACTCTCAGAAAGCTGAAAGCGCGTCTTCGCCGAGTTCGCCCAACAAAAACTCTGGTGGATGTTCGTCTTTTGCATGACAATGCAAGACCACACACCAGCCGTTACACCACTGCAGAAATTGAGAAATTGGGATGGCAAGTCTTACCTCACTGAACTGGCACCATCAGACTTTCATCTGTTCGGGCCACTAAAGGAAGCTCATCGAGGGATTTATTTTGAAGATGAGGAGGCTGTGAAAAAGTCCGTACGTCAATGGCTTAGGAAGCAAGACCGTGTGTTTTACCACACTTGAATACATGTCCTAGTTAAAAGGTGGACCAAAACTGTGGAAAAGGACGGAGATTATATTGAATAGTGACAAATTAATCGTCAATGTTGTAGTTCTCAAGCTATGTAAATTGGATTCCATTTTCTGGGGAACTAAAGAGGCATTACGTTCTGACCCGCCCTCGTTATGGGAATTAGCATATTGTTTACTTCTATGCCATTTAGATATTGAATGGGAAACACCCATTTTGGAACACCTTAATAGAAATAAAAAGAATTTTCAGAGAACGGGAATGCGCGCCGAGCTTATGTCTGCGAGGGTGCAGAAGAAATTTAATGGTTTTACTAAGTTAGATAAAAAGTGTGAATTTGAACTTTTTCCACGGTTAGAAACAAGATTTTCAAGAAAATACCCCTAGCCTGGAGGGAAAAAATGTTTACAACTAACAATCTTCAATAGTTTTATCCTGCGAAATTCTTTGTAGCGATTTTGTATTTTCCACGTACATAGTGTTTTGAAACGACCCCGAACGAATATAAGCGATTGAAGTACTTGCTCAGCTTCTATGTGACGCATATAAGTAAGTTTTGTCGCCAAAAGGGCCACATAAAAACGTCCCTGAATGAGTGTGGATTAGGCACTGACAGGAACAACGACGCGTTCCTCACACTGTCGGAGTTTGCAGGTAGCTGACACAGCGTATGGTATGCTGTAGCTATTTGTAAACATACCGACATACTCCACGGTAGCTCGCTACCAAGATTTGCTTGGCTTACGAAAACGCAATAAAGAATCCATTCTTCAGTTATTTGTTTATGAGTGTTTAATGTGTTCCAACATTTCGTTATAAGAGTGGATAATGGCAAATAGTCTGATGGACAAATGAAACTTTTAGAAGTTAATGTTAGTGAGGTTGAGGATGGAAGCAAGTAATGATAAAAAGAACAGAGAACAACCTCAAACAATTGTAGATAAAGTTTAACAAAACTAAATGTCTAATGCAATAGGACAAACATTTTATTTCACTGTGTTTAATAATACTAAATAGAGCATTTATAACTGAAAAGGAAACAGTTGATTTTACAGTAACTGGTTGAAAGTACTGTACAATTAAATGAGCAACCTTCAACTGTCCGAGTTATTAGTCGACTTTTTCACAAGTAACTGTCATTTGTCCCATTACCTGATTGGTAGACTAGGGTGACTGATAAACAGCAAGGAGTAATGTTTTTGTTTTCGGGGCTGGTACGTCCAAATAACTTTTGAGATTCGCACATCAGTGCTTCCTGCGCTGCCTAATCACAGAATCATTTAATATTTAATGCTGCATAAAATTATACTCTTGAGCATTTCGAAGCTGTGACACCGAAATTCGGACTAGTTAAGTTATAAGCAGAGCTAGGAATTTCGTACCGCTCGCCGTTCCCTATGCAAGCTGTGAGCGACCCTCTTCTGGCATCCAAACAAGTCATAGATAAGATATACACGGCGGAGATACATTACAATAGGTTTCCCAAAGAAACAAGTGACTTATGGGACATTTGTAAATGCAAATCTATTTAGATCATTATGTACAACATACAAATTCTTATATAATACATACGGGCTTGTCTCTGGCTGATCTCACATTGTGTCAACGCCCAAGCAATTATAACGCAGATTGTAACATTTCCTGATCGAATGCAAAATAACATCCAAATAATAAGATGTAATTCTTAAATACATGTCGACTCTTACTAGACAGCATGCAAAATAAGTATATTACTACATATTTACTCATCTGCGGCCGTATTACTAAAAACAATAAAGTACTTCTGACACTTTTCAATGAAAAAGTCATTCTATGTCCCGAAAATCAAGCTTTATTCGATAAATAATCTGTAGCAACTTCATTAATGATTTCAGGTATTTTAGTTTCTCCATGTTGCTTCTCTTTTTTTCCATGTTTACTGAATTTCCCACTGAAATGTAAATGAAAATACAGAATTAAATAAGGACATGAAAAAGTACTCTTCTAGAAAGCATACAATGGTTGTACAGCATATTTAGCTGACCTTCATTGAAGCACAACAAAGATGTTATTCGATTGTCATCCTTCCTAACAACGTGCTCTGTGTCATGCAGTTACACCTGTTTTGTAGTAATGAGTTGTATTCTTCGCTGAACCTTGTCCTTGCTATTAGCACTGCGTGGAATAGCCATGCCTGGCCGCTCTTACACTGCTCAAGGAAATCGGTACGAACTTCCTAGCTCTGGCAATGAGTTGTATTCTACGATGAACCTTGCCCTTGCTAGTAGCTCTGCGTTGTATAGCCATGCCTGGCCGCTCTTACACTGCTCAAGGAAATCGGTACGAACTTCCTAGCTCTGGCAATGAGTTGTATTCTACGATGAACCTTGCCCTTGCTAGTAGCTCTGCGTTGTATAGCCATGCCTGACCGCTCTTACACTGCTCAAAGAAATCGGTACGAACTTCCTAGCTCTGGCAATGAGTTGTATTCTACGATGAACCTTGCCCTTGCTAGTAGTTCTGCGTTGTATAGCCATGCCTGGCCGCTCTTACACTGCTCAAAGAAATCGGTACGAACTTCGTAGCTCTGGTAATGAGTTGTATTCTACGATGAACCTTGCCCTTGCCAGTAGCTCTGCGTTGTATAGCCATGCCTGGCCGCTCTTACACTGCTCAAAGAAATCGGTACGAACTTCGTAGCTCTGGTAATGAGTTGTGTTCTACGATGAACCTTGTCCTTGCTAGTAGCTCTGCGTTGTATAGTTATGCCTGGTCGCTCTTACACTGCTCAAGGAAATCGGTACGAACTTCCTAGCTCTGGTAATGAGTTGTATTCTACGATGAACCTTGTTCTTGCTAGTAGCTCTGCGTTGTATAGTCATGCCTGGTCGCTCTTACACTGCTCAAGGAAATCGATACGAACTTCCTAGCTCTGGTAATGAGTTGTATTCTACGATGAACCTTGTTCTTGCTAGTAGCTCTGCGTTGTATAGTTATGCCTGGTCGCTCTTACACTGCTCAAGGAAATCGATACGAACTTCCTAGCTCTGGTAATGAGTTGTATTCTACGATGAACCTTGTTCTTGCTAGTAGCTCTGCGTTGTATAGTCATACCTGACCGCTCTTACACTGCTCAAGGAAATCGGTACGAACTTCCTAGCTCTGGTAATGAGTTGTATTCTACGATGAACCTTGCCCTTGCTAGTAGCTCTGCGTTGTATAGTCATACCTGGCCACTCTTACACTGCTCAAAGAAATCGGTACGAACTTCCTAGCTCTGGTAATGAGTTGTGTTCTACGATGAACCTTGCCCTTGCTAGTAGCTCTGCGTTGTATAGTCATACCTGGCCACTCTTACACTGCTGAAGGAAATCGGTACGAACTTCCTAGCTCTGGTAATGAGTTGTATTCTACGATGAACCTTGCCCTTGCTAGTAGCTCTGCGTTGTATAGTCATACTTGGCCACTCTTACACTGCTCAAAGAAATCGGTACGAACTTCCAAGCTCTGGTAATGAGTTGTATTCTACGATGAACCTTGCCCTTGCTAGTAGCTCTGCGTGGTATAGCCATGCCTGGCCGCTCTTACACTGCTCAAGGAAATCGGTACGAACTTCCTAGCTCTGGTAATGAGTTGTGTTCTACGATGAACCTTGTCCTTGCTTGTAGCCCTGCGTTGTATAGCCATGCCTGGCCGCTCTTACACTGCTCAAGGAAATCGGTACGAACTGGTAATGAGTTGTGTTCTACGATGAACCTTGTCCTTGCTTGTAGCCCTGCGTTGTATAGCCATGCCTGGCCGCTCTTACACTGCTCAAGGAAATCGGTACGAACTTCCTAGCTCTGGTAATGAGTTGTGTTCTACGATGAACCTTGCCCTTGCTAGTAGCGCTACGTGGTATAGACATGCCTGACCGCTCTTACACTGCTGAAGGAAATCGGTACGAACTTCCTAGTTCTGGTAATGAGTTGTGTTCTACGATGAACCTTGCCCTTGTTAGTAGCGCTACGTGGTATAGCCATGCCTGGCCGCTCTTACACTGCTGAAGGAAATCGGTACGAACTTCCTAGTTCTGGTAATGAGTTGTGTTCTACGATGAACCTTGCCCTTGCTAGTAGCGCTACGTGGTATAGCCATGCCTGACCGCTCTTACACTGCTGAAGGAAATCGGTACGAACTTCCTAGTTCTGGTAATGAGTTGTGTTCTACGATGAACCTTGCCCTTGTTAGTAGCGCTACGTGGTATAGCCATGCCTGGCCGCTCTTACACTGCTGAAGGAAATCGGTACGAACTTCCTAGTTCTGGTAATGAGTTGTGTTCTACGATGAACCTTGCCCTTGCTAGTAGCTCTGCGTTGTATAGTCATGCCTGGCCGCTCTTACACTCCTCAAGGAAATCGGTACGAACTTCCTAGCTCTGGTAATGAGTTGTATTCTACAATGAGCCTTGCCCTTGCTGGTAGCGCTTAATGGTACAGCCATGCCTGGCCGCTCTTACACTGCTCAAAGAAATCGGTACGAACTGGTAATGAGTTGTACTCTACGATGTACTTTGACCTTGCTAGTAGCACTACGCGGTATAGTCATGCCTGGCCGCTCTTACACTGCTCAAAGAAATCGGTACGAACTGGTAATGAGTTGTACTCTACGATGTACTTTGACCTTGCTAGTAGCACTACGCGGTATAGCCATGCCTGGCCGGTCTTACACAGCTCAAGGAAACGGTATGAGCTTCCTAGTTCTGGCCATAAAGTATGAGACGGCTATATTCGTTTGGTGTCGTTTCAGATTAAAAAGTATATAAATGATGTGTCTATTTTCAATTTTTAGTAGTGGTATCTCACGTACTAATCAAAAGACACAATTTTATGACATAAAATGCAGTGCTGTTCAAAGCATACAATATTTAAGCCAAATACAATCTACAAAAAATTAATTGGGCACTCATGGTTGTAGTTCATTTCGCATGTCACTTGACTTTTGCGGACTCTATGTGATGCAATAGGCATCGAAATGAACTAGGTCCTTTGGTGCACAATATGTTGAAATTATAACTACTCATTGCTTACTCACACATGCATTCTCCTTTATTCCAGAGCAGCGCGTAATTCATTCCTTGGGTTTCACATCACGTAATAAAACATTCACTCCAATAGGACATGGTTCCACTTTTGTCTCTGCACTAACCACGAGGCTATCGCCTTATCACACGTCCCTCTTTTACCGAACCATGCCAAAGCCCTCTCAACTCCCTCTCTGCAAATAGCCGCTACGCGATTTACTATACCTGATTGTTCAAGATTATTCCACCAAGAGGTCCATGTGCTCTTCCGCTACCACGAAGTTCGTTGAGTGATTTAATTTAGAAGTCACTATTAAAATACAATTATTAAAGTTAACTGAGTTAAAAATACATATTGTCACCCAATTAGCGGAAAGCACAACCAACGACAGCTGAGTAAGGGGCCAGAGGCAGCCAAGCCAAACCCACCCATTAGTCTCTGTCACTAACTGAGGGAATGATTAGGGAAATGTTACTTGTCGCTGGCCGCCTCTTCCCCCCCTTCCACTGCCATCTGGAACCTTCGCGGTAATTCACGGAAACTGGATGCTTCGAGAACACGGCGATATTCCTATAAAAAGGGCTGCAGTGAGTGAATTGAGTCAGTCAGTCAGTTCTTGGCGAGCAGTGTAAGAGTGCAGTGCTAGTGTACGGACGAGAAGACTGTGTGCGTGCATCGGAGGATTGTACGTAATTGTGAGCGTAAAGTGGAATTGTAACGGAAGAACTGGTGAATCGTAATTGTGTGCATTACGTAATTCTGTGTAATTGGCAAGTGTTTAACTGCAAGTCGGCGGAAATAAAGAACATTTTTGAGTGCTGCAATTGGAAGTTTCATTTCACGAACCCACAAAGTCAGAATATTATAAATTATAGTCAAGTTCTAAATGTACTGCCTGACACTGTGTCAGAAATAAAAACCCTTATTCTTGGCTATTGTATTATATAATCGACTATTTGGGCTGATGACATTGAAAAAAGGTATGTGGAAATATCAGTAAATCATTATACCACTTAATACATTTTATCAAGTACAATAATTTTTTTCACATTGTAGCTATGGATTTTATAGGAAAAAATGAAATGTGTAGTGTTTAACGCCCGCTTTTACTGCATACGGCACCGCAGGCGGTGACACTGATGCATGAGATGAAGATGGAGCACCGGTGGAATGAGATGGCGGGGGAAACCGGAGGTCCCGGAGAAAACCCGCCCCAACGCCGTGTTGTCCACCACAAATCTCACTTTGCGGTCGCCTGGGATCGAACCCGGTCCGCCTTGTTGAGAGCCAAGCGGTCTAACCACTGAGCCACGGCGTGGCCAATTTTTTATAGGATACAGCAGCTAAATCACACATGGACAAATTTATTATTTACTGAGAATTTATTAGGATCATGATTAATCTAATAGCAAGACAATCATGCAGAGGGATTTTAATAAATAAACTACTGATTGCCCAGGATAAGAAGGCAAGCTAGAGGAATGTGTTACGTAATCAATTTTACTGTCTCCTCGGGTTGTATGCTCGCCTTCCCAGTATGACAAGGATGGACGGCTCCTCTAAAATACACAAGTATTGTCACATAGCTCACCCATACATAATACCTATCGCTGCGATAAACATTAGATCTGACAGCATGGGTGACTCATAAGTACTATCACACATTCATTTCCTAATTTCCATATTATTATCATCATCATCATCATCAACACCACTTCCGAGCTGTGTCGTCAATGCTTGATTCACATTATACAATTTATATTTGCTCCTTTTGCGGATGGCAGACTGCTTCTTTGTTTCATTTGTGGAGTCTGTTTGAGCTTAATTCGGCTGTTTTTGCTTTCACCAATTCTGTTACCAAATCAAGCTGCAGGCGATACACTCAAGACAAACAATGTGTTTTAACAAGAAGTGAAAGTTGCTGTGCTTTTGTTTTGAGAGTAATTATCGTGTCTTGTGTCTAATTTAGAAGGAAATGTGTTTCGTGAGAACTGCGACGGCTTCCCCTAACCGTACATCTGCAACATATAAATAGCTCCTCTAATTTAATGAGAAAACTGATGCGTTGCTGTCACAAGATGCTGTACACTCACTCCTGTGTAATGAATTATTTCAGAGCGTGTTCCTCTAAATACTTTACCTTAATCGCGACAAAACCTTATTAAAATGGTGCTATTAGGTATCTAACTGTAGGCACGAGATTTAAACCATAGTCAAATATGTTTCCATTGAATTGAATTATACTACGGCGGGGATCCAGCACTGCGAGTACACTAGACTATTAGGCCTATGCCCCAAGTGGAACATCCTTGGTAGGAAGGATGAGGCAAAAGGACACAGACGCCAAGGAATAGCGACAGTGCAGAGTGCGGGATCCCTAAAATTCACAAGTTGGGAAGTCAACGGAAGGCCAATATAACTGCTATTCCAACCAGATTGGCCTTGAAACGGCTCATTATTATGTGGGAAGGTGTTTATTATGTGGGAGGGTGTTTATTATGTGGGAGGGTGTTTGCCCTTGAGCACTAAAAGGTGAGTAACCAATCGGAGTACTGCAGTGTTGTCGTATTGCATTCCCCCCAAGTGAGGTGTGACGAGCACCAACTTAATCTCTAAAAAATACCATTTAACATAAAATAACCCTAAAAAACGTATATTTTTAGCTCAAATAGTTTTCCTAATACAAATAAATAAAATAGATATCACTATATATAAAACAATGCATTGTGACGTAAGTACTGCAATGATAATCATTATAGGTCGGCATGTATGCGTGAACGTATATTTGAAATTACTCATAACTGAAAAGTAAACATTTGACATGACGTGATAAAAGAATTATGTACTTTGAATAAGCCAAAGTGTTTGCTAAATTCGATAAGAGGAAACAATACACTTCCTGCTGGTCTGGCAGAACGTGTCTGGTCACATTATATCTTTGTTTATAAAATGGTTCGTAATCTCTATTTACTCTAGAGAGTTCAAAACAGTACTATTCAGTTATTCTATCATGAAAATTTGTATCAGCTGGAACAATGAGATACGATCCACCTTCCCAGCCCTTTAGTACTGCTAGAACAATCCAATAGAGTTAATGTCGGCTCAAATTATGTTGCAAACAGAAATAATATTTTTAAACTGACTGAAATTGAACGACTTATTCACGAAGAAATTGACAAGAAACACAACAAGACTGGGAAAACTGCGTGAGACATCAGATAAGCCACAAGAAAACGACTTATGGAAGGAAACAGCACGTGACGAGGTTTTGGAACCTATCATCATAAATTTGGAGTACTCAGACGATGAAGATAATGACAATGACGAATTATCTCTTAACATTCTGAGCTATACGGATGTACCGCTGGTATTTTCGTTGGATTTGAAAAATAAGTAATTCATAAAATACAATTAACTTTAAGCTTAATATTTAAAATATTTGCGTAATATAGGCATATTCATGTTGTAATTGTGATTTCAAGAACTGCATTATTATAAAAATTGAGGAAAATTCAGTTTGGATTCCCTTACAAATGTATTATTTTATCTTGACAGTAATCCTGCTCGGTAGGGATGAGTAGCAACTGTGGTGGGGATAGTGCACCTATCGCCACAATGCGTCACACGCGTAAGGTTACGAGAGGGGAGTGCGGTGGATAAGGTGTCTAAACACCACTCTCACTCTCGAAGCCAGTATTGCAGCTCTTATAAACTTAGTTGCATTTCTTACAATGGTAGTAATCTCCACGCTTTTGTTGGATCTTATATAGTACATAGGCATTTGGAACAATACCCTCTTCTCCTCCAGCAGGCATGATAAACAACTGTCGAACTTTCGACATCGCTGCGGTGTTCCTGTTCCTCCAGGCATATGGTCCAGTATGTGCTGTATTTATATAAGTTTCATCCAAATGAATTATATAAGCTTCACTTCCATATCTCCGAATATTTAGTAAATACGTAAGCCTTTTTGCCCGTATGGAACGATGTTCGATTAAAATTTGTCTGTCATGCTTCGTATTTTTATCATATAAATCCTAACTTCAACAGACCTCTTCTTAATGTTCAGACACTGCCTTAGAAAGTCAGTAGAATATTGAAGATACATAAAAACTTTCTTCAAAGTTGGTCTTTGTTTTTCTGTGTTTTAAAAATTATTCATAGTTCGCCTAATTACTTCTGAATTAAAACATCCAATTTAGATTTTGTGCATGTTCTTAATCTTTGTTTACTGGGCATAGAGAAGGACGTTGTTGCACTAGCACCAGTGGTTTTTCTTTCCTTAAAAAGTCTCCTACACTGCTTTCAGACACAACTGTTGCCTCGGATGCCCTTTCCCAGATTTTTGTAGCTGACCCAGACTATTGTTACGTTTTTATAAATCTATAGATATTGGTTATTACCTCTCGTGTTTTTAAATGTAGCACTTTATTTCCTAATGTGCTGCAGGAGGCGTCATTTATAAATGCTCTTTTGGAACCAGGAGAAACGCGCATTTTGAAACAAGATGTATTGTTACCGAGTAGCTCTGCAAGTGTTTAGTTGCTCGCAACTGGTACGCAACTGACCTGCCCTCCCCTCCAGTTGCAACCGTTCTGAGGTGGACTCGTCCAGATACCACTGCGCATCGCTCTCCATCTGTTAAGATATAAAAACACATCTGTACGTCTAGCGCCAAGAGCAATCGGATGTGTGCGACAGAGAGGGAAATATTAAAAGGCTGGGGATAACGAGGTGGCAACAATGAAGGCTCTAACGCTGTCTGAAAGAAATCTTCCCATTTGAAACACATAATAGGCCGGTCAGAAGTGTATTCTGAAAAGCAATTAATTAATTTTAAAAGTACAGACCATTAGATTGTAAGGTCTTTTGTATACGTTCAGTGAGGTTTATTATCCTACGATGGTATCAGTCCTTTTTATGCGAAACTATAGTTGAGTCCCACTTGCACTGCTTGAAAGTTGACAAAATTTCTTCCACGTAGAAGATGGACCATAGTTCGAAAAGATGATAAGTTGATGGTATGAGATCAAGGCTGTGTGCTGGGTGTGTTAGTTCAATTCCTCCCAATTTCTGAATTTGTCCATGGTTGTTCGTGCCGTATGTGGGGTTGCATCGTCCTGTTCCAATAGAACTGTGTTCCGTCTCAAAATTTCATTAATTGTTTTCAGTCTTTGGGAATAAAGATCTGCATCGATCGCCCTCCCGTTTGGATCACACCTTCAAAATTCCACCAAACACGCAACATTACTGAGCGACCGAACTGATTTTAACGATGGCTTTAACAAGTTGGCGGGTGAAGCAGAAACCTCAGGTTCCATGAGGGAAAAGATAAGTAGAAATTAATACAACAGTAAAGATCATAAATAAGCATAATGGGGATAAAAAGGGAAAAATGATATAAGAAATAAAGTTAAAAAGAATATTTTAAATTGCAATATAGTGTAAATGAAGGAAAAATCGGACAGGATTTGCTTCTGAGCACAGACACGAAGCAGAAAATATAACAATAGAACAAAAGCCCTCGAAGGTTACCCCGACAATGAGACGCCAGCAAGGTATGTAAAGCTTAAGAAAAACGTAGCCAAGCATGACAGAATACCGTTATGACGCTGAGAGGTCATACAACCCAAATGGGTGGAAATTTTACTGCTGCATAGGAAAGACAGATGGGAGTGACCAATAAGAAAAAATTAAAGAAATAAACCCTGCCAATAAAATGTAGAGTAAACCACGTGATAGGCGTAAAATAGTAAAGGAATAGAAAATTGGCGGTGATAGGCGAGAAAAGCTAGAAGAGATGCTGGGAATACGACGGGGAAAAAGCGTCACTCTGGTACTTAATACGACGGGAAGAAGGCGTGTTATTGGAAGAGAAAAGTAGGACCCAACGTCGCAGTCTGAAACAGAGCTATGGTCTTGAAGACAGTTTAGCCCAGAGATTCTACTCCCATTAGCCTTGAACCCGTAGGAACAAGACCCGGGCCTCTTTCATCCAGGGAGTATCCGAGTTGTCCCAAAGGGCTCTCGGCGTCCTCCGTGGGTCTTTCCATAGGGCAAGACCTTAATAGCTGACAAGCCCCCCCATCTGGTCCTGTGCACTCAAGCCGGGAGGGAAGTGGATACGCCAATTACGCGCGTCAACACCAAAGGTGAAGACTACCGAAAACCTCGGTGGGGCCACCTGGTGATCTAGCACACCTTCTACTAGCTTAGCAGGCTAGCACCCGGGAGAATTAATGGCTTCCCTCAAACCCGTCCGGAGACATACCCGATTCCCACAGGTATCGGGAACCACTGCCCCCTTGAGTCCAGCCCAATCCGAACAACTCCCGATGGAGGGTCTCAGATGTTCGGTCCGAGGTTCCTCTAGTAACGTCAGAGGTGCCACGAGTGCTTAGGGTCCACAGCGCCCGCACCACGGCCGCTGAAGGGGACGGATCCCCTCCACTATTGGAGGTCTTGAAGACAGTGCAAAATAGGGGGGAAGAAAGGGAGTTAGCAAACCAACGTAAAAAATGTTAAGGGGAAAGGAAAATAAGGAAGGCAACGAGTGCTAGCAAGAGAGTAAGGAGATAGCCAGGTTAATAGTAACAAGAGAAAATAAAGGAATAGAGAGACGGGAAGCACGACTTTCATCAGCGAACCCTGAGAAAGAGATCCCAGCTCCCCGACAATTAGACACAACACCAACCTTTCCATCTAACAATCAAACTTCTCATAATCCATCCCTACCAAAGCACTCAAAAGGACAACGAACCAAATAGAACCCACACCACGGGGATCAAGTCAGTGTTTCGGGGCATCAGGGTTTTGGTATTATAACCATTCTTCATCACAAGTAACAATTCCCCTGACAAATCGATCCTCAATGGGACTACGGATAAGCTGATGACAGATATCCACTCTACGTTCAGCCTGTTGAAGTGTCAGTTCATTAGTTACGGATCTATAGCTTCTGTATATCTCTACAAGTATCTTAATGTGGCGATGTATGGTATGTTTTGAAGTACCGAGTGCTTCTGAAGATGTACGGTTCCCTTTTTGCTGATTTTCTCGTGAAACTTAGCGTGTATCCTCGTTATTCCATACCGTAGGTATTCCAGGGCATTTCTCTGAGATATAAATAGAATAGTATAATCTCGTAGTTGTGTATTATACCCTCGCCAATTTGAGTGTCCTATTATTGGTTCAAAAGTTATGGGGTATTGAAATGCTTCATGTGTAGTGTTTAACGCCCGCTTTTACTACATACGGCACCGCAGGCGGTGACACTGATGATACATGAGATGAAGATGGAGCACCGGTGGAATGAAATGGTGGGAGAAAGCGGAGGTCCCGGAGAAAACCCGCCCCAGCTCCGTGTTTTCCAACCAAAAATCTCACTTTGCGTTCGCCTGGGATCAAACCCGGGCCGCCTTGGTGAGAGCCAAGCCGTCTAATCACTGAGCCACGGCGCGGCCTTTGAAATGGTTCAGATTTATAGCACCGTACTGTATGTGCAAGATTTCTTGAGCGTTCGGGTTGAAGTCCTCATACGGTAGGTTTCGCCTATTTCCGTAAACACAGATGCCAACTTTTAAACAGGAAAGGCGCTATACACTGTGACATCTCGTGGCTAATATGCTAAGCTTTCACACGTACGCCATTTCTTTTTGAGCAATTTTGAGGTTAATTATTAGCTAACCAGTTTACAACAAACCTAAAAGCAAGACTATGTTGTCAGTGTTATGGCTTTCAAAACGGGACACACTTTTTTTCGTCTACCTTCATATAACTGTGATCTGAATGCAATTGAGCTGGCGTGGGCAAAATCAAAGAATATTTACAAAGTACGCAATGTTAACAAGAGCCACAAATCCGCGGAAACTTGCTATAGAAGTGACGTATTGGGAAGGTTACTGCAACAAGGTCCAAGAGCTGGAAATGCAATATTGGAGAAAGATGGTGTAATAGAAGATGCAATTAATGAAATTATTAACACATTAGAGGATACCAGCGATGAAAGTGTCTCAGTAGACTTGGAAATCGAAGAATCACAAAGCGAGTGAGTGTTCATAACTGTCATAACCTTTGTTTTCTACTTTTATGTGTTTCATAACAATAAATGTATAAGCATACAGCATATCAGATGGAGTTCAATTGTTTTTTGACACATCTCATACCTTCGGCGCATATCTTCGCTTTTCTTACCGCAATTTGGCCGAATTGTGTTTTTCAAGGTTGACCATACTGCAGAAACAAAAGCGTGTTAGCTCTGTCTTCTTTCACTCTACCCACACAACACCGTAAATCCAGCGCTCAAGAAATCTTGCGCATGTTGTGTAATCTTTATTTTGTGCCTTGCTAAATTCTAAGTAGTTTGATATCTTGCTACATTTCAAAGTATTTGCAAACGTCCTTAGACCCAGAGCATGGTCAATATATTTCTTACTGAATATTTGTTTATATCAATAACTCAGCTGCACTAGCTTGTAGAGTCTGTTTAGTTAACGCATGTGCACGTCGGCGGCTGCCTTTGACGAACCCTTATAATCGTTTTACAACACAGGGCCCTCCTTCTCTCAGAACTTTCTGCAAGGTTGCCACATTTCTCGATACGTCATGGGTATCGTACGAAGTTTAGTCTAAATAAATGATCTTATGTCCATTACTGAGAAACTTCCTTAGTTTTGACGATATTTTATATATATTGTTACCCAATTATCGGAAAATCAGACCAACGACAGCTGAGAAGGGACCAGAAGCATACGGGCTACACCCACTCATCTATCTCAGTCACTAACGGAGGGGTTGATTAGGGAAGTGTCACTTGTCGCTGGCCGCCTCTTTCCCCTTCCTCTGTCCTCTGGAATCTTCGCGGTAATTCACTGAAACCAGAGACTTCTAGAAAACAGTGATATTCCTGTAAAAAGGGCTGCAATGAGTGAGGACAGTCAGTTCTTGTCGAGCAGCGTAAGAGTGCAGAGCTAGTGTACGCACGAGAAGACTGTGTACGTGCATCGGAGGATTGTACGTTATTACGAGAGCAAAGTGGAATTGTAACGGACACACTGGTGAATCGTAATTGTGTGCATTACGTAATTCTGTGTAATTGGCAAGTGTTTAACTGTAAGTCGGGAGAAATAAAGAACATTTTTCAGTGGTGCAATTGGACTTTTCATTTCACGAACCCACAATGTCACAATATATCCCATAATGCCCATAAGGAAAATCACAAATTTCTTGCAAATGTGTAGCCAATTCGTCTAATGTAGGCGCTCTCCCTTTTGCATAGAATCTATAAATTTCTTGACGAATTAAATCGCGTTTGAAATTATCTACTTTAGAGAACCGTTTCCTTTTGTTTTCACACTAGATCGGCGTCTTTGGTATTTCTTTCGTCACAATATTTCTTACTGTATTTCTGTGAATAACCAGAATTCATCAACAGGTTCATTACATGACCCCTTACCAAGATTATTTGTCAGCACATATTTATATGTGTTCAAAAACAAGCGCTTGAATTTACTTAGAAACAGTTCCCGTTATAACTTTGTTTTTAGGCTTTTCCAGTAATATAACTCGGTCCAGTTATTCACACTATTGTCATCACTTTGATTTTTTGCACTTGACTGAAAGTTATCTACTACTTCATTTGCATTTATAACTGCATTTCCCTCCCATGGTCTCCACATCGTGACACACAACGAATTTCTGCACGTAATAAAACAGATCAACTGGAAGTAAGAACTTTGGCAAATGAGAATCCACATGGAGTAGACATACGACTGTCTCTTCGAGAAAATCAGGGTTGCTATTGGTCCTTAACGACAGTGTTCCATTTCTGAATTGTGGAGATAGATTTATGACGGCCATTAGCGGGCGGGAGGCTCAGAACTGCACATGCGTACTGTACCAACAGTACTATCATCAATATGGAACTTCAACTCATGGTTTTTATGTTATCCACTTTAGCGTACAGTAATTGTTTCTTGCAATGATTTATCCCTCTCGCTGTCAATTCTATATCAAATTAATAACCTTAGCAATCAATAATTCCCTTATCAACGTGTAACGGATTCGACATAGGAAACTGGGAAGTACGCTGGACTACAATGTAAAATGCAATAGTCAAAGATAATGCCAGAAATAAAAGTACATTATAATTGCAAAGCTGGAATAATATTGCAGTTTTCGAAACGCAACTGATAGCTTTATGTAATGCAAATGATGCAATTAGCTGTTGCATATTCATGCGTTTTAATCACTCGCACAATTCACAGTGAGGGGCATCGTCATATCTCACAGTAAAAACGTTCCTAAAGTGCTGCTATGTATATAATATCTCGGCTACTTTTTGTGCTTTCTATTAAGTATAACACATTGAAATAATTAAGAAATCAATCCTTGTTTCAACAGAATTTTAACATATACGAGGCGTGTCTGAAAAATAAGCACTCCAATTTTATTTAATATAGAAAACATGTTTATATTGATGGAAAGGCGGAACTTACAGATATTTTTCAACGTAATCACCATTGCGATCGATGTATTTTGCATGCGCTGTGGCAGTTTTTGTATAGCCTTGTCAAAGCACTCTCCCGCCAAGTTGCGCAGGAAATGTGTTCCACCGAGGTGTGACTTCAACTCAGGGTGCTAAACCTGGACTGTAGGGGGGATGGGTGAAAATGTACCATCAGAACTGAGCCAGGAGATCAGCTGTTGCATGTGCAGTATGGGGATGAGCGTTGTCCTGATGAAAAGTCACTCCGTTCATTAGCATTCCCCTCCTTTGATTTTGTATGGCACATCGCAATTTTTTTAAAGTCTCACAGCAGCTAGCGACGTTTATTGTTGTGCTGGTAGGCTTAAACTCGCACATCAGTACACCTTTTCTGTCCCAGAACACACTGGGCAACACTTTGTCGGCAGAAAATGTCTGTTTGAACTTTCGCGGCTTCGGCGAATTCGAATGCCGCCACTGACGAGAACGTTCTTTAGTTTCTGGTGTTGTATAGTGCATCCAGGGTTCATCGCCAGTGACAATTGGGTCCAACAGTTCCTCCCGCTGGTCTGCATAGCGCTCCAGGAACCCTTGGGCCGCCTCAACACGTTGCCGTTTATGGGCCTCGGTGAGCATTTTGGGGACCCACCTCGCAAACACCTTGCGATAATGAAAATGTTCGGTCAAATTCTTGTCAATCGTAGTCTTATGGACTTCAGGGATAAGTTCGTACAGCTCGCGAAACGTCACACGCCGATCCTTAAGCATTTCTTGCTCCACTTTTGCAATTGTTTCGGCTGAAACCGAAACTGTTCGCCATAGACGTCTGTACGCACGTCTTTGAACTCTCTGACACACTTTCGCACGTTTTTGACGTCCATACACTGTGACCCATAGACTTCGCATAACTGACGATGAATTTCAATGGGGGTAGTGATCTGGGCAGCCGAAACCGGATCACTACACGCAACTCGCCCTTGGCGGCTGAAGTGATAGGAAGCTCCATTGCAAACGACTGCCCAGCCAGGAGTGAAACCAAGCTACACGCCAGTGTTGCCGTATCTCGCGTAATAGCGTTCCTCACGACACCAGCGCCTTGTAGACCTTATTTTACTGACACGCCTCGTAAGTTTCGTATTGTTTTGGATGTAGACATATGAAATTCAATCTGATAAACAACTTAGAAATGAGACACTTATTTTAATAAGTTTTGATAGGCACGAATATGAGGAACGACATCACGAGTACCAATTATACCACAAGGTGATTAAAATAAAGAATAGTAGGATGTATTTGACAGAATCAAAACTTTAATGTTCATAAATGGCAAATAAATTGCAATATTATTGAAGTACATATATGCAGCTTCAAATGAGAAAAAGAAGGAAGTACAATCTTTTATAAATATTTACAAAATAGCATCAATAAAACTAGAAAAATTGTATGTAAGTATTCCAGGTTCACATAGATAACAGTAGAGTTATGCCATAGACGAAATCTTGGTAGAGAATTGTGTCACAAAAGAGTAGGATTCAATTTATCACCATATATCCTGTTTCTAGATTCTAAAGAAAAGCCTATAACAGAGTAAATTGGCCAGCAATTATTAGAAATATTAAATTACCATAAAAATCTCTCAAAATTTGATCAATATATGACTGTACCCAATCCAATAAATATTTCTATATTTAGGTTAATCAAATCACAGCCAAGAATGACAATTATCCCTAATTTAATTTGTTATGTATCTTACATAGCCAAGTTTTTCATAAATGACTTCTTAATGTAAAAATTATTAAAGTAAAATCAAAATTATCGATAAATACCTTGTTGCTTGTAAAGATAAGACGCTGTTGATGGACACTGTATATAATCTGCAACAAAATTTAACACAATTATATAACGATAAAAATATTCAACATAAAAGTTTCAGTTATGAAACCAAACTAATAATATAGAAGCAAAATACAACAACTAAGTTTGTAATAAACATTACATCTAGGGATAAAGTTCATAATATTGAAAATATAATACAATAAATGGATGCTATGCTGTGCCAAGAGCACTGTTATTTAAATGATTTGGAAATATAAGTTTAGAGTAAAAAAAAGTTGAAAGTCCAGAGATGGCTAGTTTTATTCCTAATTGCTATTGTTGGCAGCTGTTTTCGACACTTTGTTCTACTCATCGTGAAGCTTTAAACTAACGAAGCAATACTAGATTACGAATTCAATTCCAGCTACTCAAAGGATATACCACAGAAGATTTGGTGTTGGTAATCCTCCCAAAAGAAACACAATACTGGGACTTGTAAACAAATTGGAAACAACTCGTTTTGTGGTGAATGAAAAAGGCAGGCATCGTTCATCCAGTCTTCCTATGGTTGTAGAAGTCGTAAGAGTCACCCAAAAAATCATCAAGACGTTCGTCACACGAGACAGGGTACATCTACTCAATGTGTCAGAGAACTGAGAAAAGTTCAGTGCTGCCATATAGGGTTACGTTTGTTCATCAGTTAGAGGAACCAGATAGGGATAGAAGATTGAATTATTGTCATTGGTTTCACACGTTCACTGTACAAAATCCTGAAATATTGTCCACCACATGGTTCACAGATGAAGCACGGTTCCATTTATCCGGTAATTGTAGCTCACAGAACTCACGACATTGGGCCATCGTAAACCCACATGTCATCCATGAAGCATTAAAATAGGAGTTTTGTGTGCAATATCCGCACAGAGATTAGCGAGGACTTGTTCATTTTCTTGGGGTTTATTGAGCTGCCGTTCGATGTAGCGCTGAGTCAAGGATGTTTTGAGCAAGATGGCGCCTCATGTCATACATCTAATGAATCCATGGAGCTAGTTGCACGTTTCTTTGACGACCAGATAATTTCCAGGAACCTGTGTTCACCGAGATCTTCGCATTTCACATCGCCGGACTTCTGTCTGTGGGGTTACTTAAAAGACAGGTTTTACACCACACGTCCCAAGACATTAGACGATCTGAAGCACATGACAGGAGAATCAAGCTATTGACAGCAGAGTCCTCCAACGAGTGGCCAGTAACATGGAACGACGTGTTAAGTTGTGCCTTATGAAGGATGGAGGAGTTTCTCAACGTTTGTTATAGAGATAAATAATCTCTCAAAATTCCTCTACATTTTAGATATAAGTTTTCGCTAGAATAATTTGTTTTGAAAGAGCTAATAAAATAGATATACCAGTTCTATATAAATCACTTGTATAATATTTTGGGGTTTGAATCACTTCCAACATTTTCCTTCTAATTTATTGAACTTTCAAATGTTTTTACTTTTCTGCAACGGAAAATGCTTATTCATATGTTTTCTTCTTTCAAAGAAAGGAGTATCTCAAAGACAACCATAGCAACGGAGTCTACTCTATTATTCTGTGCCTGTTTTATCTAAGAAGGAATACATAAGTAATAACTTAAGGCTGTAGATTAAAGGAAAGTAATTGTCCTTGCATCAGAGGTCATTTACTTTTAAGACCGCATTTTTTCAATGCATGAATGCTACACATTCAGTATTACTTACAGTGTTTCCAAACTGCCATTTACCTTTTACAAAACACAAACGAGAATGTATTGCCTACATTTGCATATATTGCTGTGTCAGATGCTACTCAGTCAATTGGTAAACAGAAGAGAAAAATGAAAAGCCAAATGCGCGACCGAAATAATGAAAAGTTTAATCCGGGCACCGATCAAGGGTGTTTAAAACAATTCTGATGCTCTCGTTTTCACGGCAAATTAATGCCAACATTGAATTTCTATGAAACAAAAACCGTTTAATCTGCTATTAGTTCCGTAATCATTAGTGAATTAGATGAATAATGGCATCACAGATAGCGAAACAAATTGAGTTATAGTTGTGCGGGTGGCATTTAACAGACACATTATAACCGCGTGTGGTTCTGCAATCATCCAATTGCGTTTTTTGTACAATACTCCTTTCTAAACCTCATTGGGCTTTGAGGTAACATAATAAATTGATCACATAACACCTATCCAAACACGCAATTAATTAAAAACAGAAGCCGCTCTTTTATTTGAATATGTTTGAAAACAGTTGACAAATACCTCCAGTCACATGTTTCAATTAATTTACAGTATTTCAGAAGCTATAGGGCAAAATCTAACAAAAGTGACTTTTGGCTTTGTTACACTTTTTTCTCCTTTCATTTTCTTCCCTTTTTATTTTAACATATGTTAATTATAAGTACATCTTATAACCATTATATCTATAAAGAACGTATGAAGGTACTGTAGTGCATAAAAATTAAATACTTAATTTTCAAACAGAACTTGCGATTTAAAGCTCAATGCATTTCTAACTCTCAAATAAATGAACAAATGAACTTTTATAAAACATCCCGTAGGTGAAACGTTGCTTTATATACCTCCATATGTCTGTGTAGTAGCTTGCAAAAATGGTATTCCATGGTTTTCAAAACAATCTCGCAAAAGTATGAAGTTAAAAAATGATGTTCTCAAAAAGAACTGATGATTTTGATTTAAAATGTATATATATTTACGAAATTTTCATAATAAACGAAATGTATATCTTGAATTATTTGAAAATAATATCAGAAGGTTATGAATGGCGTTTGTATAATAGAAGTACGCATTAGATAAACAAATTCTTACTACACAGATTATTAGAACTCATTGAATTGCAGCATTTATGTGGAACTTTCTTGTAAATATATACCTTATCATTTCGCTGAATTACACAAACCTCTTACCTTTCTGCAAGAGTACTATTTCATACAATTTTTTATCCCTTGGACTGAATTCAAATACACTATAGGCCGACCAGCTGTTTAAAACATTTAACTACTACTTAAATATTTAAAGTAAGATAGTTTCCATTTTCCAAATAAATTTGCAGCAAAATGTTCAATAAATTATTTAGATCGGCTGGACGGAAACCAGAAGATCCGTGGATCAAATCCCGGCTATGGCATTAACTTTTTCAGTCTGGCTCTACCCCTTCATAGAGAGTCCTACACACGGCTACTGTGAAAGAACATTTAATTTCCATTAATTGTACCTAATAGTGGTCCGAACTATAAAAACCCGGGCCTTAAAGTACTTACAGCATAGTAAATCGCCATTAAGATAGTTGTCTCCTGTGTTTATGAGAACTCCTGGTGGTTTACCGGGAAAAACACGAGTCAGCTGGAGAATTTTTCCATTAATTGTATCTAATAGTGGTCCGAACTATAAAGCCCGGGCCTTAAAGTACTTCCAGCATAGTACGTCGCCATTAAGGTTATGTTCTCCTGTGTTTATGAGAACTCCTAGTGGTTTACCGGGAAAAACACGAGTCAGCTGGAGAATTTTTCTATTAATTGTATCTAATAGTGGTCCGAACTATAAAGCCCGGGCCTTAAAGTACTTACAGCATAGTACGTCGCCATTAAGGTTATGTTCTCCTGTGTTTATGAGAACTCCTAGTGGTTTACCGGGAAAAACACGAGTCAGTTGGGGAACTTCTCCATTAATTGTACCTAATAGTGGTCCGAACTATAAAGCCCGGGCCTTAAAGTACTTCCAGCATAGTAAGTCGCCATTAAGGTTATGTTCTCCTGTGTTTATGAGAACTCCTAGTGGTTTACCGGGAAAAACACGAGTCAGTTGGGGAACTTCTCCATTAATTGTACCTAATAGTGGTCCGAACTATAAAGCCCGGGCCTTAAAGTACTTCCAGCATAGTAAGTCGCCATTAAGGTTATGTTCTCCTGTGTTTATGAGAACTCCTAGTGGTTTACCGGGAAAAACACGAGTCATTTGGAGAATTTCTCCATTAATTGTACCTAATAGTGGTCCGAACTATAAACCCCGGGCCTTAAAGTACTTACAGCATAGTAAGTCGCCATTAAGGTAGTTGTCTCATGTGTTTATGAGAACTCCTAGTGGTTTACCGAGAAAACCTCGAGTCAGTTTGAGATTTTAAGGTCATGTTGGCACGTTGGCTGTACTAGCTCAATTGGTTGCAGAGGCTGGACGGAAACCAGAAGATCCGTGGTTCAAATCCCGGCTATGGCATTGAATTTTTCAGTCTGGCTCTACCCTTTCATAGTGCGTCCTACACACGGCTAGTGTGAAAGAACAATTAATTCCAAATAAAGAATAGTTTATGTTCTTTAACAAGAATTTAATAAATGAATGTAAGTTTGTAAGCACAGTTTGCACAAGAATTAAAGTCATGTAAGTTGTAACTGACAGTATTGATGCCTTTTATTTTCGTTCCTTCTATGTTCGGAGATATCAACACAAAACCACGGTGTCATTAGATGTATGACGCGTTGCCCCATCTTGCTGGAAATATACGTAATAGCGAGGGTACTCTCCGCATAACTTGACAGAATATTGTGAGAGTACTGCAATCATGTATAGATGCTGGTGGAGGACACCTCCAAGATTTTCTCTCAGGTGTAAATGGTGTAATATAATCTCCTAATTGTGTATTATATTCTCCCAAAGTAACACATGCGTCCTATTATTGGTTCAAATGTTATGGCCAATTGAAATGGTTCAGATTTATATGGATCGCACTAACTGCTTAAAAATATACAGACAAACTAAGTTGTTCATGTCGGTATGAAATATTGCGTATCAAATTGTGACCTATTTGCCACAAGTGACCTCTTATGTTTCTGGAAATGTTTTTCAGAGAAGATGATTTTGTTATTGGAACAGATATGCCTTTATTTCATCAGAAACCTTAAGAAGACAACGTTTTGATCAAGTGAAGCTGCACAAATGTTCTATCTCTCAATGTTTACCCACCATCGACAGAAATAAAAGCACATCAGGAGATATACCAGAATACTCAGGCGTGCACTTCATTGATCAACGAACTGTCTAAATCATGGATAGGCAGACTCAAACTGAAAAATTCAATGCTGCAGCTGGGATTTGAACAGGAGTCTCCCTGTCAGCCACAATGGCAGTGTGCCAGGACGATATTTAATTCTCCAACAGACACGCAGTGCTTACACGCAGTACTTGCACTTAGAGTACTTGCATGTTTTAAATCGCCATTAAGGTACTTGTGTCATGTATATGTGAGAACTCCTAATGGTTAACCGGGTAAAATGCGGGTTAGTTGAATTTAGTATTAGGCTGACATGTCGAGGGTCAGAATCTATCTAGGGACCAAAGGACCCTACAACCATGGACCCTACAACCGACACCGCGGTGTTTTCCATTAGGACGGTACCTGGGTTACAACCCCCCCCCCCCACTCTTGAGTGATTTAACATATAGACTTACTCGTTCAAATGGAGAGATGAACATCACCCGCAAGAAGCGACACAGATGAATGGGCAAGAAGTTCTACTCCAATTAGTCATGGACCCGTAGGACCAAGACCCGCACCTCTTTCAACCAGGGCGTATCCGAGCTGTCCCAAAGGGCACCCGGCGTCATCCACGGGGCTTTCCATGGGGCAAGACCTGGGTTACTAACAAGCCCTCCCCCCTCTGTTCCAAGGACACAAGACGGGATGGAAGTGGATGCGCCACTTACGCGCGCCAATACCAAAAGGTGAAGGCTACCGATATGACCTCGGTGGGGCCGCCTGGCGATCTAGCACGCCTTCTGCTAGCTCTGCAGGCTCGTAACCGGTAATATTAATGGCTTCTTTCAACCCCGTCCGGAGACGTACCCAATCACCCACGGGTATCGGGAACCACTGCCATCTCGAGACCAACCCAATCCGAACAGCTTCCAGAGGGAGGTGCTCGAATGTTCGTGCCGAGGCTCCTCTAGTAACGTCAGAGGTACCACGAGTGCTAAGGGTCCGCAGCGCCTGCACCATGACAGCTTAAGGGGACGGATTCCCTCCCCTACGTGGGGCAAGGAGAACACCGTATCCAGGAAGAAAACTCATCAGACCGCGCAGCAGCAACCACCGCAGCCCTCACCTGTCAGCTCTCGGGCACCGTCTCCCACCTCTCTACCACTAGAAGTAGACGCCCGCAGAGCTCACCGGGAAGTTTTGGACGCATGCCCTGACACCCCACAGATGCCAAGCTCTAAATCAGTCACACCTGGCTCCAGGGCCCACAAGGCACAGGCAGCTAGACACAACTACCACGCAGCCAGTGGTGCCTGCACCTCTAGCCGCAGCAGCTCAACACAGCCAGCAGACTCCATCCACCGCTGCTACAAGCCAGCCCATGCAACGAACCTATGCCAAAGCACTTATTACTCCTGCCGCCGGGCCAATGCGGCTCTCATCGAGGGAGTCCAGACGAACGGCACTCAATGCAGGCTGTTACTGCCACATTTTCGATGAAGCATCAGCTGCATATCGTAAAAAGCGACGCCGGCAACTGATCTGAAACGCCATTCTTCTCCGTGACAGTGCTAGTCCACATATTGCCACTTTAACACGAAAAAAACTGGAGAAAATGAACTGGACACCTTTCGAACACACTCCTTTAAGTCTATATTTATCACCTTTCGACTACCATTTGTTCGAAACACTCAAGAAAGACCTAGGAGGACAGCGGTTTGATGATGACGCAAGTGTAAAAGAGTTCGTGAACAACTGGCTCCGCACGCGTCCTTCTTCTTCGCATAAGGATGGCATCCAAAGCTTGTCAATCCTATGGAGGAAATGTGCATGGAAGGCAGGACACTATGTATAAAATTAATCTATATAATCATTCTTATTTGTTGACACAATATGTTTAAAAAATAGTTCCCTTTTATATTCGATCCACCCTTATAAATATGAATGTATTCCTCTCATTTCCATATTTTACCTTTTTTATTGTTTCTGTCTTCTTTCCGTACTTTTTACACGTATACACTGTAGTCATGCCCAAGGTGGGACTCGAGCCCGCGATAATGTGTGGAGCGTATTAGAACTTGGTCTGCTTCCTCTTCACCAGTACATACGTCAGATCGCCTCTCGCTTCTTCTCAAACCTGCCAGATGTTCCAGGAGCTGTGATGTACGACATCGGCGTACGAACCCGCCAGCCCACACGCCTGAAGAGACGACTGCCACAGGATCTCCTCCTTAGTGACTCTTGACTAAAATAAATAAAAAAAAAAAAAAAAAAAACACCCTGAATATTGATTCACAATGAATGTTGTTCTTATCTGTTTGATTACTTGTTTTTTAACAGTGTGTCATCCTCGTTTCACAGTGTTAAGCAGATAACACTAGAGAACACGTTTTTTGTACCCGAAACCAAATAGGCTAAATCTTATGCAAAATGACTCGCTGATTCCAAAAATGCCTCTGAAAATGCTGTATCACGTAACGTTTTTGAGATATTCTCATTCTTATTCTTTCATATAAAATTACAGAAATGAGGTATGGTACCAACTCATATTGGCTTAATTTAAAATAATAGCCATTGACTCTTCTAAATACAGCTTAAAGACAGTGTTGCTTCGTAATGGCAATTTACTACCTTCAATACCTTTATTTCATGCAATAGGAATGAAGGAGACATACGATTCCATGTCCATAATTTTAGATGCTATTAGTTATCAAAACCATGGCTGGGAAATTTGTAGTGACCTCAAGGTAGTTGCATTGCTAACGGGACTGCAGGGATGTTTCACAAAATATTGTTGTTTTTCGTGCTTATGGGACAGTAGGGCAACTGAGAAGCATTTCATAGTGAAAGAGTGGGGGAAAAGGGAAGACTATACCCCTGGAGCAAGCAGTGTTAAATATTTGCCTCTAGTAGACCCAAACAAAGTTCTT
This sequence comes from Mantis religiosa, assembly GCA_030765055.1. Taxonomy (NCBI): domain Eukaryota; kingdom Metazoa; phylum Arthropoda; class Insecta; order Mantodea; family Mantidae; genus Mantis; species Mantis religiosa. The sequence continues at coordinate 11,077,987 of CM060951.1, forward strand.
CTCCCCCCACTTCACATAAAGCTCGGGTTAATGAAGAATATTTTAAAGGTTTGGACAAAAGTGGAATTGCATTTGAGTATTTAAGAAGTATCTTTCCCAAAATAAGTAAATCTAAATTGAAGGAAGGTATATTTCTCGGTCCTCAAATAAGACTACTTCTTAAGGACAGTGTTTTTGAATCAAAGCTTAAACGTGTTGAACTGGCAGCATGGAAATCATTTAAATCACTGGTGGAAGGCTTCCTGGGCAAAAACAAACAAGAAAATTACGAAACTTTAGAATCAGAACTATTAAAGAGCTACAAAGAAATGGGTTGCCGTATGTCACGTAAAGTCCACTTTTTGAACTCTCACCTTGATAGTTTCCCTACAAACCTACGAGCTGTAAGTGATGAGCAAGGTGAGCGTTTTCACCAGGACATTTCTGAGATGGAAAGACGTTACCAGGGTATCGCTGGGATTCAGCCGTGTTCGGAGACTGTTGTTGGTTCCTCAAACGGGAGAGTCAATACAAAATAAATCAACAGTGAAACACTTCTGAGATAATTCAGGTATTGGTTTTCATCATTATCTTGTGTTTATTTATCTTAATAATAACTAATAGTTACTATTTTCAACGTTATTTGGCAATAAAACACCTATTATTTTCAATTAATCAAATATGAGTTATCACATCACATTTCTGTAAGTTTTCATAAAAAATTATGAATACCTAAAAAACGTTACTTGATACAGCATTTTGAGGGGCACTTTTGAAATCAGCAGATCAGTTTACATAAGAATTTGCCTATTTTGTGTCGGGTATATGAAAATAACTTTTTCGTTCCCCAGTGTAATAGGAGCCAACTTGGTTTTCCTTACATGTTCTTATATAGTTCATAAATATTCAACTAGTTAGCAAGAATCTCTAAAGCATGTACTGCTGATTGATAATTGAATAAATTAAAAGAAAGATGAGCTGTCCAAAACCTTTACCCTCGGCTACCTCGCAATGTGTTCTATGCATTTTCGTGAGTTGTGGCCGAACTATAAACCGAAAATATGACATTGGGTTTGAACTTGCTATTTAGAAATATGAGATGACGTATTATAGTGAATGGGCAATGCGGATATAAATACAGCCACAGAATGGACGGACACAATTCTAAAAATCGGTACGATCTGTTCTGTCTCTATCCCATCCTACCATCAATCGGTGGCTAGTCATTTCCTTTGATGTTGGATGGGGGGTAACCTATAACATGAAGCTGTCAAATTACCATCACGTATTAATGTTACTGGCTTAGTAGAAAGTCCGACGTCTAACCTTGGCTTCAACGTCAGTGCAGAACACGTGCCTTCCTGGATAAACGATTTTGGTTATTTGTACTTCGACTCTTCTGTCCTCGGCTTAGACCTTCATGACAATCCTTATTTTTTACTAAAGTTAATCTTTCCTTTTAAGACTTAAGAGGTTTTTGTGATCACCTCTATTAAGAATCGAATGTTTCCCTTATTTCTTCAACCAGTTCTTACATTTGGAGGTCCACTGTCCTTAGAAAAAGTGAGAGAGACAGAGAGAGGGGGCGGAGAGAACTTATATATATGGTGAATAATTGAAGCACTCAGATTCAGCAGTTGTTAACTCACCGTATTTTAGAAATCCTGTTAAACACATAAGCACTCAGAATACCAGTTCTCTAATAGTGCTACAAGATCTCTGGACCAGAAGAACATATGATGACGCTGGCATGTTGAATGCGCATCAATTTTAGAAATAAAAGTTGTTAAGTCAGCCTTTTAGAGTTAGATGTTGTTAAGTCAAGTAGTTGCCGCATTAGCCGCTTGGTGGTGCAACTACACTGTGTCACACAAGCTCTTTGATATCAGCTGTAGATACATTTTAGATTAGATATTAGACAGTTTTAGACATTCCTCAAGTGGACTTTCATAAAGTTTATCTGTATTTCTCAATACCAGGGCACTTTTTCTTGCTTTCTGACAGAACCTTTGGCAATATTGGAAAGAAACGATCCATGTATAAAGTCTTATTCCCTTCCACATGGGTGAAACTGATCAAGGATTCACTGCAGAAGAAGCACATTGACTTTGTCCATGTCAAACGTCCTCTAACGATTACGGGGTACATGATGGCACTTCAGTTCTTGAAGTTTTTGACCTCAAAGATGCCCTCGACCATGTCCTGTATGAAGTGTTCCTGAATTCACTTAAATCCAGGATGTGTATTTCCAAAGAGTTTGTGTACCAGAAGTTCGTCACACAAAGTCTTCCTCACTTTATCGTCCCCAGTCCCTTTTGAGGAGAGTAGTGAGATTACAAGTCTTACACAAGACATGTGATAGTGTGAAAAACACACCAGATAGCCTTCGGAAGATTAAGAAGACAAAATATTACGATGTTCGCTCACTACAGGAACATGCCACTCTGCCAGAAGGTACCACATTTTATGACACAGTGATATATGGAATTGAGGTAGAAGATGATGTAGTAGAGATGGAGTGATGTTTTGATGACAATGTTGTATGTCAATTAATGAAGTGCACACTGGATTAGTCCATAGTAGAGATGTATTGGTGAATATCCATGGCTACATATTATAATATTGTATAATATAAAAACTCTAACATTAAGAATCAGAAGCTGTTAAGTCAAGTGACTTAACAACTTTTCATACATTTTAAATTAAAATTTGTTAGGTCATTATAATAAAATATTATGACTTTGTGGATTCGTAGAATTAAAAGTCCAATTGCATAAGCTCAAAATGTTTTTTTATTTCCACCGAATTACAGTTGGAACACTTGACGATTGCATAGAATTACATATCGCACTCAATTTCAATCTACCAGTTCGTCTGCTACAGGTCCACTCCACACTCACAATTACGGACAACTCCTCTGATACACGTACGCAGTCTTCCAGCCCGTTCTTAAGCACTGCGCTCTTCACGGCTGCTCAACAAGAACTGAACTGACTTTTTTTTAAAGAAACGTATTTTTTTTAAGCTTTACTGAAACAAAAACAGGGAGCATCGCTTCTTATGTGGAAGCGGGGTCAGGTGAGGGAAATTGTGGGTGGTTTTATGCGGATCCAGCGTTAAGCATTCTGGTGATTATCGTTTATTTCTAGCAGCATCCATGCTGCCTGGCGTAAGTATAAGGCCAGGATGGCAAGCATGGCTTGTGCCCTGGAAGCCAAACTGGGGAGTCAGGGTGGATTTTGTCGAGGTGTGCTCGGTACTAAGTGTTCAGTCGGCGTAGATGGCCCAAGTATGGGTTAACAGTTAGGTTGATTGCTCTGATTTGTTCACCGATGGTGTGTTTGTGGTCGCAAGAGTCGTGGTGGGCTTGGAGTGTTCGAACGATCCTGTGCAGGTCGATCTTGCTGTTGTCTAGTCCGTTGGCTAAGGTCTGAAGTGTAGATGGGATATCCATGGTGGCAGATTGGTGTGTTTGCTTAATGAGTGGCTCGAGGTTATGGTAGTTGTCTTCAGCTTCTGAGAGTTTCTAGATGAGATCCCCCATTCGATCCAGGCGGGCTGAGAATTTTGCGAGTTCCGATGTGAAGAAGGTCAGAAATGTGTGGAAGCTCTTTGCTGTCGCCTCAACGATGGTCTCCTCGAGATGTGTGATTATCTCTGCGGTGTCCGTGGAAGTCGTCTGGATGGTCGTGGCCGCGGAGGCGAGCTGCGTCTCCAGTGCAGCCAGGCGGTTGTTCGTGATGTGAAATTCGGTCTGGATCCTGGTTGCAGCCGTCCTGAGTTCCTCGCAGAAGGCTGGCGTAGGCGGTGAGGAATGACCCGAGACAGCAGCTGCTGGTGTGGTGGTTCTGCGCCTGTTGTTCGGGTTGAGCGGGCACTGTGCCTGACCTGTGTAGTGGCCAAGGCCATCGCAGGTGGCACAGTGGTGTCGGCGGCGGCGAAGGTCATGGCGCGTGCATTCGGCTGTCAGTGCTGAGGCACCACAATAGTGGCACCGAGGTGGAGCGTTGCACGTTGTGGCGTCATGTCCGTAGCCACAGCAGCGTCGACATATATGGTGACGTAACGCTCTGCTAGTCTCGATTCTGAGACACTGCCCTAACAAGGGCAGGCCCGTCTTTAAGGCAGCCTCGTAGTCGGCGAGCTGCAACCGGACAAGTTTAGAAGGTCCATGGCGTGTGTTGATTCTGGTGGCCTTCAGAGTAGAGGGCCAGAGCTGTTTAGCGGCGACTAGTATGTAGTGGATCGGCAGATCTCGTGGGACCCCGCGGATAACTGCCGAGTGCTGTGCGGCGTGTTCCGGAGTGAAGACGGCGTAGGACTCCTTTGTTGGGAGCAGGGTAGGACCTGCGGCTGGAGAGGAACAGAGGGCTTCGGCGTAGGTTAGTTGGCATGAGGTGGCTGCGATTTGGGCAGACTGGCTGGCTGGAGTAGCTGCGGAGTGTGCTGGAGTTGCTTCCTGCTGCATGGACGTGGAGTCCGCAAAGGTGGGCCGAGAGCGTCCAGCAGCCAGGCGTGTGAGCGGTGGACTCGGCGGACTCATCCACTGCAGCCCTTATATACGAAGATCGCTGTTTCTGGAAGCTTCGCGGCTCGGAAAATCATCCCGATTAATCTAGACTTCAGGGGGAGGGGAAAGAGACGGTACATGCCTAGTGACACTTTCCTAACCATTCCCTATGTTAGCGCTACAAGATAAATGTGTAGACGTGGGCTGAATCCCTGCTATCCCCTACCCAGCTCCAGTTGGTCTTGCCTTCCGATAATTGGATGACAATATACTGTCACACTTGCTACATATGTCAAACCGTGAGAAACACTTCAAAATATTACTTTGTACCTAAAGTTCTTTCATTTGTATTACTATTTTGGTATTTAAAATCACTTTTGAAAACTTTAAGCAATTCTCCTCACAATGTTGGAAGAGTGACTTAGCAACTTTTGCTTCTGACTGCTTCAATTTCGTGAAGTGATATTTCTCAGAAAATCTGTAATATATCAACTTGTTTTCGCATTTCTATGATTGTGAATAGGGTTTTCCTTTTATCACAGGTCTCGAAACATATAGTTAGATTACCTTTTAAACTTATTAGGACGTATTACTGCACATGAATACTAAACATGAGGAGATAGTCATAGTAGACAGGCGTTTTTTCACAGCTTGACAATTATTATTTGGAGGAGTTATAAATTGCAGGAAAATTCGGCGTCAATAGTTGTAACACCATACTAAATAAATAGAACTTGTGTTTTCCTGTACATAAACTGACTATTGCGTTGGTTTTTGTTTAGAAGGAAGTGGTATATTGTCTGAGATCTGCAGTTAAAGTAACAGTTGACACTAGACTACTATAAGGTCGCTGTTTCGAAGTTCCTCTACTGAAAGCAGAAACTAGAAGTTGCCTGCGGTAAAGGTGGAATAGCCTCATTTCAATGTAACAGGATTTCCACTGGAATATTTTGTAACAGAAAAATAGATCTGCCGGATGTAGAGATTTTATTTTGCCAATGAGCGCATAAATCCTTATGGGGGAAACACGGCCACGCTTCGCTGAAGTGGTGCATTATCTCGGTCAATCAAACCGAATACCTGCTACATCCGAGCCCCAGGAGTATTCATGCATCGTTAAATGTAAACCGCTGATTATCAGTGTCATATGTCAAATCTTTCATCACGCTGTTAACGCCCAGTGGCTATACCTTTGTAGCCAACACCAATGTCATTCGATCATCACACTCAACAAAAAAGTCATTGATTTGCGTGAGAACTGCAATTTGCATACCAAAAGGAAACGGTATCCTTTCACCGTAACGTTATTGTCTGAAAAGTGAAAACTGTAAAGGTGAACACACGTCACTTTGATACCAGAAATGGTACACTAGAAGGCGTGCTAATACATTGGTAAGGAAATTATAAGAGATACACAATTTTAATAATTAATGTGCATATGTTAAAATAAAATGATATATATGTAATATAGGTCGTATTTAGGCATCAATTTCGTTAAGATTGCATATATTTTCTGATGTCTTGAGGAAATGTGACGTCATCAATGTATTTTTAATAAAATTAAGTCAGTTCTAAGCGCAATTTTTCTAAATTTTACACACGTTCATCTCACAGACAGCTCTTTTATAAGTCGCAGGTTCAAGAGCGAATCCCAGCTTCGTTGTACTATTCTGAATTTATTTCTTATGGAGTTTCACAACCTCAAAACCTAAAATTTCTTCATCTTCCACTTTCCCTGCTGCCGTTAGGCGTCGGGTTCCTTCAGTCACTTTCTGTATTCGACCCTATCCTGCGCCAACCTCTCAATGTCGTCCCATGTCCGACTGCCACTCTTTCCATATATTCTCTCCATTCCCTTCTAGGTCTTCCTATTCTTCTTTTCCCCTCCGCTCTTGCTTCAAATATTCTTTTAGGTAATCTTTCTTCATTAATTCTTACTAATTGTGTCCCAGCCATCTTGGTTGGTTTCTTTCCATTGTCTTCAGTATGCATTCCTGTTTCAGCTTTTCTCTTATTGTTACGCTTCTAACTTGATCCCTCTTTGTATATCCAGCTACTCTCCTTAAGTATTTCGTCTGTGTTGCTGTTAATCTACTTGCATGTCTATCCAAAACTGTCCAGCTTTCACTCCCATATAGTAAAACTGACTGGTATATCACCTTATATATTCTCATTTTAGTGGTTTCACTTGCTTCTCTTTTACCAATTACTGTATCATTAATTTGTTAATATATATTTAAAGGTTTCATAATTCTATTGTACATTTCCTGATCTATTCTTCCATTTTTAGTTATAATTACGCCTAAATATTCAATGCTTGTCACTTTTTCTAATTTTTCACCTTTCCAGAAAATTTGCATTTCGGTCTCTGTTTCTTCTTTACCAATTGTCATTACTTTACTCTTTTTGGGATTTAGATACATACCTTTCTCTTCCAATGTACTAGCCCATTCTGTTATTGATTGTTGTAGGTTCTCTTGGTTTTCCGCCATTTAAACTATATCATCCGCATAAATCAGAGCTTGCACATATACCGGTCTCATTTTCCAGTACCCTACTCTCATTTTGTTTGTTCTTCTCTTACAATGTCTGATTATTTTATTCATAAAGATATTAAACAGCAGAGGGCTCAAACTATCCCCCTGTTTAACTCCACTTCTCATTTCGAATTCCTCCGATAGTCTTCCTGATATTCTAACTTTCCCTATTACTTTTCTATATATGCTCTTTATTACTTTAATCATTTTCTCTTTAACTTTTAATTACCTTAGACTTTTCCATATCTCCTTATGTGGTACCGTATCAAAAGCTTCTTTTATGTCTCAAAAAGCTGCATATATATCCTTCCCCCTACTCAACTTAAATCAAACGCTTGTCTTATTGAAAAAATGTGATCCTGAGTTTATCTTTCTTCTCTAAAGGCAGTTTGTTCTTCTTCCATCTTTCCTTCTACTTCCTTTCTCAATCTTCTTTCAATTATTCTTGTGTACAGTTTAAGAGGTAATGATGATAGGCATATCGCTAACCTAAAATTTCTGCAAAATATATTAGAATATGTCTCCTCTATTGGGATTGGGATTTCATTTCATTACGTAGGGAATTCGGTACGTAGGCCATCATGCTGGGTCAATTGTTCCTATACCCCCAAGTTGGGCACAAGCGGGCAGAAGGACGAGGCGAAGGAGACAGATGGCGCCCGACCCAATGAGCCACGACAGTACCGAGGGCAGGCTCAGTTTACTTGGATAGGTTTTGAGGTTGTGAAACTTCATAAGAATTAAATGAAGAACAGTACAACGAAGCTGGGATTCGCTCTTGAACCTGCGAGCTATAAAAGAGATCTGTGAGATGAAGGTGTGTAAAATTTAGAAAAATGGCGCTTAGAAGTGACTTAATTTTATTCAAAATACATTGATGACGTCACATTGTCCCAAAGTAATCAGAAAATATGTGCAAACTTAACGAAATCGGTGCCTAAATACGTAGAATTAAAAGGCTGATTTGCAAAACTTAAAAATCTCCTTTATTTTCGTAGAAATACTCTTATAGATTACAGTAGCATTACGTTACATACACCATCAGTCTACCAAGGTCGATCACAATAACAAACAGTGACAGTAGATTACATCATTAGCTCTCGTTACAACACCACAGCTGGTTGTCTCTAATTTTTTTACGGTCATAATCTTTCGCACTAAAATTCACTTTATTATATTCTGTTAGGATAATGTGAAACAAACACGCCGTGGTAGTTTCATTGTTAGAACTTCTGGTTCCCGCCTGTGAGAAATAGGTAAGTTAACACATGTTAAGTATCGCCTACCGCTGCAACGGAGGTAACATGCAGTTAAAGTTGATGTTAGAGGAAGATCCGGAGATTCTTTCAAATGTAATCACTGCTGATGAAACTTGGCGACATCATTTTATTCCTGAGAGCAAACAGCAAAGCTCAGTGTGGACATCACCTTCATCAGCAACCACAAAAAAGCAAAAGTGCTTACTTCTGCTTGGAAATTTATGGTCATCTCATTCTTTGATGTTTATGGAATGGTTTATAAGCATGTTGTACCCGCACACACATTCAATAACTGAACAATACTAGAGGGATGTCCTGAAAATATTGCAAGTCCATATCAGGCGCAAAAGACACATTTCCGTGAAGCAGGCTGGATGCTGCACCACGATAATGCGTGGCCGCATATTGTCAATATTTTTGCTGAATATCTTGCAAAGATCAACGTGAAATGCATCCCTCACCCTTTCTATATTCCGAATTTAGCCCCATGTGATTTCTTTTCTATTCCCTAACTTGAGGAAACGCCTTCGTGGGAGGCATTAGCTATCATTAGAAGTGCCCGCCTCAGTAGCGTAGATGGTAGCGTGTCTGCCTAACGTTTAAGAGGACCCGAGTTCGAATCTCGGTCAGGGTGAGTTACCTGGACAAGGTTTTTCCCAGGGTTTTCCCTTATCCAGCAAGGCGAATGTCGGATAACTCTAAGCTCCATATATCTTGCAACGTTTGAGCACCATTTCACCCAATTCATTCAACGTCCGATATGACGTAAAGTTGGAGGACGTAAATTAAAAAAAATTATCATAAACAGTGGTGAAGGCTGCGGAGCCGATTTTGAAGGTTCTATTAGAAATGGTTTCCAGTATGTCTATGAAGACTGGCAGAAACGCTGGGACAAGTGCATCGCATTCAGGGGAGACTATTTTGAGAAGGACCATCAAAATTATGAGGATGGGTACAGGTACGTTGTCAAAAAAAACCTATAATTCTTTATTATATCATTCTGAATATCACCCACTGTACATTTTATCAATATCATTTGTAAGTGTCTCGCTCACCCCTTTCTTCTTAATTTCCATATTAAGGCCTCCCTGTTTATCTTACGGAAAGCACTGTCAAAATTCACAAAGAATTTATACAATCTGTATTAGAATGTGCAATAAGATAACATTTAACATGCAATTATTCCTCCAAGAGTAGAGAAAGTCACGTGAGTCCCAAAATCACATTTATTATTGTAATATGCTTTTAATATATATATTATAAAACTGATCCATGTGCCTGATATTTCTTTACGAGTATCTTTCCAGCCAATAATTCGGTTTTAAGTGACCTGGTTTGTGATTACACACAGTTCGCAATAGCAGCCAAAATTAACCATTACTATATTGCAACCGCGCTGGCTAAGTAGCTTGTCAAATAAAATATACGCTGTAAATGACACTGACATCTACCGCCCATGCAGTGTACTTCATCTGAATCGCGTAATTTACACCGCTGTAACGTTGAAAGGTCAAGGTTCACGTTCCCTTTAAACGAGAACCAGTTTCATACATCTGCTCTCTTCAGAATTTAGTACCATCACTTAATTAATGCTTTAGGTTCGTAAATAAACAGCTCATTTTAACAAAAGCCTGAAGCCACTTGTAGGTCGATAACTTGCTCATCTGTAGCCAGAGGTAAAACACAAGATGGTTTCTGTTTAATATAACTTCATTTTAAATTAGAGGGAAATACTTAAATTAAATCGCCAACTTCATTATTTCGATATGAAGGCACTTCAGTGGGAAAAAGGGAAGATTTTATGCCCTAAAGCTCCTTCCTGTCCAAAGACAAAGGCAGTTATGTAATAAAGAAACTACATTTATTATTAATTAGAGAAAACTCTACCTTTTATTTTTTCCATAGAAAATCGTTACAGGCTTTTGCTTTTTTCATGTGTAATTAATCCTATCCTGCAGGAATAAAATATTCGAAAATTGCTTTCATAATAATGTATCATTTCCTGGATACGTGCCTGATATACTGACAGCCAATTTGTGTAGAAATAATAATTGACTTAATTAATAAACTTTCCATTTGAAGGCATTATCAATAAGAACAATAAACTGAAAACAGACACATAGGAATTTCCTGGAATAATTATCTTGTTTTTAGAAAAGAAGAATTTGATAATTATATAAAAAGTATGGCTTATGCAGTGATTTACCTTTAACCTATATTTGCTTGCGAGTTTGATGACGTAATCGCTGTTCTATGTAGGGCCTGTGTGTAGAGTATAGCTGGAGGTACCCTAAAGTAAGTCCAGAACACGTAGAAATATTTAGCTAAGAGCATTGTACGGAAGGGATCGTATACGTCTGACGGGCAGCGGTCTGCACACGACATACGTCAGGAGCGCCAGGGACAGAGCTGAAGGGGGATATCCAGCATCTACTTGCAAGTAGTTGCTCGCGGCACTTTACAGGCTTCAGTTCTGCGCGTTGTGGTTCTATTCCGCAGCATATTTTTTGGTACACATGGTTTATTTACAACCGACCTTATTCGAGGGCTGTTCAATAAAGAATAACCAAAATTTTCACGGTCATAATGTTTCGCACTAAAATTCAATCTTATTATATCGTGTTTGCCTAATGTGAAACAAACACGCCCTAGTAGTTTCATTGTTGGTACTCTTGTTTCCCGTCTGTGAGAACTACGCCAGTTCAGACATGTTCAGTGTCGCCTAACGCTGCAATGGAGGTAACATACAGTTAAAGTTGATGTTAGAGGAAGGTATGGAGTTTATTTCAAACGTAATCACTGCTGATGAATTTTGGTTATATCATTTTGATCCTGAGAGCAAACTGGAAAGCTCAGTGTGGAAATCTCCTTCACCAAAAAGCAAAAGTGGTTCCTTCAGCTGGGAAAGTTATGGTCATCTCATTCTTTTATATTGTGACTTTGTGGGTTCGTGAAATGAAAAGTCCAATTGCACCACTCAAAAATGTTCTTTATTTCCACCGACTTCCATTTAAACTCTTGCCAATTACACAGAATTACGTACTGCACACAATTACGATTCACCAGTTCGTCCGTTCCAACTTCACTTGCACTCGTAATTACGCACAATCCTCCGATGCACTAACACAGTCCTCTCGTCGTACACTAGCACTGCATTCTTACGCCAAGAACTGACTGACTCCTCTTGCCCGTCGTGTTGCTTATATAGGGTCAGCGGGCCGATCTGGAAGGTTCTAGATTAGATGAAATATCCCGTAAGTTCGAGAACACAGGTGGAACAGAAAGAGACGGCGCAGTGATGTTTTTTCCCCAGCCACCCCTTGTTACCGCTGTAAGACAAACGAGGGGGGTGTGGTTAACGCCGACCGTCTCCTGCTTGCCCGCTCTATAGGGTGTTCGGACGTTCGGGTGACAATATGCATAGAATGGTTTATCAGCATATTGTACCTGCACAAATATCAGTAACTGGACAATACTACCGGTATGCCCTGAAAACATCGCAAGTCCATATCATCATCATCATCATCATCATCATCTTCATCATATTGCCGATGTTGTTTCTGAATATCTTGTAAAAATCAACGTGAAATGCATCTCCCACCCTCCCTATAGTACGGATTTAGCCCCATGTGAACTTTTTCTATTCCCCAACTTGACGAAACGCCTTCGTGGGAGGCATTATACATCATCAGAAGCAGTGGTGAAGGCTGCGGAGGCGATTTTGAAGGATCTCTGAAAAATAGTTTCCAGCATGTCTTTTAAGACGGGCAGAAACGCTGGGACAAGTGCATCGCATTCAGGGGAGAATATTTTGAGAAGGACCATCAAAATTATGAGGATGAGTAAAGGTAGGTTTCCAAAAAAGAAAAAAAAATTGATCATTGTTTACTGAACAACCCTCGTACAATGACACTTTCAGGTGCGTAGCCGTGTGAATGCAGTAATTGATCCCTTGTCAGTTTTGCACACTATATATATTCCGAGCTTTGCCAAGTACTATCCCTAAGGCTTAAAATTTTTGTGGGCACGTGACCGATCAAGATGCTATGGTATAGAGATGAGACCCAAAAGATTAATTGTCAGCCGTGAGTTAGTTATCTGCAGCAAATACGTCGTGATATATCCACTTCGTCAAACCGACCTCCATTATGTGTTTCTAATGGGACGATGTTTCACATCAAGCGCTAGTAGGTGTGCAACCAATCGGAGTACTACGGTGTTGTCGTATTGCATTCCCTCTAAGTGATGTATGACGAGCGCCAACCTAATCAATATCTAATACATACTGTGGCCCGGCGCCTAATGACATCTTCCACATAGTGGAGAGATGACGCATCATGAAGGTATCTCACGGAAACCTCCAGCAAACAGAATAGATGGCCCTGAGACATCTATTTTGTACACGCTGAAGTTGTCGCAGATTGGTTCCTGCGGCCATGCCCCAGATCTCACAAGCGTAAAGCATGATTGGAAGAATTAAAGCCTGAAAAAGGCGCAACTTAAGGGGTGTCGGCATTCCTGAGCGCATCATGGGGTATAACGAAGCCGAAGCTCCGCATGCCCGATGAGCTACCTCCTGGATGTGACCCCGAAAAGTTAGGCCCTTGTCCAGCTTTACACCTAGATACTTCAGAGAGTTTGTCCACTCTATCCTTCTGCCAGAATAGTTAAAGGCGGGGAGGTTGGCGGGAAAGTGACGCTTAGTGAAGAGTATGGCTTGGCTTTTCTCCGGTTTGATAGACAATCGCCAAAGCCTACACCAATCATGAATGAGGCTTAGGTGTCGCTGTATTGGTTTGAAGGCTCTGCATGCGTTTCTATCTGTGTTGTATAGCAGCACATCGTCTGCATATTGGGCTATGTTGACGTGTAGCTCCGTGGGGAGATTCGCCACATACACGCTAAAGAGTGTAGGGGATAAGATAGAGCCTTCTGGGACGCCTCCTCTGATGGGTCGTCTGGTAGATAGCTTTCCCGCCACAGTAACTGTGAAATGTCTGTGTTTAAGGAAAGAGTGTAGAATATGTATCGTGTGTGAAGGAAGCATCAGGGTGATTAGTTTATGTAGGAGCCCTGCATGCCAGGTGGTAGAGAAGGCCTTCTTGACATCCAGAGATACTGCCGCAGTGAATGCCCTTTCCTGGAAACTCAGGGCAGCGCCCTTCAACAGACGGAGCAGCTGCTGTGATGTCGAGTCCCCAGGACGAAAACCAAACTGATGAGGAGGGATAGTTGGAATGTCCCCCAGTAGGGGCGACAAGCGGGCTAAAACAAGCCTCTCGATAACTTTCGAGAGGACTGACAGGAGGCTAATGGAGCAGTAACTGATGGGGAGAGCCCCAGTCCAGGTGCTTATTAAGTAGTCTTTTTGCCGTTGCCATCACGACAAATCAACATCATTGAACTGTTATAAATTTCTTTATAAATTTTATATAATAGCTTTTTATACTATTATTCAATACTTTAAATAATCCATTCACTAATTTAAATTATTAAATAGATTTGAATAATCATTTAAATCATTTCAACTTTCCCCCTTGCTACTGCCAGAACAATCCAATTGTATTAATGTGGGCTCAAATTATGTTGAAAACAGAAATAATATTTTAAAGTGACTGACGTTGAACGACTTATTCACAAAGAAATTGACAAGGAACACAAGAAGACTGGGAAAACTGCGTGAGACATCAAATAAACTACAAGAAGACGATTTTTGGAATGAAATAGCACGTAGCGGGACTTTGGAAGCTATCTTCATAAATTTGCAGTATTCAGACTATGAAGACAATGACAATGACGAATTATCTTTTAACGTAAGTAACATTCACAGCTATACGGATGCACTACCAGTAGTATATTCGTTGAATTAGAAAAACAAGTAATTCATAAACTATAATTAATTTTAAACTATATATTTAAACCATTTAAGTAATATAACTGTGATTTCAACAACTGCATTGTTATATTACTTTGGAAAACTCAGTTTGCGTTAGTGCCAACAACACTTGCAAGTGTACGAGCGGGAGGGAAATATAAAAAGTGTTGGGATAACGAGGTGGCAGCACTGAAGGCCTTAACGCATCCGATTCGTCACAGGCAAGAACTCTTCCCATTTGAAACATAACAATAAGGTACAAAGAAACAAACTTGGCCAATATTATATTCTTATATTCGGAGCAGCAGATGGATGCTACAATGGATGTATTTGTGTTCAGCATATGGACAGCAGTTGCTAGTTGTGGTATGAGAGGATGTACGTGTGAATGACATCGTTCCTTTGCTGTCAGTGCCACCCATTCCGTTAAGTAATCACTAATCACGCAGATGTGCTCTGATAATCGTATTTGACCACACGTCCATTTGTCCATCAGTGATACACCTTATAGGAGCTATCCATTAACACAGGTGGATAGATACAACTGCCTTTTACATTTGCATGCGGAATCATCACTGACAGCTGTGAACCAATACACACACAGATGATGACACTGGCCGACGTAAAGGAAAATACTATCCAAGTCCTTGTTTGGATTGAGGCTATGAAAATGCTGATTGTATATAGACGATTTGCTGCCTCTGAACACAGCAATAAATAATTCAATATTACTGAGGAATAAAGAAGCATTTTATTTCTCCAAAAATCGACACTGCTATCGCAAATTTTTAGACTACCTTGAATACAAATAGAAGTTTATAAAATGGTACTGCTGGATTGGGATTATTTGTTCGTAGACGGGCACCAAAGCGCTAAAAGTGGTTTTCTAAAGTACTAAAGCTAGATCCTCATTTGTTACACATATTACTAGTAACTAAAGATTTGTATGAACCAGTTTTCATTCCAATATGTAACTCCATTCTTGATATATAAATTCGTTTATACAATTTGATTAGGAGGGTGGGTCAAAAAGTAATTCCTCCTATTTATTTTCTCTTTTAATTGCCAAGAAAATTGAATCCAGTTTACACAGCTTGAAAACTACAACATTGACGATTAATTTGTCACTATTCAATGTAATCTCGGTCCTTTTCTACAGTTTTGGTCCACCTTTTAACTAGGACATGTATTCCAGTGTGGTAAAATACACGGCCTTGCTTCCTAAACAAAGAAACAAGGAAAACAGTAGCCTCCGAACACTTGCAGCACTTCAGTTCTGCGGGAGAGGAGTTTCTGGAAAAAATTCTTACTGGAGACGAAACGTGGGTTCATTTTTTGGAACCTGAATCAAAGAGGCAGTCAATGGAAAGGCATCACACATCACCGAAGGAAAAAAAAATTAAAAGCTGAGCGGTAGGCAGGGAAAGTTATGGCGACAGTGTTTTGGGATGCAGAGGGTGTGCTTATGATTGATTTTTGGTAACAGGGATGCACAATAAATTCTGTCCAATACGGCAGAACTCTCAGAAAGCTGAAAGCACGTCTTCGCCGAGTTCGCCCAACAAAAACTATGGCGGATGTTCTTCTTTTTCATGACAATGCAAGACCACACACCCGACGTTACACAACTGCAGAAATTGCGAATTTGGGATGGCAAGTCTTACCTCACCCCCCATACAGCCCTGACCTAGCACCATCAGACTTCGTTCTCTTCGGGCCACTAAAGAAAGCTCATCGTGGGATTCATTTTGAAGATGAGGAGGCTGTGAATGGTTTACCGAGAAAATACGAGTCAGTTGGAGAATTTAGTGCCATATCGGCATGTTGGCCATATTAGATCAACGGTTAGAGCGGCTGGACGGAGACCAGAAGATCCTGGTTCGAATCCCGGGTATGACATTGCATATTTTAGTCTGAATCTACGTTTCTGTAAAACGAATAAGGATAAAAATGAAGTTTGGGTAATAAGGCTTGGTATAGATTCCAGAAACCGGGCTATTAGATATGAAGATTTTATTTTTTCTCCTTTTTATTTACACCTCAATATCCTGAACATAAGGCCACGCCGTGGCTCAGTGGTTAGACCGATTGACTCTCGTTAAGGCGACCCGGTTTCGATCCCAGGCGAACGCAAAGTGATATTTGTGGCGCCATCTCATTCCACCGGTGCTCCATCTTCATCTCATGTATCATCAGTGTCACCGTCTGTGGTGGCGTATGTGGTAAAAGTGGACGTTAAACACTACACATTTCATTTCCTGAACATAAGCTGACACTGTGGTAAACTATAACACAGATTTCTCCACCGTTACTGAGGAATTCTCTTGCATCCTGCTTACAATGCTGTTCCTTATAAGTACACACTTATTGCCTTAGGTAACGTAATATATTATACTCCCTATAGTCGATAAGAACACTTTTTACGGCACTGTTAATTAAAATACTTTAAATGACATGGTCGAATTTCCCACACTATATAGCTTCAGAGCGAGGTATTTTGATGCTCAGAGCTAAATGAAGCCATTTTTGGGGTTCATCAGCGCAACACTAGATTCAACTCACAGCAAATGGTTTGTGTTACATGGATCCTCCTCGTGTACTGTCCCAGGATCCTCAGAGCTCACAGCGTAGAGCACAGTATAACAAAGCTTTGCTGATTGCACACGCTGCTACAAGATTATCCAAGTAATGCCACTCTGTTGCAACAATTTAGCATAGTATTTCATTTGAAGCTATAGAATTAATTTTACAAGACTATAAAACGTATGACTCGCTCCATGAATTATACATTTTGCTTCTAGCTAACGCTTATTTACATCGAGCTTCAGTACAGGCTTCCCAAAAATAGATATAAATGTATTTCTGCAACGAAAACAGTTGTATTTAATATCGGGTTTACTTGTATCTAATAGCACACGTTCAACTAACAGCTTAACCTAATACCGGTATTAAACTCTTCGCCAATCAATTTAGGGGGGACGTATGAGAAAATGTTCAAAAAATCTAATACTTTTTATTGTTTTGTAAAATAGAATATAGTGTTAGCTATCAAACACCAAAATAGTATGACTGTACGTGGTCTGTACGTACCTTTAAAAAATTAAATCCCCTAGTGTTGCATAGTAGCATAGTAGCAACACATAGTCTTCCAACAGCTGTCTTGGAATCTATAAAGCCCACCTACCAATTCTTTGCACACCCAGACTTGCTAAAAAATGTCTCTATGGAGAGACACAAAACCCAAATGAAAGCCTCAACAGTTTGATATGCAAAAGGTGTCCCGAAACATAATTTGTGTCTTCCATAGTGATGAAAATTGCTACATTTGATGCTGCAATAGTGTTTAATGATGGGGATGTTGGCAGAAAGAAAGTTATGCATCAGTTAGGGTATAAACCTCGTGTGTTTATGGAAACAATTTTGCAGAGTATCGACATCAGTCGCATCACTGGTGCAGAAAGAGCTATGAAATTAATGCAGAAAGAAGCAAGACAGAAGAGGAATTTAAAAAGAAAGGCTGCAGAAGACCAGAATGAGGATACAGACTATGGATATGGGCAGTTCTGACTTAAAATTAAAAGGCAAACTGAATAATACTTAATTGAATTTTTAATTGTCTTTCCCTGTAATTTGCATTTTCTACTACTTCAACCCATTTTTCTCTCAAACTGCTTCATCTATAGTGATGCAATTTAGCACACAGCTTTCTTATGCCACAATGAACATTTTTCTGGTTCTACAATTTATGACTAAGTTTTAGATGGAATGTGATTATACAAAATATATGAAATTATTTTAATTTTTAAAGGATGCATATTATTATACATTTTTTTAAAATTCTGTACAGCTTCAATAAGAAATCTAAATACAACAAATTTTTAGTGTGTTTTAAAATAAAATACCAAATTTCAGAAAAATAGCATATGTGAATTTTGAAAAAAATGTGCTTAAGTTTGTAAATATCTCTGCATATAGAAAAAATATGTCGCATTTGTTATAAACAATGGAAAGGTATGAAATAATTGTGCAAATTAACTGTATAATCTTAAATGAGTATACTAAGTTGCCCTTCTCTAACTTGAAAACTTAGAATGTTATGGCTATTTATGTAAAACCCTGAGTTGCATACGTCCCCCCTTAACCAACCACCATCTAACTACACAGAACAGCATACTGTAGGATAGTATGGCCTGTATTAGGTCACAGAGACCTCCTAACAGTCTAATGACTCTTATAAAAGAAAGTTTGCTGCACTTCGTTTATAAGGATATGTTGGTACTTTCGTAAATAGGATAAAGATAGGCTATCTTATAAAGTGAGCAGAAATTAATAGTGAAAATCAGCAGAAGTGTACATAATTGCTGCATATCTGAAGAATGCTTAACTAATAATGTAAATATTACATAATATTGGCACAAATGGTTGAAGTTAATAACATTTATATGTTTATGATCTTTTTATAAAATTCCGCAAACATTAAATCATTTAAACCGAAATATAATTTAGCAGTATTCATTATACACTGCTTTATATACTTTATATACTGGTCACAATGTTTTTGCCAAAGTACCTTTACTCATCCTGATAATTTTGATGGCCCTTCTCAAAATAGTCTCCCCTGAATGCGATGCACTTGTCCCAGTGTTTCTGCCAGTCTTCAAAGACATGCTGGAAAACATTTTTTGAGAGATCCTTCAAAATCAACCTTGCAGCCTCCACCAATGCTTCTGATGATGGATAATGCCTCCCACGAAGGCGTTTCTTCAAATTAGGGAATAGAAAAAAGTCACATGGCGCTAAATCCGTACTATAGGAAGGGTGAGTGATGCACTTCACGTTGATTTTTGCAACAACTTTGGCAATATGCGGTCGCGCATTATCGTGGTGCAGCATCCACCCTGCTTCACGAAAATGTGGTGTTTTGCGCCTGATATGGACTTTCAATGTTTTTAGAATATCCCTGTAATAGTGTCCAGTTACTGATGTGTATATTTTGGGCTTACCGGTAGCTTCACCCAATGGGGCAGCAAAATTAGATTTGAGAAGACATTCAACAAGGATTCAAATTGTGTCAAGTGTATTGAAATAACTATACAGAGTTGCGGCTTTGGATGAAAACAATATTATCAAGGAATGTTCTCTTTTGCAGATGAGAAGCAAATGGGAGGAGTCTTGGGCGCAAAAAGTAAGAGAACTGATGTATCAGGTATGTATGGGACATATTTGGAGAAACGAGGAGTATGATAGGGGCTTTTGGAAAGAGGTAGAATTAAGGCTGGAAGATTTAGATAGCCAAGTTATATTTATCAGTGTAAGGGAGAAAAGACCATTGAGGACATATAGGAAAATAAAGAGAGTGTGGGGGAGGGAGAAGTACATAGATGTGTGTAATACGTCAGGGCGAGAAGGATTTGCCTGGGCAAGGACAGCAGTTAGAAATTTGAATGAAAAGGATACAGGGAAATGCCCCATGTGTGGAGAAGAGGATACAGATTGCCATAGTATACTTTATTGCAAACAAAGATATGGACAGAAGAAATTTGGCAACAAAGGTGGAGCAGTTTTGGAGATGGAGGGGGAGTTAATAATAAAAAATGATATTGGTAGAAGGAGAAAAGAATGTAAGATATGTAGCTGAAAATCTGGGGAAAGTTTAGAGAGAAATGGTTAAGATTGATGAAGAATAAATAAACATTAAGGACTGGTAAACTAGAACGAGGGATACAAGAGAGAGGAGGGTCATCACTACACGGAAAACATGGCGTTATGTGTATTGACACCGAGACTCGAGGCAAGCAGGAAGGAACGGTATGTTAAAAGTGAATAAGTCATTTCGTTATTGTGTGAAAGAAATGTTACCAATGTCAATATATCAATGAAACTGTATGTAGAAGAAAGATGAGAAATAAATACAAATACTTAAATACTGACATGTGTGCGCAGGTGCAACATACTGATAAACCATTCCATGAATATCAAAAAATGAGATGACCATAACTTTCCCAGCAGAAGTAACCACTTTTGATTTTTTGGGGGTTTGGTGAAGAAGGAGATTTCCACACTAAACTTTGCTGCTTGCTCTCAGGATCAAAACGATGTAGCCAAGTTTCATCAGTACTGATTACGTTTGAAAGAAACTCCGGATCTTCCTCTAGCATCAACTTCAACTGTATGTTACCTCCATTGCAGCGGTAGGCAATACTGAATATGAAAGGGTAGAGCCACACTGAAAAATTCAATACCATAGCCGGGATTTGAAACACGGATATTGCGATTTCTGTCCAGCGGCTCTAACCATTTGAGCTAGTATGGACAACGTGCCAACATGACATTAAATTCTCCAACTGACTCGCGTTTCTCCAGGTAAACCACTAGGAGTTGTCATAAACACATGACACAATACCTTAATGACGACTTACTATGCTGTAAGTACTTTAAGCCCCGGGTATGACATTAAATTCTCCAACTGACTCGTGTTTTTCCCGGTAAACCACTAGGAGTTCTCATAAACACATGAGACAACTACCTTAATGACGTCTTACTATGCTGTAAGTACTTTAAGACCCGGGTATGACATTAAATTCTCGAACTGACTCGTGTTTCTCCAGGTAAATCACTAGGAGTTCTCATAAACACATGAGACAGCTATCTTAATGGCGACTTAGTATGCTGTAAGTACTTTAAGACCCGGGCTTTATAGTTCGGACCACTATTAGGTACAATTAATGGAAATTAATTGTTCTTTCACACTAGCCGTGCAGGTACAACCATTTTGTTAGAGCGGCTGGACGAAAACCAGAAGATCCGTGGTCCAAATCCCGTCTATGGCACTGAATTTTTCAGTCTGGCTCTACACTTTTATAGTGCGTCCTAGACACGGCTAGTGTGAAAGAACAATTAATTTCCGATACTGAATATGTCTGAAGTTGCCTGGTTCTCACAGGCGGGAACGAGGAGTACTAACAATGAAACTACTACGACGTGATTTTTTGACATTAAGCTAACAGAATATAATAAGGTTGAATTTTAGTGGGAAAAAATATGACGGTAAAAAAATTATGATCATTCTTTATTGAACAGCCTCCTCGTGCATAGTCGTTGGCTGTGTAACTTACAGGATATGAGTCAATATTTTCCGTCAAACTTTTCTACCGGGGAAATCTATGAGTCAAATGGAGAATTGAATATCGTGACACCAAGTTGGCCATGGTAGCTCATTGGCTTAGAGCGACTGGACGGAAACAAGGGGATCCGTTTCTGAAATCCCGTCCTTGGCATTGGAATTTTCATGTTAAGTCTATCAAAAACTTGAGCCTATATATAGCTGGTATGAAAAAATAACTAATTTCCATCAATTAACTAAATTGTCAGCAAAATTTTTGAAATTCGTATTTACATTATTAAATTGCATTATTTCTTCAAAATAAAGGTATTTTCAAACCCAATCAATTTGTTTTCCATTCGCCATGTTCTGCTAATTTATGTTGATAAGTAATAAGCTTTTTAGAAACGTTTGTAGAAGAACCCAACACATAGAAAAGACGTCTATGATGGTGTAAAACAAGACAAATTCACATCAAGGAATGTGCTGAAGATGAATAGGAAATGCATCAAACAAAACAGTGAAAGAAGTGAGACTTTTACTGCAGAGAGAGAGACTCCGGGCTTTGAAGAAAAACAGAAAAAAAAAAACCTCCGGTGAAAATAAGACTTTAAAAGAAGCCTCGTAAATGAGGTTTTGGAGAAGCGGGAGCAAAATTAAAGGTAGTCATAAAAATAGCGACATACGTAAGAACTATCAGAAATAAGACGAATAAAAATAGAAGACGGCAAGGGAATTGTAATATCAGGTCGTTTGAAGTCATTGACAAGGTACTTTGTATTCTATCACAAAATAAATGAAGAACCTATATGGTTGTGTGAAAATGCTTGGACTGAAGCATGTTTCCTAGTGATAAATATTCTATGTACGTACACCATAGTCCGTAACTGTTGTGAATTGGACAGTTGGAAGATGAATAAGATATCTAATCACTAAAGCAACACTAAATGAAGCACACGTCGAACAGAAATGCATGTACAAGCCTTTTGGACCAAACATTTACGTACCTGAGAGATACGATGGCAACGTTGAAATTTTCTAAGAGTTCCAAGATGAACGATGATAAACAATGAATGGAATATGAAAACAACTGAAAACAGCAAGCTTCAAAGATTCTGTTCCGTGAAAGTTGGTCATATATTTAAAACATAGATTCTTCACTGTCAGAGTGGCGGGAAAAACATCTACACGAAAGTCTATCCGCGGCGGAGTGCCCGAAGGTTCTGTGTTATCCCCGACGCTCTACAGCGTCTACGTGGCTGACCTTCCCACTGAACAGCACGTCAACATAGCACAATATGCTGACGACGTGCTGCTATTTTCAACAAACAGACACCCACGCAGAACCTTCAACCCCATCCAACGCTATTTAATCCTCCTCCAGGATTGGTGCACGCTTTGGCGATTGTCCATTAACACGGAGAAAAGCCAAGCGATACCGTTCACCAAGCGCCGCGTTCCCGCCAATTTCCTCACATTCTCCTACTTTGGGCAAGGGATCAGGTGGGAGAATTCCATCAAATAGCTGGGAGTCAAGCTGGACAAGGGCCTAACTTTCGGGAACACATCCGGGAGCCCGCATCGTTCGTGTGGTGCCGTGGCATCACTATACCCTGTGCTTAGGTCTGCGATGTCAGTTTCCCTAAAGTTGCGCCTCTTTATGACTCTGGTCCTCCCTGTCATGCTCTATGCGTGCAAAGTCTGGGGTATGGTCGCAGGCTCAGACCTAGTTCTGCTCCAACGTGCACAGAATAAATGTCTTCGGATTATTTATTCTGTATGCACAAGGTTCCCCGTGAGACTACTTCACCAGGCTTCATCCCTCCGATATGTGGAGGATGAAATTAGGCGGCGGGCGACATAATTCTTTGAGAGTTTGCCTCACCACCAGAGCGCCCTAGTCAGATTCCTTGGGGATTGTGTACCTCGTGAGCGTCGCTTAAAGCGATACCGGTAACCACATGATCTCCAATCCAGCCTAAACTAAATTACAGCTATCCAAAAATTTATTTTGGAAAACTCAAAATTATACTTATCTTCTTCCAAGTTTAGGAACTAATCTACCAGCGGTGCACGCTGACTGTAGCACCCGGTTCATCAATCCCTGAGGAGCAACAAGCTACCTTCCTTACCTACACCCACTTAATTTACACCCGTCAACCTGCAACTTCCACATCCCGCCACTACGTGGTAAAGCTCTTCCCAGAGCAGGTACACGATTTGACCACCCTTCGGGCTGTTTCAAACAGCCTGCCAGCCTGAAATTGAATTGAATTGAGTTGGTCATATTGTATTTAACGGAGTTGGTAGACCTTCTTTAAAATGACAATTGAATACCAGTGAGAAGAAAGGCATGTATGTGGCAACGAGTTAGCTTTGTATTGTGAATATTTTTAATGTTTAATAAGGTATTACATTTAGCCAGCATTCTTTATATGTGATATGTGCAAGGTGTAATAGTGTGAGTACAGGGATGTACTGGCTTTGAGAGTAAGAAATTAAATACATCAATATAAGTGTCAAACATTTTCTTCTCCTGAAAATTGACCGATTCTTCTACAATACTACCCATTTAGGTTCTGAGCTTTGTTCTGACGGCCACAACTTACACCACGACGGAACAGCTTCAAACCAAAGAGCTTACGAATGTGGGCTAAGACGTTCTCCCCCTGAGCTGGCACGGCTCGTAGTAGCCGGTTCGGGCACAAGATACCCAAACTGAACCGAGTCATGAACTGCGCCCTTTTCTGTGATTACACGACATAGAGGGTATTATGGCATAGTCAAGTAATATGGAATACCAAGGTATCGGTTCTGTCTGCTGCTATCATGTGGGAACGAATTTAAGTAGTAAATAAAGACTCCCAAGATATACTACAATGACAGTTGAAGCTTGTTGTCATTTCACTTGCTACAGAATAAGGTGTTTTCTGTGATATTCAAATGTTAAGTTACGAGGGCTGTTCAATAAAGAATGATCACAATTTTTTTGACAACGTACCTTCACTCATCCTCATAATTTTGATGGTCCTTCTCAAAATAGTCTCCCCTGAATGCGATGCACTTGTCCCAGCCTTTCTGAAAGTCTTCAAAGACATGCTGCAAACCATTTTCTGAAATATCCTACAAAATCGCCTACGCAGCCTTCACCACTGCTTCTGATGATGGATAATGTCTCCCACGAAGGCGTTTCTTCAAGTTAGACAATAAAAAAGAGTCACATGGGGCTAAATCCGGACTATACGGAGGGTGAGGGATGCACTTCACGTTGATTTTTGCGAGATAGTCAGCAACAAACATTGGCAATATGCGGCCGCTCACTATCGTGGTGCAGAATCCAGCCTGCTTCATGAAAATATGGTCTTTTGCGCCTGAGATGGACTTAAATGTTTTCCGGACATCCCTGTAGTAGTTCCGTAGGGGAGGAAATCCGACACCTTCAGCTGTCGTGGTGCGGGCGCTGCGGACCCCTAGCACTCGTGGTACCTCTGACGTTACTAGAGCACCTCGGGCCGAACACTCCAGCCCCTCCCTCTGGGAGCTGTTCGGATTGGGTTGTTCTCAAGAGGGCAGTGGTTCACGATACCCGTGGGTGATCGGGTGCGTCTCCGGACGGGGTTGAGGGAAGCCATTAATATTCAAGGGTACTAGCCTGTATAGCCAGTAGAAGGTGTGCTAGATCACTAGGCGGCTCCACCGAGGTCATATCAGTAGCCTTCACCTTTGGTGTTGGCGCGCGTAAGTAGCGTATCCACTTCCATCCCGTCTTCTGTCCTTGGACCAGATGGGGGGGTCTTGATAGTAACCCAGGTCTTGCCCTATGGAAAGCCCCACGGAGGACGCCGAGCGCCCTTTGGGACAGCTTGGATAACTCCCTGGTTTAAAGAGGCCCGGTCTTGGTCCTACGGGTCCAGGACTGATGGGAGTAGACCCTCTGGACTCAACAACATCCCTGTAGTATTGTCCAGTTACTGATGTGTGTGCAGGGACAACATGCTGATAAACCATTCCATGACAGTACATACTGTCGAGAGGCGCTTATTATGTCGTGAGAGAGAGATATAGGGAAGCAGGGAGTTGAAGAGACAGATAGCGCTGAAGCCACGCCAATGATGCCGATGAGCGCTTAGACACGCGCCGAGTGAGACTGGGGTTAGGAGAGGTGGGGTTGGAGAAAGAGCCGGAGAGACATCCCGACAAACGTTCAGTGAGGTCTACCTGAAAGTCCGAAAACTCCGGCCTCTGTTAACCCGGGAGGGATGGAAAACTGCGGGGGTGTTTCCTTGGGGCAATACCTTGAATCTAGAAAAGCCGCCTACCCCAACGACAACAACGGTAAGACGGGAGAAGTGGATACGCCACCTACGCGCGTCAACACCGCAGGGAAGACTACCGAATAACCTGGTTGGAGCCGCCTGGTGATCTAGCAAACCTATTAGCTCTACAGGCTAGAACCCCGAACTTCATAGGCAGCACTCTGCCCACTCCGGGTGGCCGATGCCTGGCCGGAGGTACCCGATCTACCGCCGGTAACGGGAACACACTTCCTCCTCGTATCCAAGCCAATCCGAATAACTTCCATTCAGGGAGGGTTGGAATATTCGGTCCGAGGTTCCTCTCGTAACGTCAGAGGTACCACGAGTGCTAAGGTTCCGCAGCGCTCGGACAACAGCAGCTGAAGCAGACGCATCCCCTCCTCTACGGGGAGACGTCTCGACATTGTATAACACAAACTCGAGGGCATCTACCAGGGCAGATCCTTACAGAGTGAAGCCTGGACCCCCCACCCTCTGACGACCAGGGAGTTATCGAGCTGTCCCGGAAGGGCGCCCGGCGCCTCCGTTAGTCTTTCCATAGGGCAAGACCTAGAGAGTACAAGGCCCCAGATCTGGTCCTGTGGACTCAAGACGGGATGGCAGTGGATACGCCACTTACGCGCACCAAATTCAAAAAGGGGAAAGCTACCGCTGTGACCTCGGTATGGCCGCCTGGTTATCTAGCACACCTTCTACTAGCTATGCTGGCTAGTACTCGAGTAAATTATGGCTTCCCTCAACCCTATCCGGAGACGTACCCGATGTCTCACTGGTATCGGGAACCACTGCCCCCTCGAGTACAACCCAATCAAGGAGGGGCTCGAATGTTCGGCCCAGGTTCCTCTAGTAACTCCAGATGTACCAGGAGTGCTATGGGTTCGCAGCGCCCGCACCACGGCAGTTCTCTCTCCTTCGTCTGACATCGTGAAGGACCATGAGGCTCGTGAGTTGTCGAGAAAATTCCCTAATCTGCGAGAAGTAACGGCTGGTGTATAAGAGCGACGACACTGGACGAGTTCAGCAGTCTGGCAGGAAGCCGTAAGGAAAGAAGTTGGTAGTGAGCAGTATGCAGACAGTCTGGAAGATTGCGTTCGTGTGAAATACGCCATTCTGCTGATATCAGTGTTCTAATGGTGTCTTTCTACGGAAATAAAAAAATTTGTGGCTGGCCTCGTAGCTCAGTCGGTGGAACACCTGCCTACCGTGCTAGGGGCCCCGGGTTCGATTCCCATCTTCCTCAGAGTCAGGAAGTTTGATATTTTGATATTTGATATTTTGATATTTATTTATCTCCAACTGTAAAGCTTTTTACATGGATCGTCAATTTGTATATACATAAGATAAATACAATAATAATTACAAACATGTTTATAAAGTTGAGAAGTGTAAATAGCATATTCTAACTCATCTGTTTATATTCTTCCACGGAGTAAAATACTTTCTGTAATAAATAAGTTTTGACAGCCTTTAGTTTTGTTTTCCCGTTTGTTATCTGCTTGATTTCAGACGGTAGGTGATTATACAAATCTTTGATGCTATTTTCTATGCGTTTATTATTTAGGATACCAGTAAGTCTGTTTCTAAAATAATTATCTTTTGTTCTGGTTTTAAGTTTATGGATGTTACTATTTTTGTTTTGATCATAACTTTTTAATGTAAGTTTGATACATTCATATATATAATGAAGGTAATGTTAAAATATTTAGTTTTTAAATGCATTTCTACATGTGTCTCTTTTCTGTATTCCTGCCATCAAACGTATTGCTCTTTTTTGAAATCTAAATAGTCTTAAAGCTAAAGTTTTTTGTACTGTACCCCATAATACAATCCCAAAGCTCAAGTGACAGTGAATGAATGCATAGTATGTTTGTTTAATACAGTTTTTATCTATTATTTGTATTGTTTGTTTTAAGATATATATACCTGAATTAACTTTTCTTTACTACTTTTTGAAAATGTCCATTCCATTTCAATCTGTTGGCTATTACCAATCCTAAGAATTTTGTTTCATTTACCAGTTGAATTTCTTTGTTTCCTATTGTTAACTTTATATTTGTCTGTTTTTTGTTATTAAGACTGATTTGTATCCACTCTGTTTTGTTTGTGTTTAATATCATGCCTAAGTTTTCTAAATACTGTTTACTTTTACTAGTAGAGTATTTGCCCTGTTTTGTACTTCTATTTCTGTTTTTCCTGTTACTAAAATCGTGGTGTCATCTGCATAGCCTATTGCTATTCCCCCTGCTTCTTTTATTACTTGAAATAAGCTGTTTATATACAGTAGGAATAAATATGGTCTTAATTTTGAGCCTTGGGACATTCCATGTGTTACTTTTTTGAATGAGAATGTGAATGTGTGCTTGATGTAATGATTAAAAAACCAAAGATAACGATTTAACACCTTCGATATGTCTCCAAAGGAGAACGGCCGCCGATATGACCATTGCAGTTACAGGCGGGGTATAAATGGAACAAGTTAAAAAAAAAAAAAAAAAAAACTAGATTTTTAAGCTTACGAACACACAAAGTCACAATATTTTTTTTTTTTTTGTTTCATGTTATATGAAATTAAATTTTTAATGTTCTAAACCACCTATTCTGTAATATCCGGCTATTTACTATTAATCTCCATTTGTAACATTTTCCAAAATACATTTTCCTAGGAACAAAATGAATATCAGCCTTTCCTGGAAGTGGAAGCTTTTTTCAATGATTATTTATCGTATTTGCTGATGATATTTACGCCATTTTTATTTAAAAACAGGGTAAGTTATGTTTAGAAATGTAAACGGTATATCAGAATACCCTCCTCTCATCTACAACAATCACAGTACACCGATGAATCTTGTCCTTCAACTGTGAACGTGATCCAATAAAAGTAACTTCCATCACATGTTCAAAATGAAAGCCGTATCTGAGATCAAAATGTTCGACTATTTTGTTTTGTAGTAAGCTACTTGAGCGAACCTGAAATCAGGATTTCCCATTTACAGCGAGACAGTTAACCACACCTACATGGAGGTAATCGTGTTCCTTCCGGTCAGTTACTGCTACATAAAAACCAGTGGGACGGAAATAAAACCCACTCTCTCCTACAGGGAATACCCTGAACTTGACATTCGAAAAGCATCTCAGGTGAACTTTCACATGACCTAACCTGTATACTACTGTAGAAGCGCTTATTATTCTCTCTACTTCATATAAATCGATACAAAAGGCTATATTACCAATTGTCTTAGATATACAAAAGGAATAAGGGAATACAGCGTGCTTAAACGATTGTCAGATGTTTTTGAGCTAGTCGTTATATGAATTCTTTCTACCTCGTTACTCTTTGAAAGAGAAACCCGGAAATAAATGTACCAATTTCTTCCCATTTGATACTTTTATCTAAGCGGGGCTGATTCCGATTGGGGGGCGCCTGCAATTAGTTTATTAAAATCTGCTTCCTATACTACCGTAGTGTATTGTTGTAACAACCTTTGTGGGTGAAAAGGTTAACTACCCGAGATAGTTAAAAGCAGTGTTTATTGTTGTGGGAGTATTCATCTGTTATTTCATTTAACCGCGCACTTATTTTGGCATATATCTTATAGGCACCTATAACAAAGCATGTTAACGAAATTCAGGACTGCAAAAGAATCGTAATAGATTTCAAAGGAATGTATATTAGTGTGGAACGCGTGCAGGTGCAGTTGAGTGGGATAACAACTGTGGCTTTTTTTTTACGTCCCCCAACATTAAGTAATATCGCACGATGAATGGAATGGGTGAAATGACGCTCAAATTATCCCAGGGTCCATAGAGCTTAGAAATACCCGACATTCGTCTTTCAGGATAAGGGAAAACCCTGGAAAAAAACCTTACCCAGGTAACTCACCCTGACCGAGATTCGAACTCGGGGCCTCATGAACGTGAGGCAGACTCGCTACCAAGACGCTACCGAGGTGGGCTACAATGGAGAGATGAGAGATGATGATGATGATGATGATGATGATGATGATGATGCTGATGATGATGATGATGCTGATGATGATGATGATGATGATGATGATGATGATGATGATGATGATGATGATGATGATGATGATGATGATGATGATGATGATGATGATGATGATGATGATGATGATGGTGGTGGTGGTGGTGGTGGTGGTGGTGGTGGTGGTGGTGGTGGTGGTGGTGGTGGTGGTGGTGGTGGTGGTGATGATGATGATGATGATGATGATGATGATGATGATCATGATCATGATCATGATGATGACGATGATGATGAGTATAAGGGCGCTCAACTGCAGAGGTCATCAGCGCCCTTTTTAAAACAAACTGGTCATGGCAACAGCCAGATATAAATTCCTCTAAAACACTATAAATATGTCAATAAACTTACAAAAATACATACACGTAAAAAACTATAAAAACAATAGAAATATAATCTAAAAAGCCATAAATTCTATTCGCTAAATCCTAAAGTCTAATCTAGAAAAGAATCTGAAAACCTTCTCCACAACTGTGTTATCGTCCGCTAGCATTTCTGCAAAGCTGACCGGCAGCTGCAGAGATGTCCTAAGGTCTGCTAGGTGAAAACACTCTAGCAGCACGTGTCGCACAGATAACGCTTCATTGCAAAACGGACACAGCGGAGCAGGTTCCTTTTTAAAAAGAAAAGTATGAGTAAAAAAGCAGTTTACAATACGCAACCGAACCAAAGTCACCTCCTCACGACGAGATGACCGACAGGAGGTAACCCAGGGAAACCGAAGTTACTTGACAGATCTAAGTTTATTATTGCGGAGAGAGGACCACTCTTCCTGCCAGCAGATTTGTACAGCTATCCGCATTAGGGCCCTAAAATCTTGCGATGTCACTGATGGTACTCGAACCCTGGGCTTCGTGGTAGCCGTCTTGGCTGCCGAATCCGCCATTTCATTCCCCCGCAAGCCTACGTGACCAGGGATCCATGCACACACCACGTTAACGCCAGCAGCGTATAAAACGTGGAGGGCATCCTGTATACGCTGCACAGTAGGGTGGTAGTTGTACAGCTGCCGTAGGCTGAGAAGTGCACTGAGGGAATCACTTAGGATTAAGCAGTCCCCCAACTTTCGTCGACGTACGTGTAAGATGGCCCGGTGTATTGTATAAAGCTCTGCAGTAAAAATGGAAGTGCTAGTGTGGAATCCGAATGTATAGGGTTCGGTTCCACACACGTAAACACAACCAACACCAATTGAGTTCTTGGGGTTCAATAGTTGTTAAACAAAAGAAACGTAAGTAACAGTGTCCTTAGCAGAGTTCTAAAGTGTAGCACTTGACTCTGTTTGAATGGGTATTCTTCGGACCGCTAATAATCACATTGGACAAAATAGTCACAAAGGGAATTTTTGTGTGTATAAAGAGCTCCGAGAAAGAGAAAGTTACACACCCACGCGCAGCTGTGGAGGATATGCAGTTGGTGGCTTGGAGCCGGTTAAGAAAGTCATCGCTTCTGTCTTGGTTGCAGGCAGACCAGAAGCGATCACAGCATATATTTGTCGGTTCATATATACGTGAAGAACGAATTAAGTTTTATCGAGTAATAAGCATTTCACATAGAGTAACTCTAAACAGTGATATTGGTAAACCTTGGTTGGGGACTTCAAGTTCGATGTTCTGATAAAAAGAAGCAGTCATTAAATCTGTTTGAAACGGGCATTCCAGTGTCATCAGAATCATCCTTCTCATACATACTCATGCATACACTGAGATAACCACTATTTGTTTCAAACGGTAGCGTGAACGTGGAACTGTGCGTCACCCATTGTTATTGTATCAAGCAAAGCCTCTATAGTTTTTAGGCTTTGCTCTTTCACTTTCTTAAATAATGATATCATTATCTTTCTTCAATTCTTGAGATATAGTTCCTATTCTAACACTTGTTAAGTACACTTGGTAGTGTCAGGGTAGCAATTTGAATGTAGAATTTAAATGCAATATATGTTAGTGTTTCTTGAAAGCTATAGAATCTATCATAATGAACCTTCTACCACTTATATATCAGTCTCTTCTAATTCAGAAACCAGCCGAAACAATTCCAAAAGTGGAGCAAGAAATGCTTAAAGATCGGCATGTGACAGTTGACGAGCTGTGCGAACTTATCCCTGAAGTCAGTAAGACTACGATTGACAAGATTTTGACCGAACTTTTGCATTATCGCAAGGTGTTTGTGAGGTGGGTCCGCAAAATGCTCACCGAACACCACAAGCGGCAACTTGTTGAGGCGGCCCACTGATTCCTGGAGCGAGGAACTGTTGGATTAAATTGTCACTAGCGATGAAACCTGAGTGCACTACGCAACACCAGAAACAAGAGAACGCTCTCGTCAGTGGGGAATTTCGAATTCGCCGAGGCCGCGAATGTTCAAACAGACATTTTCTGCCGGCTAAGTAATGGCCAGTGTGTTCTGGGACAGAAAAGGTGTATTGTTGTCCGAGTTTATGCCTACCAGCACAACAATAAATGCCACTAGCTTTAAGAAATTTGCGACGTGACATTCAAAATCGATGGAGGGGAATGCTGACGAAGGGAGTGATTTTTCATCACGACAACGCTCGTCCTTATACTCCACATGTAACGGCTGATCTCCTGGCCTAGTTTGGATGGGACATCCTTACCCATCCCCATTACAGTCCAGACTTAGCACCTAGTGATTATCATCTGTTTCTTGAGCTGAAGTCACAGCTGGGAAGAACACATTTCCAGAGCGACGATGATTTGAAAAACGAGGTTGAGCGCTACCTGCGCAACTTGGCGGGAGAGTGCTATGACAAGGGTATACAAACACTACCACAGCCTATGCAAATGTACATTGATCGCCATGGTGATTACATTGAAAAATAGCTGTAAGTTCCGCCTTTCCATCACTGTAAAAAAACCAGGGGCCTACTTTGTTAGATACGGGTTTGGCGCACCCGGGATATCGAGCCAACAGTCTCCTTCGTGTGGGCTCCTATTCGTGGTTGAGGGAGACGGTCAACAGGCCCACCCACGTGTAGGCCGTGCGTGGAGACCCGTGGAGAAGGTTTTTAGATTCTTGTCTAGTTTAGAGTTTAGGATTTGGTGAACGAAATTTTTAGTAGGTTTTGATTGATGTCTTTATGTACGTGTAGTTTTAATAGGTTTTGTTACACTTGTATAGTTTTTAGAAAATTTTATATCTGGCTTTTGCCATGACTAGTTTTTTTAAAGGGCGCTGATGTCCGCCGTAGTTGAGCGCCCTTATATATATATATGATCATCATCATCATCATCATCATCATCATCATCATCATCATCATCATCATCATCATCATCATCATCATCATCATCATCATCATCATCATCATCATCATCATCATCATCATCATCATCATCATCATCATCATCATCATCATCATCATCATCACTGTAAAATTCATTGACAATAAACATATTTTCTATATTTAATAAAATTGGAGACCTTATTTTAAGGGCACGAATCCTAGTTTTTCCTCTTTTCTGCAAGCACATACTACAGGGATAATTTAGCTTAGGAATAACAGTTCAGACGGGGTTTGAACCGTGGATCTCCGAAATCAAATCTCGAAGAACAGTTTCTAGAAGAGTGGCTACCAAAACTAATGTGAATACATTTGAGACAGTTTTTTTCGCACGTTTTCATTACCAAGCTATTCGAGGTGAACGGTGACACAATTTGCTGAAATATGCAGCATCTCGCTCTCCCTCGTTTTCCTTTGCTCCCAGGATCTTGAAATCGAATTTGATGGATGTGGTAGAGAAAGGATAATCTGTAAAACCCATTAGTGGAGCTGCACCCACCCTTCTTGGGCAGCCATGCTGGCGAATTCATTGAATGATAGATGGAACCTTCGGGGGTGGCAGTGTCTGTGTGCAGGTTACAGCATCATCCATCGTAACTTGTCGCAGGTTCCCGTGACAGGCTCCTGCCCCGAGAAGGCTCTTACCTTGCTTCCCCCCACTCCCCACCACTTGTCTTAACACCCACACTAATCGTTAAACCAGCATTTCTGTGCTAAGATACACTTCAATCACCGGATGTCGTTCTAAGCGGAATCAAATAAGTATCCACTTACTCTTATATAAAATGTTGCTAAAAATGTTGGATGGCATCTCGATACCGTAGATACGGTAAAGATACAGAGCGATGTATATTCGATTGACATTTCTTTCTTTTGTTACTAATTTAAGTTCATTCAATGTCCCAATTTTAGCACCAAATTAAACAATGTTCTGGAGTTTCGATTCCTTATCACCAGATGCGCAGATGTTTAAGTTTTAATAATATTAGCTATTGCCGGCAACTGTTTTCTACATTTTTTTCTAGTTAACGTACACACTAAATGAACGACTCTTCCTTGTTTTCTTTTTTAATTTATTATTTTGCTGAACAGCAGTATTGCTATACAAACCATTGATAAATAACGTAAGTACTACAGACAAATTAACAATTGAGGAATACTGTCCTCTAACTTATAACGAAGGTGATAAATTTATAATATAAACAGAAAACAATTATAAACAGATTTGAATGAAAGATAACAAAAGACAAAGTATATAACAGAATAACTAACACATACAATAACATTAAATAAGATGGATAACAACTGAAAAGAGAGGTTAGATCTGCGAGGCTAGATTATGGACAGTGGTGTTATGAGAAAACTTGAGGATATACTTTGAATTAGTGAGAAAAGTCGCTATCTTCTGAATCAGTGAGTAGGATGTCTTGAGGCAGTTCTGGTCCTTTCGAAGTTTCGTCGTCCAATGTCATAGGTTACAGCGCCTGGTACTTCGGATAATCTAATGAAGAATGTCTTTGATATCAATTTGAAGTACAGATGTATGGGAAGAATACCAAGTTCCTGATGGAGTTGATCATGGAGCCTTTGTAATACTGCGGAGAAATTTGTTTTGTTTAACCTGAATTCGGTGAATATGGGTTTTGCAGTAAACATTAAATCAAGGACTCTTCCTTGTGAAGCAATATGATTACGAATTCAATTACTGTTGCTCAAAGGGCATACCAGAGAGAATTTGGTGTTCGTAATCCTACCAAAAGAAACAGAGTACTGGAAATGGTAAACTAATTGGAAAAACTGCATCACTGGTTAGTGAAAAAGGCAAGCATCGTTCATCTAGGCTTCCTATGGTTGTTCTTGATTTAAGAGCTACGAAACGTTCAGGCCTAAAGCCCTGTAGAGTTACGGTTGCTGTTCAGCTTCAGGAACCAGATAAGGATAAAGGATTGAATTATTGTCATTTGTTTCAGACATTCATTGTGTAAAATCCTGCCATATTGTCCTTCGCAGATGAACCATGGCTCCATTTATACGGCTTTGTGAAGTCACAGAATTCACGCCACTGGACCATTGAATATCCACACGTCATCCATGAAGCAGCTATGTACCCGGTTAAAATATAAGTTTGGTGCGCAATTTCTGCAGAGAGAATAGTGGGGACAATTTCTTTTTAACCAGACTGTTAACACTGCAGAGTACCAACTGATTTTCATGGAGTTAGTTGAGCAACTGGATGTTGTAGAGCTACTACAAGGATGTCTTCAGCAAAATGCCGCTTAATGGCATATATCAAGTTAATCCTTGCAAATAATTGCAAGTTTCTTTGACGACCAGATAATTTCCAGAAAACTGTGGTCACCGATATCACCGGATTTGGCATCACCGGACTTCTTTTTACGGGGTTACTTAAAAGGGTAACTTAGAGGAATATTATAAAAATCTCAGGAACTCAGGAGATAAACAAAATTGGGAAATAGATAAATTATATTGAGCAGAAGTAGATCGGTTAGAAGTAGAAGAATTAATGGAAAGTATTGCTAAAATTAGAAATAGGAAAGCCTGTGGAATAGATAATATTAATTTAGAATTAATTAAATATGCTCATAAAGAATTACAAGGCAGATTACTGTATCTATATAACAAGTGTTGGGAAACAAAAGAAGTACCGCAAGAATGGAAGATAGCTAAAGTGGTATCAATATTTAAGAAAGGGGAAAGAACAAGACCTGCAAATTATAGAGGGATTAGTTTATTGTGTGCTGCCTACAAAATATATGCCAAAATAATAAGTACTCAGTTAAACAAAATAACATATTGTCAATGGTGCTTCTTCCTTTTCTAAAACCAGTTAGTTCTTCTAGGAACGTTGCATGTTTTTACTCTTAAACAAGTAATAGAAAAACGACAAGAACAAAACTTAGAGACGT
Source organism: Mantis religiosa (assembly GCA_030765055.1). Lineage (NCBI taxonomy): Eukaryota > Metazoa > Arthropoda > Insecta > Mantodea > Mantidae > Mantis > Mantis religiosa. The sequence goes on from CM060951.1 coordinate 11,113,829, forward strand.
ACTTACTATTTATTGACTATTATAAAGCTTTTGACAAAGTATCAGGAATGATATTGTGGAAAATTTTAAATAATGGAGGCATACATTTACAACTAATTGAAGTTATAAAATGTATATACATTGACACAAAACTAAAAATAAATAAAAGAGAACCAGTAATAGTTAATGGTGTCGTAAGACAAGGTTATTCTTTATCAACCGCACTTTTTAATTTATATGTTGACGAATTGAAAGAATTTGAGAGAATTTGGTGTTCGCAATCCTCCCAAAAGAAACAATACTGGGACTGGTAAGCTAATTGGAAAAATTGGATCACTAGCGAGCGAAAAAGGCAAGCATCGTTCATCTACGCTTCCTACGGTTGTTCTTGAAGTAAGAGCTGTGAAAACTTCAGGCCTAAAGCTTATAGGGTTACGGTTGTTCATCAGCTTCAGGAACCAGATAAGGATAAAAGATTCAATTATTGTCATTGGTTTTAGACGTTCACTGTGCAAAATCCTGCCATGTGGTGCATAACATGATACGCATATGAAGCGTGATTTTATTTATACGGCTTTTTGAAGTCACAGAATTCACGACACTGGACCTTCGAATATCCACATGTCATTCATGAAGCACCTAGTGGGGACAATTTGTTTTTAACCAGACTGTCAAAACTGCATAGTACCGTTTGATTTTCATGGAGTTAGATGAGCAACTAGACGATGTAGAGTTAAGTCGAGGTTGTTTTCAGCAAGGTGGTGCTACATGTCATATATCAAATTAATCAATGGAACTAATTGCAAGTTTCTTTGACGACCGGAAAATTGCCAGAAAACTGAGGCCTCAGAGATCTCCATATTTGACATCACCGAACTTCTAGCTATGGGGTTACTTAAAAGAGAGCGTTTACGTCACAAGTGCCTAGACATTGGACGATCTGAAGTACAACATCTCACAGGAGAGTCAGCCTATTGACAATAGAGTCTTCCAACGAGTGGCCAGTAACATTGAACGACGTGTTGAGTTGTGCCTTATGCAGGATGGAGGAAATTTTCAACATTTGCTATAGAGGTAATCTCCCAAAATTCCTCTACGTTTTAGGTATAATAAGTAGTCGCTAGCACAATTAGTTTTGAAACAATTAATGAAAGAATTGTGACAGTACTATATAAGCACCCTGTATAAAAATTCCCTACCACTTAAGTTTGCAGGCTTCATTAATGAAGTCTGTTTCGTTTCATTCTGGACGAAATAAGGAATCAAAGCAATAGGCACTTCAGTTATTGCCTCGCACATGTCGCCAAATAGTTGCTGGACTATAGTTCCTGTTATGTCGCTTTCGTCTTTGGCCCACATTCTGGAGGCACGGGTTTGATTGCCGTGGCCGAACTACCTGACCCATGTTTTACTAGGGGATTTTCCCGTTCGCTAGGCGAATGCTGGGTATGCTAATTACATCTCTCAAATTACCTGTCTCTCCATTCCATTCCATCTCCAATATCATTTCAAATCATCTGTCGTCTGGTGGTCTCTTTCAGGGTAAAAGTGTCGGCGGGAGTCTCGGCGGTGCATGGCAGGATGATATACTCTGAGGAAAACTACTTCCTCCTCCGGTAGGTCAGTTGCCGGTCTCAGCTCCTCTGCTGGCACCATTTCGTGACCGCCAGTCAGGGACCGTTGGGACTTGGATCGCCTCCTTGGTACCATTAGGGCTCGGCTGCTGGGCTCGTTGTCGTCCCGCTGTAGGGGAGCGAATTCGTTGTCCTGGCCTGTCGGATGAAGTCTCTATCCAAGTAACCTGTAGGGACCCTGCCCTCTGTACTGTCGTGTCTCCTTGGTACTATTTGAGCTCGGCTGCTGGGCTCGTTGTCGTCCCGCTGTAGGGGAGCGAGTTCGTTGTCCTGGTCTGTCGGGGGAAGTCTCTATCCAAGTAAAGTGTAGGGACACTGCCCTCTGTACTGTCGTGTCTCCTTGGTACTATTTGAGCTCGGCTGCTGGGCTCGTTGTCGTCCCGCTGTAGGGGAGCGAGTTCGTTGTCCTGGTCTGTCGGGGGAAATCTCTATCCAAGTAAACTGTAGGGACCCTACCCTCTGCTCTGTCGTGTCTCCTTGGTACCATTAGGGCTCGGCTGCTGGGCTCGTTGCCGTCCCGCTGTAGGGGAGCGAGTTCGTTGTCCTGGCCTGTCGGGGGAAGTCTCTATCCAAGTAAACTGTAGGGACCCTACTCTCTGTACTGACGTGTCTCCTTGGTACCATTAGGGCTCGGCTGCTGGGCTCGTTGTCGTCCCGCTGTAGGGGAGCGAGTTCGTTGTCCTGGCCTGTCGGGGGAAGTCTCTATTCAAGTAAACTCTAGGGACCCTGCTCTCTGTACTGACGTGTCTCCTTGGTACCATTAGGGCTCGGCTGCTGGGCTCGTTGCCGTCCCGCTGTAGGGGAGCGAGTTCGTTGTCCTGGCCTGTCGGGGGAAGTCTCTATTCAAGTAAACTGTAAGGACCCTGCTCTCTGTACTGACGTGTCTCCTTGGTACCATTAGGGCTCGGCTGCTGGGCTCGTTGCCGTCCCGCTGTAGGGGAGCGAGTTCGTTGTCCTGGCCTGTCGGGGGAAGTCTCTATTCAAGTAAACTGTAAGGACCCTGCTCTCTGTACTGACGTGTCTCCTTGGTACCATTAGGGCTCGGCTGCTGGGCTCATTGTCATCCCGCTGTAGGGGAGCGAGTTCGTTGTCCTGGCCTGTCGGGGGAAGTCTCTATCCAAATAAACTGTAGCGACCCTTCTCTCTGTACTGTCGTGTCTCCTTGGTGCCATTAGGACTCGGCTGCTGGGCTCGTTGTCGTCCCACTGTAGGGGAGCGAGTTCGTTTTCGTGGCCTGTCGGGGGAAGTCTCTATCCAAGTAAACTGTAGGGACCCTGCACTCTGTACTGTCGTGGCTCCTTGGTACCATTAGGGCTCGGCTGCCGGGCTCGTTTTCGTCCCACTGTAGGGGAGCGAGTTCGTTGTCCTGGTCTGTGCGGGGAAGTCTATCCAAGTAAACTGTGGGGACACTGCTCTCTATACTGTCGTGTCTCCTTGGTACCATTAGAGCTCGGCTGCTGGGCTCATTGCCGTCCCACTGTAGGGGAGAGAGTTCGTTGTCCTGGCCTGTCGGGGGAAGTCTCTATCCAAGTAAACTGTAGGGACTCTGCTCTCTGTACTGTCGTGTCTCCTTGGTACCATTAGTGCTCGGCTGCTAGGCTCGTTGCCGTCCCGTTGTAGGGAATCGAGTTCGTTTTCCTGGCCTGTCGGGGGATGTCTCTATACAAGTAAACTGTAGGGACCCTGCCCTCTGTACTGTCGTGGCTCCTTGGTAGCATTAGGGCTTGGCAGCTCGACCCGTTGTCGTCCCGCTGTAGGGGAGCGAGTTCGTTGTCTTGGCCTGTTTTGGGAATTCTCTATCCAAGAAAACTGTAGGGACCCTGCCCTCCGTACTGCTGTGGCTGCTTGGGTCGGCCGCCCTCTGTCTCCTTCCCCTCATCCTTCCTCCAGGAGGTACCGCACTTGGCGACATAGGAACAATGGACCGAGCATGGTGACCTACGTACCAAATCCCCTCCGTAATTAAATCCCAGTCCCACGTCTTTCCTGAATGAGTGCAGGCAACATTTCATAGCTCTTAATAGATTTGAAAATCCTTTATGTTTACTGTATTCTTTTGTTTGCATTGTACCTATAAGGAAATATGTACAACGTCTAGACATGTTGGTTTCAAAAAAACTGTAATTTCCAAATATATTTGCTTTTTTCCATGGCATATTGCTGTTCGAGATTTTGTTGTTACAAAGACAATGCTACATAAAACACATGACACAACAAAAAACCTTTATAAATCATAAGCTCTCTCTACTTATCTCACACATAAGACAAATTACCTAAACGTTCATTGAAATAAATAGAGAGCAAATGGTTGAAAAAAAAAAAACAGATGAAGAGGTAGGCAGTTTCGTGTATAACATATCAGGTTGTTACACTTAGACTTTTTGAACATAAAGACAACTTTAGAGCAACAGATACACAAATATTCAAGTGCTTGGTAAATATTCCTCAACCGGAATATACCTCACGCTGTTGAAGTCGTAAAACGAGCTATAGCCGCAAATTTTCTATCAGCATGAGGGAGAAGTGCAAATTAGTTACAGACGATGTGAGGGTTAAAGGGATAATTATTAGGTATGACTCTGCTGGCTACCTATTAAACTATATGCAGTTCAACAGTTGCCTCCTGAAGCTGCCTCCCGTCGTGTAAACGTCGTCTAGTTATGGTGTGGCTCACTTCATTGAACTGTGAAGTATTCACTCAAGAATTTGAAGTACAAAGCTTCACGTCTGAAACTTGTTATCTAATTAGGTATGCTTAACTTTTTTCTTACATCCCTGTGTTAAACAAAGAACTACTCAAGACCAGTGGCGGCTGGTAGGTTAAATTATTGGTGGTGCACAAATGAAAAATAAAATACAGAGTAGTAATGACTCACCTATTTATACAGATTCTCTGCTCTACTCTCCTTAGGCCTGGCGAATCTATCGATAACTTTTGCGTTGAAGTCGCTGATCTTCTCTCTCAATTGAAAGCATTGCTAATGCTGTCAATCGGTCGTGTGACATTGTGTTCCTAAGGAAAGTTTTTATTCTTTTTAAAGTTGAGAAACAGCGTTATGATTCAGCGGTAGACATTGGCATAGTTAACAGTACTCGGAGGAGTTTGACATATTTGCTGAATGTAGCACATAAATTGTTTTCTTTAATGAAGTCCATCAAGCACAAAGCGCCGGACATTCCACGAAATTCCTTTCGACTGTAAATTACAGTCAGTTCTCTACGAATTTTTGTTCCAATGATAAAAGGATAGAACCTTATTGTTTCTCTGAGGGAATTCTGTGGAAATGTCTCAGAAATTTTCTTGATGAAACAAAGTTGAGGCTACCAGATGCCCTGTGAAGCTAAATCTGTCCTTTACTTCTCTAAGAATGGCACATACTTCAAGAGCTTCTCTTCTTTTCACATCATGATCTTCTATTCTTCTCCTTTTAATTGCAGTTTCTTCGTGTTCCTCGATATCCACGCTATTTCTTACCTTTTGCACTTCCCTTTTAAATGCGTTTAGCTGGGCGATGGCAAATGTAGCATTGCAGTCTCGTTTCTGCAGCTGATTGTACAAAATGTCCACATGTGGCATGATCTTGTAGAAGAAAGACAGCCAGAATACAAAATTAAAATCTTTCAAAGTGGCCATAAATCTAGAAGCATGAACAAGTGTGGCGTTGTTGTTTAACAGAGCTCTCTTCTGAATAACCTCCATGCATTTAATTAAATTCTCCCTGTGTTCGAAAAGCAGAGCACACAGAAGCTAAGCCTTAAGGTCACGCTATAGCCGTTGCTAAGATTGGGAGGAGCTAGATTTATAAACCTCCATTTAAGCAATGTATAAGAAGCCCCTCCCATTTCTTCACCTTCCCGCAAACCCCTCAGAGAGCCTACATTTGGGCGAAATCTTAGATTAACTCTTCACTGCAAACCTGCGGCTCCTACAGCTAATCACTGTTTATTACGACTTCTGCGGTCATGTGCAGCTACAGACGATAAGCGTAATTGAAACATGTTTGTATATAAAACAATGCAAACAAGTACAGCTTTAAAGTGCAAAATGCACCTGTTGTATATTCAGAATCAGTGGGTGTAGTGCAAACATGCAACCTTATGGAGGAACCGCCCCTGCTCAAGACCATCTTGCAACATCTAAACCTTATCTCAAATTGCCGAGTGTTAGAAAAAAATAGTTTCTACACCATTCTTCGCACAATAGTTTTTGAATTTTTGAACAGCAACAGAACAAAAGAATCTAATCGTTGCGTATGGACATATATTGTCGTGCGGCAGGAATTATCGAAGAAAATTTAACGAACTTCGATGCAAAATTTCGCTTTATGGTTTTCTATGTTTGATTAACTTTTGTGGTAGCACTTTTACATTAGGTTTAAATTAATGGTATGTGTAATATATATTTCGTTTTGTACGGTAAAAAGTAACAGAAAAACTTACAACAGTTACTCAAATATTTTATTTCATCACATAATGTCACCTGACTTATAAATTAAGAAAGACGTCGCGGGTCTTCCTTTAGAATAATAGTGTTAAATCATTTACAATTTTAACTGGCATGCAACTGAATAAAGAGGAAAACCCATACCTTACGTACCTAATTGGCTAATGAGGACAGATGAATTACTTACATTACTTCCACTTCGGAATTTTCTTCGATAGTTCCTGCCGCACAACAATGTATGTCCATACTCAACGATTAGATTTTTTTTCTGTTGCTGTTCAAAAATTCAAAAACTATTGTCCGAAGAATAGTGTGGAACCTTTTTTTCTTCTAAGACTCGGCAATTTGGAATAATTTTTTATCGCTTGAAACACTTCTGTAATTGTTAGTGGCTCGTTTCTTTCAAAGAAGCTGGAATGTCACAAAGAATAGCACTTTTAACAAATTTATGACATTCACTTTCCACTACTGCCTCATTTGTTTTTCCAAGTTTTCATATTCCTTCGAGCTGCATTATTACTGGGCACTATTACTCTTTATTCTGCTGACAAATTTACATTCTATATTCTTCAGGTATTTTTTTTTTTTCGCAGAACTTGCAAAACAGTTCTCGGTAGCTTAGATAGTAGCGTCCATTCCTCACGTTCAAGAGATCTCGAGTGCAAATCTCGATCACGGTAGGTTACCTGGTTAAGATTTCTTCCGGGGTGTCCCTTAATCTGAAAGACGAATGTCAGGTGACTAATTTCCACGGACCCCGGGCTCATTTGAGCGTCATTCCATTCATCGTCTCTTATGACTTAACGTTGGAGGTTTTCTCTTATCCTCACATACGAATGTCAGGTGACTAAGCTCCACGGACACCGGGCTCATTTGAGCGTCATTCCATTCATCGTCTCTTATGACTTAACGTTGGAGGTTTTCTCTTATCCTCACATACGAATGTCAGGTGACTAAGCTCCACGGACACCGGGCTCATTTGAGCGTCATTCCATTCATCGTCTCTTATGACTTAACGTTGGAGGTTTTCTCTTATCCTCACATACGAATGTCGGGTGACTAATTTCCACGGACCCCGGGCTCATTTGAGCATCATTCCATTCATCGTCTCTTATGACTTAACGTTGGAGGTTTTCTCTTATCCTCATATACGAATGTCAGGTGACTAAGCTCCACGGACACCGGGCTCATTTGAGCGTCATTCCATTCATTCCATTCATCATTCGATATCACTTAACGTTGAAGGGCGTACATTCATATATCATTTTTCACTGCTTTTTAACGGGTTTTTCTGTGATGCTTGCATATTGCACGGTTGTAGCCACTTGGAACAACTGATTCTCCTCCTTCCTTCTTTTAAAATGCGCAAGCGCAGCGTACACTCTGATTAATGCTTTTGATTAATGGACCTCATACAAAATACTAATTAATTAATGTTTAACAATGCATTTTGATAATTTGTATTCGTTTATATCTTTTGAATTAGATGTAAAGTCTCTAAAAGTAATTTGCGAACTGTATTTTTCATTCGCAGAACGCTAGGAGGCTAAACAACCAATGAGGTCGCACGTATTTTGTTCACATCGCCCCACAAACAAAAGACGGCGCTGGTATAGGCTACCGTTACTCGTTTTATTTTTTCCTTACTGGACCATGTAAAATTATTATACACAATATCAAAGCCAACACGAAGCGTCTAGTTCTTAAGTTGAGAAGGTACTTCACTTGGAGTAAAAAATCACTTTTTTTATTTTTACACTTTATTACAATGTCATCCGTCTATATCACAAAATATAGTTAAAAAGCTCATTGGAGCAATATTTTATACCTAATTTGCTAATTATATTAGTGTGTGTTAAGTTTTTGCCACGCCACTTTTCGTAAGCTTTCAGAAAATCGATAATAACTTCTGTAATACTAAACAGATGTTTCTGAACTTAGCCATGTTTTGTAAGAGATCTTTCGAGCTTTCCGCTGGTATCACTGTAACTCAGATAATGCTAGTTTTTCTTTTGTCTTTGGCTGTGTATCTGAACAGTTATTTGTTTTGAATAATATTTTGTACTAGTTATTGGTGAATATACGATATGGGTAGCCCCAAAAGCATTTCGAAAGAGAAAACTTACAGGCAATCGTATTACTAAACATAGAAAAGTAAATGTAGAAAATATAAATAGAATAGACAATGAAACCACATGTAATATTGAGGTTAGTAGACCCAGTTCACACAATACATGTGCTAATCATGATAGTAGTCATATACAGAAATTGATGAGCTGCGAGTCCTGAAAGCAGATAAAATACTTGAAGAACTCGACAAGAAGGCAAGACAAATGAAGAGCAACTAGAAAAGAACAAGTGAGAATACAGAGAGTCAAGACTATGCAGCAGGAATGCTCTGACTCATGTAAGAAGTCGGTAATCAATTTATATATACTTTAAAGCTGTTTATATCAGTTTGACATTTTTTTCAGGTTCCGGTACACGTTTTTTAAAAACCTAATCAACCAATGATTTTTGTATGTATTCAGCAGAGTCATAAGAATAATAATAAAAAGGAATTTCTTGTGAGATTCATAATACGTGTTTAAAAAATAGAACTATTTGAAATTTCATTGCTTTTTAATAAAAAACTAATAAAATTATAAAAAATTACACTGGGCGACAAAAAATAATTTTTGAATGTTTCGAGCGCTTCATGAGGTAATTTCTACTAATTTTGGGTTGAGCAAAACAAATATGACAATGAACAACTTTTATTAGCTCTAGTTTCTATGATATACACAAGATGGAAGTATTACATATTAACGGATTGAGAGAAAAGGATACATTTTAATTACATACATGATAACAACAAAGAAAGTGCATTTGATTTTTAACTTGTAATTACATGCTAAGAGTTCTAAATTACTGAAAAAATACTTCGCAGATATTTGGGTCTGAAGAGAATCATGTGGTGGCCTATTGACTTCGTCGTCTTATAGCTTGCCTCTTGTGACGGAGTTCTGCAGAATCCCTATACAAAGACCAACAGTAATCCGCAAGCATTACTTCATTCCAACGGTTCTGATATCTTTGTTCCATAACAGAAATGTCCTGATGTAATCTCTCCCCATGTTCATCACTAACAGCTCCACAACTAGGAGGGAAAAAGTCTAGGTGTGAGTGGAGGAAATGGATCATGAACAGCACTCTTGAAGGCTTCCCAAGCTTCCCTTTCTTTCCCCTCCAAAATTTGGTCAAATGCAGGAATCTTTACAAGTTCTCTCACTTAATTTCCAAAATTTCTCTCTGAGTGTGTTTTGTTATTTGACAGGTGCGCCAACTCCCAAAAAAATTCCCCCAAATTTAAAATCTTCACTCTAAAAGTGAAATGTCTCATTATCATTAAAACAAGAGCTACTCTACGATTTTATCCTGATTTTTTAATTCAGCAGACGGAATTACATTACATTACCATTTTTAAGCCCCAAACATTTTCATTGTTGCCCAGTGTTATCAGCGCTATATTTTCAACTGATAGTTATTACTAAAGATAAAAGTTCTTGAACATGCCTGATGCCCGCCTCGGTGGCGTGGTGGTAGAGTGTCTGCCTCACGTTCAAGAGATCCCGAGTTCGAATCTCGGTCAGGGTGAGTTACCTTAAGGTTTTTCCGGGGTTTTCCCTTATCCTGAAAGACGAATGTCGGGTAACTCTAAGCTCTATGGACCCTGGGCTCATTTGAGCAGCATTTCACCCATTTCATTCATCGTCCGATATGACTTAACGCTGGAGGACGTAAATTACAAAAAATAATTAAATAAATAAATAAATAAATAAATAAATAAATAAATAAATAAATAAATAAATAAATAAATAAATAAATAAATAAATAAATAAATAAATAAATAAATAAATAAATAAATAAATAAATAAATAAATAAATAAATAAATAAATAAATAAATAAATAAATAAATAAATAAATAAATAAATAAATAAATAAATAAATAAATAAATAAATAAATAAATAAATAAATAAATAAATAAATAAATAAATAAATAAATAAATAAATAAATAAATAAATAAATAAATAAATAAATAAATAAATAAATAAATAAATAAATAAATAAATAAATAAATAAATAAATAAATAAATAAATAACTAATTAAATAAATAACTAATTAAATAAATAACTAATTAAATAAATAACTAAATAAATAAATAAATAACTAATTAAATAAATAACTAATTAAATAAATAAATAAATAAATAAATAAATAAATAAATAAATAAATAAATAAATAAATAAATAAATAAATAAATAAATAAATAAATAAATAAATAAATAAATAAATAAATAAATAAATAAATAAATAAATAAATAAATAAATAAATAAATAAATAAATAAATAAATAAATAAATAAATAAATAAATAAATAAATAAATAAATAAATAAATAAATAAATAAATAAATAAATAAATAAATAAATAAATAAATAAATAAATAAATAAATAAATAAATAAATAAATAAATAAATAAATAAATAAATAAATAAATAAATAAATAAATAAATAAATAAATAAATAAATAAATAAATAAATAAATAAATAAATAAATAAATAAATAAATAAATAAATAAAAATAAGGAAAAGCTTGCCTGATAATTTTCATGTACCTACATATCAATAATAACTTCTTAGTAACTTGCACCCATGGTCATGGATACAGCATTGTGGGTGTCGGCAGTACCTTCACCGTAAAACATTTGAATATAGCTGATATTTACTGTATTACCTTATTTCCACTCTACGTGGAAGGAAATTATCGTAGAATAAAACAATTTCTCCAGAGGCTTATCTCAATTCACATGAAGTACAAATGGAACTAAACGGTTTAAACAATAGATTGTACAAGAATGGAGAAAGTGCATGAAATTATCTTACGAGCCAATGATGCTGGTATCAGCTGACAATGCCAACTTAAAACATATGCAGTTTAGCTCATGAAAAGTGTAGAACATTTCCTGCAGACAAAAAGTTTAATTCTCTCTGATATTGCAGTATGAGACCATTTTACCTTGTGGTGGTTATCATTGTGCGGTGCATTTTACCGACATGCTTCACAAAGGGATGGATTCCATAGGGAGACAAAGGCAAATGTTGAACATAATTTCAAGTGTTAACCCACACGAAACCCTTAACCAAGGGTAATCCAGTATCCGGGCGAAGGGTGGAGGGTCGTTATCAGAAACAATGGCTGTTGCTGCTATGCTTGGTTTGGCGTCAAGGAAGGCGAGAAAAAACGTGCGGAGGAAGTCGCTCCGCTCTAAATTTTGCCAAAAATGAAACGACAAAAAACAGAATGAGCGCAGGACCCGGTATACAGGTTCGTTGCTCGTTCATTTAAAGCTGAGCCATTGCAGAGTCTGGTGCAATTTTAATATAAATGCCACCAGAATATGAATGCATTAATCATTTTAAACCTCTGAAAGTTGGGGACTATGTTCTAGGGTGATTAATTTAAGGTTTTCTAAGCTCGGCTACCCATCTCATCAAAGGTCATTGCTCATCTGCCGCATAGAATGCTGTAACTTATAACCAAATTTTATTTATTAACCTCCTGCAATTCTAAATCATTTTATATCATTAACATGAAATGTGCCAAATTATTTTCTAATTAGCCCAAGATCAATAAAGCCTAGAGCTATCAGAATTTCATGTTTCAGGATAGGGAAAATCACCCAACGATAAATCATAAATGAGTGAAACCAAGCTCAAATTAGCTCAGAGTTCATACAGCCTAAAGTTAGCAAATATTCACCTCCCAGATTAGGCAAAAACCTTCAAAGGTATGTCGTATGGGACGATTAATGAAATAGATGAGATAGGCTCAAATGAGTCCAGGGTTCATACTATGACTTTGTGGGTTCGTGAAATTAAAAGTCCACTTGCACCACTCAAAAATATTCTTTATTTCCACCGAATTACAGTTGGAACACTTGCCGATTACACAGAATTACGTAGCGCACACAAATACAATTCACCAGTTCGTCCGTCACAGTTCCACCCTGCACTCGCAGTTATAGTGGCCGCGTTTAAACCATCCCCAACCGGCTCTCTTTGTAGGGAAAAACTATTCCTCCCCCTAACCACAATGTCATAAACATCTTAGGAAACACCAACCGGGGTCAGAGGTGAAGAATGCTAGGCACGTGTTTACAGCTGAGAATATCCAAGGTTGCCGTTGTTTAAAATAACGTTTAGAGGCAAAATATAAATAAAGCAATGATTAATGATTTAAATTATTAATTTTTCCTATAATTAATACATAATGTTACAACTCTTTATAACGTAACTGACAAGAGAGATATTAACTATGCTGTTATGGTATTAGTTCTTCTATTACGTACAAGAACTAAATGCCTATTATTAGCATAATATCTAAGGAAAGTTTAGTAAATCATCATTAGAATTTTAAAGGGGTTAAATTGCATCAATGTTTATGAATTTGCGAGGGACATTTACTTGCGAATTAAAGAAGCACTTTAGATATTCTGGTAGTTAATAATAATTTATAATCAAAGATTACACGTTAGAGCTTTGTTTATTGTAATCGTGAGCCGATTTTTCCTAAAACATTTTCCTTTATTCTATGGCAGCTACAGGTGGTGAATTTCTGTTGATTTAACAAAGCAATGAATACTTCAAAAGTAAAAAAAAAAGAGGTAAAAAAAGATGAACCTATGTATTAAAGAGAACCTAGTAAGGAAACTCTAACTCTTTTTAAATTTTCGAAGCTTTTTTCAAGGATGTCTGCTAATTTTACAAATTTGAATAAGGTTAAGCAGTATATTTTTTTTGGGGGGGGGGGTCCTTCTGCTAAACAAAATTTAAATAAATAATCACGTACATTTCGCATAATAATTAAATGTCATAAACGCTTTAGAACTCGAGAAAGTTTAGAAATACTGTTAGGTATATATTAAAAGTATGAATGGAAATCCACCTTAGCATATCCATGTTAGGTTCAATTCTCACAGTCTCCACATCTTAATTAAATTACGCAAGTGCTAAACGAAAATAACTATTAAGCACTAATAAATTTATAAAACTGTACTAAGTAAAACACTATGTAACTTCTATAAATATAAGCTTAATTAACACACATAGGAAGCACGTTTGCACAGTCTAAGATAATTTCGGAGAACACAAGAGAAATATTACAACAGCGCTTTAACTTGGTGAACGTATTAAGAAGGACCACCCATATGTTTAAGGGTGGAAGACCCATATAATTGCTTACATGTGAGGAGGCGTGGTCAGAAGGGAAAGCTTTTGACGCCGCCTGGGATGCGATGGACGAGGCTGCTATAGATACTTCCTTCTCCGATGCACGTACAGTCTTCCAGTCCGGGCGCTCCTCACGGCTGCTCACCAAGAACTGACTCCCCAAGAGCCAAGAGCCAAGAGCAGGTGTAGGTCACCCGGGTTCTACCGGGCGGAGGGTTACACGACACGGTACCTATTCACTGTGCGGATTTACCCGTGCGGTAAGATAGATGTAAGTTTTTGCGCAAACTTGCGTGTCGTTATGTTAGACGGCGCAGTTGGCCTCTACTGATGCTTCTGGTGCCGGGATGTTCCCCCTTGGGAACAGTAGCAAGAGACCAGATGGAAATTAGGTTGTTGGGTTTAGTAATTCCAGGTCGTTGGCGCGTCCCAGGGCACGACTGCAGGTGTTAACCTGCCAGCCGCGGCGAGAGCGCGAAGTGACCTGGCGGTGATTGGTAGGGGAGGGAGGAGAGGTAGACTCTACCACCCAAGGGCGTCCTTGGGTAGGCGATAGCTCCTCCGTCTGCTGGGGAGACGGTGGTCGTTTTGACCAAGTGTATTCTCCAGCTGGTTAGGGTGGCGAGTGATCTTGGCATACAACGTGCGTGTTCGTTCATGCACGACGTCTACGACATATGGTATGCCAGACTGGGTGTGCAGGAAGTGAGATGAGAACCTGCGGTCGGTACCGGAGATCATCCTTTAGGCTCTGTTCTGTACGGTTTGCAGCCTGCGAAGGGTGGTATGAGCCACTGAACCTCAGACCTCGCATCCGTGCAGGATCAGAGGCGGGACGATCGCACGGTATGTCCGCAGTTTGAGGCGGATGGGCATGGTGGATCTGAAGATCGGATAGAGTTGCCTGATTGCAGCGTGGCCGAGGTCGGCCTTTGCCCTGACATGCGGAGTGAAAGTGAGGCCGCGGTCCAGTTGGATTCCCAGGTATTTGGCGGTTCTAACCCAGGAGATTCTTCTCCGCCGTAACCACAGGTCACCTTCTGGGCGCCAGCTACGGGTCTTAGTCTGCGGACTAATGGCCATCCTCCACTTCTCTCTCGACCTGCCAATGGCGTGGAGCTGACGCTGTAGAGGGGGGAGACAGTAGCGGACGTTCAGGTTCTGCGCCAGTATGAGGACGTCGTCGGCATACTGACACAGAACAGTACGCGGTTCCTTGGGTAGGTCGGACATGTAGGCGGCGAAGAGTAGCGAGGACAGTACACTGCCTTCCGGGACTCCAGCCGCTATGCGTCTGGCAGAGGATAGCCTCCCCTCGACTCGCACTGTGAAGGTGCGGTCCTTGAGCAAGCTGCTGAGTATTGACAGGTAGGGAGGGGGGAGTTGTGCTTCTTTGAGTTTGAACAACAACCCCTGGTGCCACGTGGTGGCGAAGACCTTCTCCACGTCCAAGAGCACAGCGATGGTTTTGAGGCCGTCCTGGAATCCCAGAGCAGCCCTTTCCGCCAAGCGCAGTAACTGCAAGTTGGTGGAATGGCCCCGACGGAAACCGAATTGGTGATCCGGGAGTAGGAGCCTTTCCTCAAAGACAGGAGTTAGGCGGGGGAGGAGCAATCGTTCAAAGATCTTTGAGACGATCGGGAGCAAGCTGAACTGACTGCCTCGCCAACCACAGGCCTTATATAGGGAGGATCGCCGTTTCTGGGAGGTGCGCGGCTCGCACAATTATCCCGATATTTCCAGACGTCTGGTGGGAGGGGAAAGAGACGGTTCAGGGCTTGCGCCGCTCTCCTAATCATCCCTTCAGTCAGTGACACGAGACAAATGGGTAGGCGTGCACTGTATGCTTCCCGTCTGGCCCTACTGCCGGCCGGTTCTATAGGAAGTTTCAACGTTTGGGTGACAATACAGTACGGCAAACCCGCAAACCAGTGTTAAATTAATTGTGTTCTAATTGGAGCTATGAGTTCTCTTATGCTTAGGTGAATGGTTTTAGAAAATGGATTTTGGTGGTTTTTGGCTACTCAGTCGTATTAATAACACTTTGTTGCAGAATTATCTGGTTTAAATCTTACTCAGTTTGCTTATCGACTTGGATCGGTGACCACCTGCTTGTAAAATTCCTAACAAGTTCAATTTTACTTGAAACCCTGGATGACTTGTTTAAAGTTACTTCCGCGCGGTTTCTATTTCTTCTTTATACGGCGACTACTTTAGTGTAATAAACTTCTAATGCTACTTCCACTTACGCTGGATGCGCTTTTCTTAACTTCCCTACACTACAGACTTATAAATCTTCGCTTCTCTTCTTAACGCGCATGAACACGTCCTTCCTGTCGTAGTATCACCTTTTAAGTAAGTTTCTCTTACTTCATAATTCAGATCGAACCTTATTCTGATACCCTCTCTAACTTTATCACATGACAAAACTAGCTCACCCTTCTCAAATGTTACATTATTATTGGTTTCTCATTTATTTCGAATTTTCGCATTGGTTTGCAAAACTCATCTAACTCATTGACGTGCGGGCCACCCTGAGTTGATCTAGTAGCGCTAAAGGACATTCATCATACCATTTGAAATACATAATAATCTTTCCACTGTTTTCACCTTTGCGGCAAAAATTGTGGGGGTAAGTCATTTTAAACCCCATTTTCAGTCAAGCCTGCTGAAGTGAAGCAACGTCTTGTCTACTAATTGAGTGCAGACGTACGCCTTCTACTTCCTCAGCAAGTGTTTCAAACAACAGATCAGCCAGACTAGATTTTACATATTCTCTCATTCTGATCGGCGAGGCATCAAGCTTCCGTCATGCAGTTTTCAGCGGCTAACTTCTGGTTTATTTATTTACTGCTCACGTTGCGAAATCAGGGCATCTCAGCTAAGTTAAGTTTGATAAAAAACGTATAATGTGGTGCATCGTGGCACGTTATCAGCTTTTCAAAGACATAATTGTTTATGCAAGGCACGAATCTCAGATTTGGAAATGGTGTATAATAAAGTAAAGGTAAACTATATTTAAAAATATTGGAAAGGAAAAGATGCCAAAGACATCAAATAAATAGCGCGAATAGATAGTGTACATGTCCTTTCAAATGGGAAAGAACTTTAACGACTACTATACTCAGAACTGTCTAAATTCTAGTGGACTGCATACCTAGTCCTTTGTGCTTTATTAGTATTACTGTAACTGAGTATGACGATTACGCTGACAATGACTATTACGATTATGATTATTTGGATCCGTAGAGCCAGACTGAAAAATGCAATGGCATAGCCACGGCATTGCCGTGCAGTTCCTCTAACAAACTGAGCTACTATGTTCAACATGCCGACATGACATTAAATTCTCCAACTGACTCGTATGTTTCCCGGAAGACCACTAGGGGTTCTCATATGCTATGAGACACGCAACTTTTGTGACGACTTACTATGCAATAAGTACTTAAGTCCCAGGCTTCATAGTTAAACCACTGAGCTACTATGACCAACATGCCGACATGACATTAAATTCTCCAACAGACTCGTATGTTTCCCGGTAGACCACTAGGGGTTCTCATATGCTATGAGACACGCAACTTTTGTGACGACTTACTATGCTATAAGTACTTAAGTCCCAGGCTTCATAGTTAAACCACTGAGCTACTATAGCCAACATGCCGACATGACATTAAATTCTCCAACTGATTCGTATGTTTCCCACTAGACCACTAGGGGTTCTCATATGCTATGAGACACGCAACTTTTGTGACGACTTACTATGCTATAAGTACTTAAGTCCCAGGCTCCATAGTTAAACCACTGAGCTACTATGTCCAACATGCCGATATGATATTAAATTCTACAACTGAATTCGTATGTTTCCCGATAGACCACTAGGAGTTCTCATATGCTATGAGACACGCAACTTTTGTGACGACTTACTATGCTGTAAGTACTTAAGTCCCAGGCTTCATAGTTAAACCACTGAGCTACTATGGCCAACATGCCGACATGACATTAAATTCTCCAACTGACTCGTATGTTTCCCGGTAGACCACTAGGAGTTCTCATATGCTATGAGACACACACATTTTGTGACGACTTACTCTGCTGTAAGTACATAAGTCCCAGGCTTCATAGTTAAACCACTGAGCTACTATGGCCAACATGCCGACATGACATTAAATTCTCCAACTGACTCGTATGTTTCCCGGTAGACCACTAGGGGCTGTCATATGCTATGAGACACGTACCTTTTGTGACGACTTACTATGCTGTAAGTACTTAAGTCCCAGACTTCACAGTTACACCACTGAGCTACTATGACCAACATGCCAAGATGACATCAAATTCTCCAACTGACTCGTATGTTTCCCGGTAGACCACTAGGGGTTCTCATATGCTATGAGACACGCACCTTTTGTGACGACTTACTATGCTGTAAGTACTTAAGTCCCAGACTTCATAGTTAAACCACTGAGCTACTATGTCCAACATGCCGACATGACATTAAATTCTCCAACTTACTCGTATGTTTCCCGGTAAACCACTAGGAGCTCTCATATGCTATGAGACACGCACCTTTTGTGACGACTTACTATGCTGTAAGTACTTAAGTCCCAGGCTTCATAGTTAAACCACTGAGCTACTATAGCCAACATACCGACATGACATTAAATTCTCCAACTTACTCGTATCTTTCCCGGTAAACCACTAGGAGCTCTCATATGCTGTGAGACACGCACCTTTTGTGACGACTTACTATGCTGTAAGTACTTAAGTCCCAGACTTCATAGTTAAACCACTGAGCTACTATGTCCAACATGCCGACATGACATTAAATTCTCCAACTAACTCGCATGTTTCCCGGTAGACCACTAGGAGTTCTCATATGTTGTGAGACACGCACCTTTTGTGACGACTATGCTGTAAGTACTTAAGTCCCAGACTTCATAGTTAAACCACTGAGCTACTATGTCCAACATGCCGACATGACATTAAATTCTCCAACTTACTCGTATGTTTCCCGGTAAACCACTAGGAGTTCTCATATGCTATGAGACACGCAACTTTTGTGACGACTTACTATGCAATAAGTACTTAAGTCCCAGGCTTCATAGTTAAACCACTGAGCTACTATAGCCAACATACCGACATGACATTAAATTCTCCAACTTACTCGTATGTTTCCCGGTAAACCACTAGGAGCTCTCATATGCTATGAGACACGCACCTTTTGTGACGACCTACTATGCTGTAAGTACTTAAGTCCCAGACTTCATAGTTAAACCACTGAGCTACTATGACCAACATGCCGACATGACATTAAATTCTCCAACTAACTCGTATGTTTCCCGGTAGAGCAGTAGGAGTTCTCATATGTTGTGAGACACGCACCTTTTGTGACGACTTACTATGCTGTAAGTACATAAGTCCCAGGCTTCATAGTTAAACCACTGAGCTACTGTGGAGAACATACCGACATGACATTAAATTCTCCAACTGACTCGTATGTTTCCCGGTAGACCACTAGGAGTTCTCATATGCTATGAGACACGCACCTTTCGTGACGACTTAGTATGCTGTAAGTACTTAAGTCCCAGACTGCATTGTTAAACCACTGAGATATTATGGCCAATATGTCGACATGACATTAAATTCTCCAACTGACTCGTATGTTTCCCGGTAGACCACTAGGAGTTCTCATATGCAATGTGACACGCACCTTTTGTGGCGACTTAATATTCTGTAAGAGCAACCCATGGATAACGGGAGATCCGTGATTCAAATCCTGGCTATGGCACTGATTTTTTTCAGTCTGTAGCTACTCATTCAGACCTTCACGAACACATTAGTGTGGAAGAAATAATTATTCCTATTATTGTTGCAGTCGTCGTCATTATTATAAATTATTGAATTATTATTATATTATTATTACCATTACCATTGTTATTGAATCATCATTATTATTTAATCATCATTGTTATTGAATCATCTTTATTATTGAGTCATCATTGTTATTGAATCATCATTATTATTGAATCATCATTACAATCGAATCATCATTACAATTGAATCATCATTACAAATGAATCATCATTACAAATGAATCATCATTATAATTGAATCATCATCATCGTCATCATCATCATTGTCATCATCATCATTATTATTATTAGTATATATAACATTGTTCTTCACTTCAAACGTGCTCTGACGTCATTCTGGCACACCTACCTGAATGGCTCTTGAACCGCTGGATATTTTTCACCTGGTCCAGGCATTAAAAAGATGGAAGTTTTTTGTCGGGGCGGCGGCAGCAGCAGTAGCAAAATGTGCATGTTGTTTGATGTGCTCGTTTCCCCTTTCCACCAATTTGCATGTGACACATGCGTTCGTTACTCCTGCACGGTCTCTTGCTTCGAGCCATTGCACAATCACATGCAGGGCGAAAAAATTCTAAAATTGTGTTGGATACAAGTTACAACGGAAGGACTCGCGAATTGTGTGGCTTCTGACTTAATGTCTCGGTAAAGTCTGTCATTCAACTTATATTATCGGAAATATTCCGTATGTCCCAATCACAACAATTTTTGAACTTGCTCTCTACAAATTGTTTCTTAAGACTGTTTACAAGGTTGGTCAGAAAAGTTTCCGACCTCAACATGAAGATGGCAGTGTTCGTAAATAAAAGCTTTTATGTAACAGTTGTTTTGAGTGGATGTCCGTGTTTCTTATGACAATGTACAAAATCGAGCCTCGAGCAGTCATTAAATATTTTTTTGAAAGGCAATACGTCTATGCAAATTAAGATGGTTTGGATTCCGTGTATGGAAATCCTGCACCATCATTTACCAAAATGAAATATTTGGCAGCTGAATTTAAACATAAGAGCTGTAAAAGCCGTAAGAGCTTAGGGGACGATGAACGGATGTTCACAAACTGCAGCTACTGACGAAAACATCGCCAAAGTTCAACAAATTGTGCTTACGATCACCGAATTAAAGTGAGAGAGATTGCAGAGGCTATGAACATGTCAAAAGAACGTGTTTTTCACATATTAAATCAACAGTTAGACATGAGAAATCTGTCCGCGCGTTGGGTGCCGCGTTTGCTCACGTTAGACTAAAAACTTTTTCGAATGAACATTTCCAACGCTCTGTTGGCGCAGTTTAGGCGCAATAAATCCGAGTTTTGGCACCAATTACTTACTGAAAATAAATCTTGGATACACTATTATACACCCGAAACAAAGATATAGTCGAAAGACTGGAATACAAAGGGAAAACCGGATCCACAAAAAAAAAAAAAAAAAAAAAAAAAAAAAAAAATCTGGCAAAGTGATGGCGACGGTTTTTTAGGATAGTCATGGAGCTATTTTAATTGATATCCTTTAAATAGGAAAATCTATTACAGGAGCATACTACACATCAGTGCTTGACAAGCTGAAGGCAGAACTTGCGAAAAAACAGCAACATTTGTAGAAAAAGAAAATCCCGTTTTACCATAAGAATATGTAGGAGGGACATTTGACCCTTTCAGTTTTAATACCGAAGGCCAAAGCTCGGTAACATCTACCGCCATAAGAAGCCACCTGTACCTATACCTCACAACCACAACGACACTAATAACATGAAATACATCAAATTAATAACATGGAATGTAGAAGGGTTGATGACCGTATTTACCATGATCCTACTACTCAATCACGTCCAGCTCTTCACAGAAGCTTCCAAATGCTTTATTTTGAAACTGGATTTTTATTTATGGTTAATTCTCAACTACAACTGTTCTCCAAAGAAATTCCAGGTATATTGCACGCGGATGATTTAACGGCAGGGGCACTTTATCTAATGGGTCTATCAAATCAATTGAGGCAATTCATAGATTTTGCGCTGAATGGGGATTAAGAATAAATAGCAAAAAAATGGTATTTAAAGAGGGTCGATATTAAGGAAAGGAGAGGAGTGGTTCACAGAAAATCAAAAGGTAGAAGTGGCTGTTTAGGTGTAAGGATGTGTAGCAGTGGAGGGTGGGGCACACAAGCCAGAAAAGTGATAGCTGCGAGGGCTGAGCGGCAATGACAGGTGTAAGAATATGTAAACATAAACTGGAGATATCGGTTAGATGCTTAGATTAGATTAGATTAGATTGATTTGCGTTCAGTAGGTTCACTTGTAGCCAAAAGGCTGTGAACATTGAACATGTCTAGAGGTATAAAGTTTAATAGCATATATATGTACAAAAGTTAACATAAGACACATATTATAGTATACAGGCAATATGAACAACAATATGGAAAACAAAGCAGGGATAATTATATATGGTACTAAATGAAACACTTTTTAAATCAGCTTTCACTTGGCTTATGCCAGTACGTCTCAACCTTTTTGCAATGGATACCATTCTTGTTATTTATTAAATACATATAGATTAAAAATAAACTTTCAGCTTGCATCAAATATTTATAAGTAATGATTTGTCATTGGAATAGTTAAATACTACTTATAGAGCTACAGAAGCATTATCAGGATAATTTGTCATTCAGATAATCTTATACAGAATAAAAAGATTTTGAGCAAAGGTACTCTCTAACAGCTTTTTTAAAAGCACCGAAATTATCAACTTTTTCTTTAAGAACATTAGGAAGTGCGCCAAATATTTTGATAGTTTCATAATACACACCTTTCTGAAAGCAAGAAAGTTTATCACTGGGATAATGGATATTATACTTTTGTCTAGTGTTTATTTTGTGAATTACATTATTTGTTGCAAATAAGGCACGATTGCATACAAAGAATTTTAGGATCGAGAATATATACATGCAAGGAAGCGTTAATACTTCAATCTTGTAAAAACATCTTTACAGGAGCATCTTGTGTGGGTGTTAGTAATGATTCTTATAACCCTCTTTTGCATAAGGAATATTTTTTTACTTTCTACTGAGTTGCCCCAAAATAATATTCCATACTCCATAATAGAGTTAAAGTATGCATAATATACTAATTTAAGTGTGTCAATATAACTCACATTAACCAGCTCTCGGATAGCATAACAGGCAGAGCTAAGTTTAGGTAAGATATAATTTATGTGAGCTTTCCAATCTAAACATCTGTCCACTTGAAGGCCCAGAAATTTTATGCTGTCAATTTCTGCTAATAACATATCATTAATTCCGATTTCTATTTCAGTATGTGATGTACGACAGGTTATAAATTTGACCACTTTTGTTTTGTCTAGATTCACAGATAATTTGTTTGCTTTAAACCAGCATGACATACAGTTCAAAACATAATTCATTTTAATTGTACACTCGTTTAAATTTGTACTGGTCACCAGGTCACTAGTGTCATCAGCAAAAAGAACTGTACTTGCAATGTCCTTTACATAAAGTGAGAGGTCATTTATATAGATAAGAAATAATAAAGGCCCTAACACGGAACCTTGGGGTACTCCATGAGTTACTATTTTCCAGTTCGAAGTTTGTTTTTCATAACCAATATCACTGACAGCTACTTCAACACTTTTCTTTCATTTAGATATGATACAAGCCATCTTAAATGTTCATTTTTTATCCCATAGAATTCCAGTTTTGCTATAAGAATGTCATGATTAACACAATCAAAAGCCTTTGCTAGATCACAAAAAATTCCACCTACATGTCTTTTATCATTTAAGGCAGTCAGCACTTCAAGTGTAAGCTTGTAAGTTGTATTGTTAGTCGATATTCCTTTTCTGAATCCAAACTGATCACTGACAAGTATGTTGTTACATTCAAGGTGTTTATACAGTCTGGTGAACATTACTTTTTCAAGAACTTTTGAAAATATTGGCAAGAGAGATATTGGTCTATAATTTGAAACATTATTGCGTTCGCCTGTTTTGAAAAGAGGTTTAACAACTGAGTATTTCATTCTGTCAGGGAAAATACCAGTCTTTAGAGACTCATTACATAAATAACTAAGGGGAATGCTAATTTGTGAGGAGCAAGCATGAAGCGGTAGTTGAAGCCAGAACAATGTATGGGGCACATCAGAGATAGGAACATAATTAGACCAAATGTACGGATTGTTTTGCAAAGAACTACTAGGGCTGTCAAAATCGGCAACAACCGAAGTGGCATTACTAAAGCTGAGTAATACAAAAAGGAGAATAATAATAGAGAGAATACTGAAATTTTGGTATAAGTGTATTAAAGAGCAGAAAGAATTGTTGAATCTGGGCAAAGAATGATATCGAAGATATGTATGGAAGATTTATGGAGAGCAGAGGAGTCATATCATAGTGGTTTCTGGAATTAAATGAGAACCAGGGTACAAGACGTACATAGGCAGGAGATTTGGGAAAGTATGGATGACAATAAATCTTTGAAATTTTATAAGCAATTAAAGAGAGAATGGGGTAGGGAAAAATATATAGATTAATGTGACAAAACTGGAAGAGAAGGCATAGCATGGATGAGAGTAAGAATAACATATCTAAAATATGTGAATTTTGTGGAGATGAAGAGAGTACTGTTCATTACCTGGTAGAATATAAGGAGTTATAAATTACAGGAGAAAACTACAGGATAACAATTGGGACAGTATGAGTAAAGAGCTAGTGGCGTTATGCAAGTTAAGGTGTTTGGGTAAAAAGAAAAATAGACGTATAGGAGAACTCTTATATAAGTTAGGAAAAAAGTGGATTAGGGTAAAAGAAGCGAAGGTCAAAAAGAAATGACACCAAGCTGCTCAGGAAAGCTAAAGACTAGGGAATCTGAGTCAGCGAGTAAATCTTAGGTCAGAAATTTCACATATTTATAATAGTGCTTGTTAGATGTTAAAGTTAATGTAGTGAAATTGTAATGGAAGCTGTACAAATAAATATGAAATATCACTTTATAAAACTACTACGGTTCTCAGTGTCCCAAAATACAGTGAGGATTGAAACTACTTAATCTTGACACAACTGGCATGCTAAATCTAGACTGCGGAGTAGGGCGTGTCATTTTAAAGCATTTTAACTACAAAATATCACGTCCTCTTTAGAATAATTGTTTTCTACAATGCTTAGGTTATCTGTTGATAAAGCCAACCTTAAAATAATATTATTATGGCTATGGCATTGAATTTCCCAGTGTGGCTCTACCCTTCCATAGTGTGTCCTACACACGGCTAGTGTGAAAGAACAATTAATTTCCATTAATTGTACCTAATAGTGGTCCGAAATATAAAGTCGGGGCCTTAAAGTACTTACAGCATAGTAAGTCGCCATTAAGATAGCTGTCTCATGTGTTTATGAGAACTCCTAGTGGTTTACCGGGGAAAACACGAGTCAGTTGGATAATTTAATGTCATACCCGGGTCTTAAAGTACTTACAGCATAGTAAGTCGTCATTAAGGTAGTTATCTCATGTGTTTATGAGAACTCCTAGTGGTTTACCAGAAAAACACGAGTCAGTTGGATAATTTAATGTCATACCCGGGTTTAAAGTACTTACAGCATAGTAAGTCGCCATTAAGGTAGTTGTCTCATGTGTTTATGAGAACTCCTAGTGATTTACAGGAAAAAACACGACTCAGTAGGAGATTTTAATGTCATGTTGACAAGTTGGCCATAGTAGCTCAAATGGTTAGAGCGGGTGGACGGAAATCAGAAGATCCGTGGTTCAAATCCCTGCTGTGACAATGAATTTTTCAGTCTGGCTCTACCCTTTCATAGTGCGTCCTACACACGGCTAGTGTGAAAGAACAATCAATTTCCATTATTAATAACGTTATCGTTAACAATATGATTTATAATAACAATGCCAAAATCAACAACAGCGACAGCAAATGTAATAACCATCAACAAAATAAAAATAAAAACAATAACAGCACCAACAACGGCAACGATTATAATAATTAATAATAATAATAATAATAATAATAATAATAATAATAATAATAATAATAATAATAATAATAATAATAATAATAATAATAATAATAATAATAATAATAATAATAATAATAATAATAATAATAATAATAATAATAATAATAATAATAATAATAATAATAATAATAATAATAATAATAATAATAATAATAATAATAATAATAATAATAATAATAATAATAATAATAATAATAATAATAATAATAATAATAATAATAATAAGAGTATAACTTTCCCCTACAACTGCACACCTTTTCGAATGGTATGCAATAAAAGGGTCTACTGGTACAAAAGGGCCCGGCTAACCGCAAGTCCTGTTTTTGTTATGTTTTCCCCCCAGCAGTTGGAAAGAATTGTCTTGCAATAAAAAGCAAATAATGTGTAGGAGGCTGGGCTGGTGAGAAGAACGGCTAACTATAGCGTCTAATGAAAATAGTAAAGCGCCTATGTGTCTATGTCAACAGCAGGAATTAAAACCGAACGAAGCGTAAATAAAGAGTCCGTTGAACAATATTAACCACGCGGTCTACTCCGCCCAAAACCGAAACCGGCGCTTCGTTATCTGCTTTTATAACTTCGGTCCATATTATTCTGTTTAAAATAGTTTCTGGCTTTAGTTACTTGTGAATGCGAACGTTTAACACGCAGAGGTGCAATGCTTCAAAAAATATGAGAGTGCTTGAGTTAACGCTGAGAATAGAGTGGTTTGTCAACACGCATATGACGAAAGGATGTAACAAATATAGAAAAAGAAACAGTAATAATAACTAAGGACTGAACAGAAGGCTTATATAAAGTAAAGGAAGTGGACAAATGCTTTATTTATACCTACATATATACGGTAACTCACTCTTGGTGGTCCCAAGGTTGCTACGGCGATAATATGACTTCTGCCACAGCTATCCTCTCTGCCATTCCTATTTTGTATCCTTCTATAATATTACCGGATGACACCGGCACTGTGTATCCTCAAAGAGTGTCCAATGGCACGGAGGTCCTGCCAGAAGGTCTCCATCTAAGCCTCCATGGTAGTGCCGAGCATTTCCTGGTCCCGCAATAGGAGAGCCGGCGTTTGAACGGGTCGGGAGATCAAATATTTTTTTTTTTTTTTTACTATACTCAATGATCGATCAGCAGTACATGCTTTACAGATCCTTGTTGGCTAATTTAATCTCTATGAACTATATAATAACATGTAAGGAAAACCAAGTTGGCTCCTATTATCTTCTTAACACTGTGAAACAAGAGAAAAATAAGTTAATCAAAACAAACAAGTAATCAAAGAGATAAGAACAACAGTCATTGTGAAACAATATTCATAGTTTTTTCAATCAGAGTCACTAAGGAGGAGATCCTGTGGGAGTCGTCTCTTCAGGCGTGTGGGCTGGCGGGTTCGTACGCCGATGTCGCACATCACAGCTCCTGGAACATCTGGCAGGTTTGAGAAGAAGCGAGAGGCGATCTGACGTATGTACTGGTGAAGAGGAAGGAGACCAAGTTCTTTATACAGTTGTTGACTTCTTACGTACCAAGGGGCATCCGTGGTGATGCGCAGAAATCGATTTTGCAGGACCTGTAGGCTTCGGAGATGAGTGTTGCTAGCCGTACCCCATACCTGGGAAGCATATGTGATAAGTGGCCGGACAAGAGATTTGTAGAGAAGCAGAAAGCAATCAATCCCAAGAGGAGTGTGTCTGTGAAGTACCGGACCAAGTTTTGAGAGTCGTCTTGATGCCAACGAGATAAGTCGATCAATATGGGCTCGCCACGTAAGTTTAGTGTCCAGCATTACTCCAAGGTATTTGACGGAGGTGGTAGGAGGTAGCCAGGGAATTGATTCATGCTTAATATGCAATTCGGGAGAGTTGGAGATGCGACGTAAGCTTAAAATTTTAGCTGCGGTCTTTTGAGTGTTTAGACGTATGCGCCAAGTATCGAACCATTCAACGAGGCAGTCAAGAAAGGTTTGTAGCGTGTGAATAGTTGTAGGGAGGGGATCTGTGCCGGAATGATATAAAACAGTATCATCAGCGTATAAGGCTATGGAGGTAGGGGCCAAGTCCGGAAGATCATAGGTATAGATACTAAATACGATTGGGGCCAACATGGACCCCTGTGGAACTCCTGCTGTAATATGTCGCTGAGATGACTCCATGCCACCAATGCGAACAGTAATTGTGCGATCTGATAGAAAACTACATATGGTAGTGAGCAGATACTGTGGAAGTCCAATGCTATACAGTTTGAAGATTAACCCCTCATGCCAAACTTTATCAAAGGCCTGTGCTACGTCGAAGAACAGGGCGGTTGTGTGCTTTCGTTGTTCAAAACCATGAATAACTGTTTGTTTTAAACGTAGTAGTTGGTGAGAGGTAGAATGTCTAGAACGAAATCCAAATTGGAAGGGTGGAAAGATACGGTTTTCAGAGGTATATTTATGGAGACGGCAAAGAAGAATCTTTTCAAAGAGTTCGGACAAGGTAGGCAGCAAACTAATCGGACGATAGCGGCGATCAAACTTGCATATGTTAGAGAATCTGCGTGTCTCGGCAACTTGCGTAGTCCGTTCCGGCATCCACACCGCTTAGGGGTTTTATGCACAGTGCATCCTACTTGGATCAAATTAAAGCATTCAGATTTAGAAGTTGTTAAGTCAATGTTTTTTTGAGAAATTCTGTTAAACACACGATAAACACTCTGAATACCAGTTCTGTAATAGTGCTAAAGGATTTGTGAATCAGAAGACGTTAGGTCGAGCATATTATGACTCTGGCATGTTGAATAGGCATTAATTTCAGAAATAAAAGTTATCACCTTTTCGAGTTAGATGTTGTTAAGTCAAGTAGTTGCCGCATTAGCCGTTTGGTGGTGCAACTACACTGTGTCACTCAAACTCTTTGATGTCAGCTGTTGATACATTTTAGATTAGACATTTAGACATTAGACACTTTTACAAATTCCTCAAGTGTACTTTCAGAAGGTTTATATTTTCTTCCCAATACCAGAGCCTATTCATGCCTATTGACAGAATTCTCGGTAATATTGAGAAGAAACAATAAATGGATAAAGTCTAAGTCCCTTCCACATGGATGAAAATGATCACAGTTTCACTACAAAGGAAGCCCAGTACATTACGCTATTAACATCATAGACAAAATATTGGAAGTATTCTCCACCAGCATCTATACATGTTTGAACTCGTCTCACCATATTCTCTGAAGTTTTACGGAGAGTGTCCTCGCCAATGTTACATATTTCAGTTCGAAAGAATTTCTTAAGAACATCAATTGTTCATGTCTATGAGCCCGGTCTAGTGAGCCGTTTCAGAATAGCAGTGGGGTGAGCTGATGGTTGTGTTAGCCTGTCACGGAGTTTCCAACTAGTAAAACACGAGGGCTGTTCAATAAGGAATGATCACAACTTTTTTGACAACGTACCTTTCCTCATCCTCATAATTTTGATGGTTCTTCTCAAAATGGACTCCCCTGAATGCGATGTACTTGTCGAAGCGTTTCTGCCAGTCTTCAAAGACATGTTGGAAACCATATTTGAGAGATCCTTCAAAATCGCTTCCGCAGCCTTCACCACTGCTTCTGATGATGGATACGAAGGCGTTTCTTTAAGTTAGAGAATAGAAGAAAGTCACATGGGGCTAAATCCGGACCATAGGGAGGGTGAGGCATGCACTTAACGTTGATTTTTGCAAGATATTCAGCAACATTCGCAATATGCGGCCGCTCATTATCGTGGTGCAGCACCCAGCCTGCTTCACGGAAATGTTGTCTTTTACGCCTGATATAGACTTGCAATGTTTTCAGGACATTCCTGTAGTATGGTCCAATTACTGATATGTGTGTGCAGGTAAAGTATGCTGATAAACCATTCCATGAATATCAAAGAATGAGATGACCTTAACTTTCCCAGCAGAAGCCACCTCTTTTGCTTTTCGGAGGTTGGTGATGAAGGAGATTTCCACACTGAGCTTTGCTGTTTGCTGTCAGGATCAAAATGATGTAGTCAAGTTTCATCAGCAGTGATTACGTTTGAAAGAAACTCCGGATCTTCCTCTAACATCAACTTTAACTATATGCTACCTACATTGCAGCGTTGGGCGATACTGAACATGTCTTAACTTAAATGGTTCTTACAGGCGGGAACCAGGGGTACCAACAATGAAACTAATAAGGACTGTTTGCTTCACATTAAGCTAACAGAATATAATAAGATTGAATTTTAGTGCGAAAAATTATGACCCTAAAAGATTATGATCATTCTTTATTGAACAGCCCTCGTATGAGGAACGTGCCCTCCGCACTGTTCTGACTCCTTAGGACGTCCGCCCTGTCATCTCTCGCCTCATGTTTCCCACCAGAAGTGCCGCAGTCGTGACGTAGGTACAATAGAACAAGACTGGCCGCAGTGCCGAACACCTTAATCCAATCCGCCATCCTTGAGTATTTCGTTTTCCTGGTTGAGCCATACGTTCTATCTTCATCAAAAACTCGACCAATGGTGTAAGAGCCGTGATATTTCTAGTGCACTGGCAGTTATCTCTGGATTTAACTCGATCGTGACTTGTCGCGGGCGAAGTAAAATTTATCAAGATCCAGGTCGACGTGCTGTGATTAGGGAAGGAAGGTGAACATTAAATCGCTTTAACGTGTGCCAGAGTTAAATTCGGTTGCCATTGCACATGCTACAATTTGTCCGACCGCTCTGGATTCATTTTTATTCTCCTCTCAGTCCGGCGTTCCAGCGTTTCATGTGTTAAAGCTTTACGTGATAGTCCAGAAACGAAAAAAGAAGAAAAGTGTTATATCTAAATGGAATTCTGAACTCATTTTCCAACACACTATTATTACAAAACCTTATTCCTCTATCTACTTTATGTCTATCGAGATAATCATTCACAGAAGTTGACTTCTGCAGTATTTCCTTGTAGATAACTTTTAAGCGATCACCAAATCTTTTAGGATTCGGACAAAATGTGATTACTTTTAAATTCCGTTCTCTTGATATGCCTTAGGCAAAGACACAAAAAAAAGTGCGTGCTTCACACGACATAAGTGGAAACCTAAAAAATATTCATTATAGAGATTAATTTAAAATGTTGACACTCATTGTTGTGCGTAGAGGTCAGTTGCGAGTTAAACACTTCCTGCCTTACACTAAGTGTGCTCTGAAACAACTGAATGACGACGGACTTGCGACCGTGCAAAGACGGTTATACATAAAGGAGGTAAACTCAAATCATATAATATACTGTTTTACATGTATTTTATATTTATATTAAAATACATGCTATTTCACAATCATTTTTCATATTTTGTTTCTTGCTGACACATATACTTCATGGCATTTTTATTTTTAATAAAAAAAAAACAAGTTCATATGTATCTTATAACATAATTATATGATATTCATTTGCTTATTTGCATATTTTTTAATATTCTGAGACATTTGGTTAAGTATATATTTTGCACATGTTATTACATATCCGTACATGTACTCATTACTCCATATTTTATTACACGATCGTACATATTTTCATATATATTTTATTACATGTCAAAGTATGGGTGTAACATGTACGTTATATACCTATTGTTCCTGTTAGCTGAGGTAATTATATATATAGTCTGTTTTGCAGAAATCAAAACAGTTTTTATTACAGCAAAAAAGTGACACTCTGCCGCTCATAACCAAACAAAAGAAGTCACTGCGGTACAGTAATTGTTCTAGAATGCCGTAGACTTTCCAAGAATGCTCGCGGTGGCAGCAGAAAGATGGAACACTGCAGAGCCTCTCTGTCTCTTCCTCTTGGCAAGAGTCCATCACCCCTGACCACGCGCCACTCTTGTTTCTTTCCTATCTATGCGTCCGCTCAATGACAATAGCAAAAATATTAGATTTATATAATTAAAACACACACAAACTTAATTCGGCCTATGGGTAGTCGGAAGCTAAAAAGAGATAAGCTGCGCACTTGCTCAACGATCGCTGAGACCAGAGCACTAGAACCTTTTGGATTGTTCCAAACTCTCGAACACTCTGGAATGTTCCTTATGCTGATTAAGGAAGTGATGTATTGCTGTACTCAAGCTGTACCCGTAGGGGAGGGGATCCGTCCCCTTCAGCTGCCGTGGTGCGGGCGCTGCGGTCCCTTAGCACTCGTGGTACCTCTGACGTTACTAGAGGAACCTCGGGCCGAACTTCTGAGCCCCTCCTTCGGGAGTTGTTCGGATTGGGATGGTCTCGAGGGAGCAGTGGTTTCCGATACCCGTGGAAATCGGGTACGTCTAAGGACGGGGTTGAGGGAAGCCATTAATTCTCCCGGGTACTAGCCCGCATAGCTAGTAGAAGGTGTGCTAGATCGCCAGGTGACCCCACCGAGCTCATATCGGTAGTCTTCACCTTTGGTGTTGGCGTATACACTTCCATCCCGTCTTGTGTCTTAGGACCAGATGGGGGGCTTGTTTGTTACCCAGGTCTTGTCCTATGGAAAGCCACACGGAGGAC
Source organism: Mantis religiosa (assembly GCA_030765055.1). Lineage (NCBI taxonomy): Eukaryota > Metazoa > Arthropoda > Insecta > Mantodea > Mantidae > Mantis > Mantis religiosa. Next base: position 11,145,584 of record CM060951.1, read on the forward strand.
GCCGAGCGCCCTTTGGGACAGCTCGGATAACTCCCTGGTTGAAAGAGGCCCGGGTCTTGTTCCTACGGGTTCAAGACTAATGGGAGTAGAACCTCTGGACTCAAACTGTACTCAAGCTATGGAGTTAGCTCGTTGTTTTCTGGTAAGAGGAGAACTGCTCTTCTAGGACTAAGTTTAGGATGTGCGTGAGTGTTTTTTCTGAACAAGATTGCAGACGTCTAATGTTATCTTACGTAAAAGGGGCTACGACTGCAACACTGCGGTTCGACCTTACGATGAAGGTGACAGTGAACTGTGGAGCCAGTTCATATTGTAAAGTGACAGTGACCTAAGATAACTCTTGCCATAACTTAACTGCAGTGCAATTTGAAAAGCTGAACTAAGTCACACCAGAATTAGGATTTCATTAAGGAAGGGGCTCTTTTTCAATTTACGTTATATCGGACGATAAACGAAGTGGGTGAAATGTTCAAATGTACCAGGGGTCCATGGACCTTAGAGTTACCTGACATTCGTCTTTCAGTATAAGGGAAGTCCCATGAAAAGCCTTTTCCATGTAACTCACGCTGACCGAGATTTGAACTCGGGACCTCTTGAACGTGAGGCAAACACGCTACCATGTGCGCTACGGAGGCGGGCGGAAGGGGACTCGGTACGTAGGCTACCATGCTGGGTCCATTGTTCCTATGCCCCCAAGTGGGGGCACCCCCGGGAGGAAATATAAGGTGAATGAGACAGAGGGTGGCCGACCAAACGAGCCACGACAGTACAGAGAGCAGGGTCCCTAAAGTTTACTTGGATAGAGACTTCCCCTGACAGGCCAGGACAACGAACTCGCTCCCCTACAGCGGGACGATAACGAGCCCAGCAGCTGAGCCCTAATGGTATCAAGGAGACACGACAGTACAGAGGGCAGGGTCCCTACAGTTTACATGGATAGACTTCCCCCGACATGCCAGGACAACGAACTCGCTCCCCTACAGCGGGACGGCAGCGAGCCCAGCAGCCGAGCTCTAATGGTACCAACGAAACACGACAGTACAGAGAGCAGGGTCCCTACAGTTTACTTGGATAGAGACTTCCCCCGACAGGCCAGGACAACGAACTCGCTCCCCTACAGCGGGACAATAACGAGCCCAGCAGCTGAGCCCTAATGGTATCAAGGAGACACGACAGTACAGAGGGCAGGGTCCCTACAGTTTACATGGATAGACTTCCCCCGACATGCCAGGACAACGAACTCGCTCTCCTACAGCGGGACGGCAACGAGCCCAGCAGCTGAGCCCTAATGTTACCAAGGAGACACGACAGTACAGAGAGCAGGGTCCCTACAGTTTACTTGGATAGAGACTTCCCCTGACAGGCCAGGACAACGAACTCGCTCCCCTACAGCGGGACGATAACGAGCCCAGCAGCTGAGCCCTAATGGTATCAAGGAGACACGACAGTACAGAGGGCAGGGTCCCTACAGTTTACATCGATAGACTTCCCCCGACATGCCAGGACAACGAACTCGCTCTCCTACAGCGGGACGATAACGAGCCCAGCAGCTAAGCTCTAATGGTACCAAGGAGACACGACAGTACAGAGGGCAGAGTCCCTACAGTTTACTTGGATAGAGACTTCCCCTGACAGGCCAGGACAACGAACTCGCTCCCCTACAGCGGGACGGCAGCGAGCCCAGCAGCCGAGCTCTAATGGTACCAACGAGACACGACAGTATAGAGAGCAGGGTCCCTATAGTTTACTTGGATAGAGACTTCCCCCGACAGGCCAGGACAACGAACTCGCTCCCCTACAGCGGGACGGCAGCGAGCCCAGCAGCCGAGCTCTAATGGTACCAACGAGACACGACAGTACAGAGGGCAGGGTCCCTACAGTTTACTTGGATAGAGACTTCCCCTGACAGGCCAGGACAACGAACTCGCTCCCCTACAGCGGGACGATAACGAGCCCAGCAGCTGAGCCCTAATGGTACCAAGGAGACACGACAGTACAGAGGGCAGGGTCCCTACAGTTTACATGGATAGACTTCCCCCGACATGCCAGGACAACGAACTCGCTCTCCTACAGCGGGACGATAACGAGCCCAGCAGCTAAGCTCTAATGGTACCAAGGAGACACGACAGTACAGAGGGCAGGGTCCCTACAGTTTACTTGGATAGAGACTTCCCCTGACAGGCCAGGACAACGAACTCGCTCCCCTACAACGGGACGGCAGCGAGCCCAGCAGCCGAGCTCTAATGGTACCAAGGAGACACGACAGTACATAGAGCAGGGTCCCTACAGTTTACTTGGATAGAGACTTCCCCCGACAGGCCAGGACAACGAACTCACTCCCCTACAGCGGGACGGCAGTGAGCCCAGCAGCCGAGCTCTAATGGTACCAACGAGACACGACGGTACAGAGAGCAGGGTCCCTACAGTTTACTTGGATAGACTTCCCCCGACATGCCAGGACAACGAACTCACTCCCCTACAGCGGGACGGCAGCGAGCCCAGCAGCCAAGCTCTAATGGTACCAACGAGACACGACAGTACAGAGAGCAGGGTCCCTACAGTTTACTTGGATAGAGACTTCCCCTGACAGGCCAGGACAACGAACTCACTCCCCTACAGCGGGACGGCAGCGAGCCCAGCAGCCGAGCTCTAATGGTACCAAGGAGACACGACAGTACAGAGGGCAGGGTCCCTACAGTTTACTTGGTTAGAGACTTCCCCTGACAGGCCAGGACAACGAACTCGCTCCCCTACAGCGGGACGGCAACAAGGCCAGCAGCCGAGCCTTAATGGTGTCAGGCAGGCGATCCGAGCCCCAAAGGTCTCTGTCTGGCGGTCACGAAATGGTCCCAGGAGAGGAGCTGAGACCGGCAAATGACCTACCAGAGGAAGTCGTTTTCCTCAGAGCATATAATCCTACATTGCATCGCCGAGACAACCGCCGACACTTCTACCTTGAAAGAAATGTGAAATGTGTAGTGCTTAACGCCCGCTTTTACTGCATACGGCACCACAGACGGTGACACTGATGATACATGAGATGAAGATGGAGCATCGGTGGAATGCGATGGCGGAGGAAACCGGAGGTCCCGGAGAAAACCCGCCCCAGCGCCGTGTTGTCCACTACTAATGTCACTTTGGGGTCGCCTGGGAACGAACCCGGGCCGCTTTGGTGAGAGCCAAGCGGTCTAACCACTGAGCCACGGTGCGGGTCCGCGGCACCCTGAAAGAGACCACAAGATGAGAGATGATATGTAATGATGGGACAGGAAATTCAGGGGATGTAATTAACCTACCCAGCATTCACCTAGCAACCTGGGAAAACCCCGGTTCAAGTAGGTCAGCCACGGTAATCGAACTTGAGCCTCTCGAATGGGGGCCATAGACGAAAGCGCCTTAAGCATCCCGCTCGGTGTAGTCACACTAAGTCGACGTACCCATAAAAGGTAAATAGGTACAGGGAATATAGAATAAGATGGTTCATCGGTGGAGCACCTGCCTGCAGTGCTAGGGGTCACGGGTTCAACTCCCGGCGGTGGGGTGGGGATTTTTCTCCAACCAAGATAGTTTCTCATCTTCCCCAGTGTTTGGAATTATGAATGGGAGTGTGAATGTGCGCCTGATCTAATGATTAAAACAAAAGATAACGAGTTAACACCTTCGGTATGTTCCAAAGGAGAACGACCGCCGATATGACCATTGCAGTCAAAGGCTTTCTCTGACCAAGATAATTCCTCATCTTCCCCAGAGCCTGGAAGTATGAATGAGAGTGCGAATGTGTACTGATCTAATGATTAAAACCCAACGAATACGAGTTAACACCTTCGGTATGTTCCAAAGGAGAACGGCCGCCGATATGACCATTGCAGTTAAAGGCTTTCTCTGACCAAGATAATTCCTCATCTTCCCCAGAGTCTGGAAGTATGAATGAGAGTGCGAATGTGTACGTGATCTAATGATTAAAACCCAACGAATACGAGTTAACACCTTCGGTATGTTCCAAAGGAGAACGGCCGACGATATGACCATTGCAGTTAAAGGCTTTCTCTGACCAAGATAATTCCTCATCTTCCCCAGAGTCTGGAAGTATGAATGAGAGTGCGAATGTGTACGTGATCTAATGATTAAAACCCAACGAATACGAGTTAACACCTTCGGTATGTTCCAAAGGAGAACGGCCGACGATATGACCATTGCAGTTAAAGGCTTTCTCTGACCAAGATAATTCCTCATCTTCCCCAGAGTCTGGAAGTATGAATGCGAGTACGAATGTGTACGTGATCTAATGATTAAAACCCAACGAATACGAGTTAACACTTTCGATATGTTCCAAAGGAGAACGTCCGCCGATATGACCATTGCAGTTAAAGGCTTTCTCTGACCAAGATAATTCCTTATCTTCCCCAGAGTCTGGAAGTATGAATGAGACTATGATTGTGTACCTGATCTAATGATTAAAACTCAACGAATACGAGTTAACATCTTCGATATGTTCCAAAAGAGACGGGCGCCGATATGAACATTGCTGTTGAAGGCTTTCTCCGACCAAGATAGTTCCTCATCTTCCCCAGAGCCTGGAAGTATGAATGAGAGTGCGAATGTGTACGTGATCTAAGGATTAAAACCCAACGGATACGAGTTAAGAGCTTCGATATGTTCCAAAGGAGAACAGCCGCCGATATGACCATTGCAGTTAAAGGCTTTCTCCGACCAAGATAATTCCTCATCTTCCACAGAGCCTGGAAGTATGAATGAGAGTGTGAATATGCACGTGATCTAATGATTAAAACCCAACGAATACGAGTTAACAACTTCGATATGTTCCAAAGGAGAACAGCCGCCGATATGACCATTGCAGTTAAAGGCTTTCTCCGACCAAGACAATTCCTCATCTTCCCCAGAGTCTGGAAGTATGAATGAGAGTGTGAATGTGTATGTGATCTAATGATTAAAACCCAACGAATACAAGTTAACACCTTCGATATGTTCCAAAGGAGAACAGCCGCCCATATGACCATTGCAGTTAAAGGCTTTCTCTGACCGAGATAATTCCTCATCTTCCCCAGAGTCTGGAAATATGAATGAGAGTGTGAATGTGTACCTGATCTAATGATTAAAACCCAACGAATACGAGTTAACACCTTCGATATGTTCCAAAGAAGAACGGCCGCCGACGTGACCATTGCAGTTAAAGTCTTTCTCTGACCAAGATAATTCCTCATCTTCCCCAGAGTCTGGAAGTATGAATGAGAGTGCGAATGTGTACGTGATCTAATGATTAAAACCCAACGAATACGAGCTAACACCTTCGATATGTTCCAAAGGAGAACGGCCGCCGATATGACCATTGCAGTTAAAGGCTTTCTCCAACCAAGATAATTCCTCATCTTCACCAGAGTCTGGATATATGAATGGGAGTGTGAATGTGCGCATGATCTAATGATCAAAAACCAAAGATAACGAGTTAACACCTTCGGTATGTTCCAAAGGAGAACGGCCGCCAATATGACCATTGCAGTTAAAGGCTTTCTCCAACCAAGATAACTCCTCATCTTCACCAGAGTCTGGAAGTATGAATGAGAGTGCGAATGTGTACGTTATCTAATGATTAAAACCCAACGAATACGAGCTAACACCTTCGATATGTTCCAAAGGAGAACGGCCGCCGATATGACCATTGCAGTTAAAGGCTTTCTCCGACCAAGATAATTCCTCATCTTCTGGAAGTTTGAATGAGAGTGTGAATGTGTACGTGATCTAATGATTAAAACCCAACGAGTACGAGTTAACACCTTCGGTATGTTCCAAAGGAAAACGGCCGCCGATATGACCATTGCAGTTAAAGGCTCTCTCCGACCAAGATAATTCCTCATCTTCCTCAGAGTCTGGAAGTATGAATGAGAGTGTGAATGTGTGCGTGATCTAATGATTAAACCCAACGAATACGAGTTAATACTTTCGATATGTTCCAAAGGAGAGCGACTGCCGATATGACCATTGAAGTTAAAGGCTTTCTCCGACCAAGATAATTCCTCATCTTCCTTAGAGTCTGAAAGTATGAATGAGAGTGTGAATGTGTACGTGATCTAATGATTAAAACACAACGAATACGAGTTAACACCTTCGATATGTTCCAAAGGAGCACGGCCGCCATTTGACCATTGCAGTTAAAGGCTTTCTCTGACCAAGATAATTCCTCATCTCCCCCAGAGTCTGGAAGTATGAATGAGAGTGTAAATTGTACGTGATCTAATGATTAAAACCCAACAAATACGAGTTAACACCTTCGATATGTTCCAAAGGAGAACGGCCGCCGATATAACCATTGCAGTTAAAGGCTTTCTCCGACGAAGATAATTCCTCATCTGCACCAGAGTCTGGAAGTATGAATGAGAGTGTGAATGTGTACGTGATCTAATGATTAAAACCCAACGGATACGAGTTAAGAGCTTCGATATGTTCCAAAGGAGAACAGCCGCCGATGTGACCATTGCAGTTAAAGGCTTTCTCCGACCAAGATAATTCCTCATCTTCCCCAGAGCCTGGAAGTATGAATGAGAGTGTGAATATGCACGTGTTCTAATGATTAAAACCCAACGAATACGAGTTAACAACTTCGATATGTTCCAAAGGAGAACAGCCGCCGATATGACCATTGCAGTTAAAGGCTTTCTCCGACCAAGACAATTCCTCATCTTCCCCAGAGTCTGGAAGTATGAATGAGAGTGTGAATGTGTATGTGATCTAATGATTAAAACCCAACGAATACAAGTTAACACCTTCGATATGTTCCAAAGGAGAACAGCCGCCCATATGACCATTGCAGTTAAAGGCTTTCTCTGACCGAGATAATTCCTCATCTTCCCCAGAGTCTGGAAATATGAATGAGAGTGTGAATGTGTACCTGATCTAATGATTAAAACCCAACGAATACGAGTTAACACCTTCGATATGTTCCAAAGAAGAACGGCCGCCGACGTGACCATTGCAGTTAAAGTCTTTCTCTGACCAAGATAATTCCTCATCTTCCCCAGAGTCTGGAAGTATGAATGAGAGTGCGAATGTGTACGTGATCTAATGATTAAAACCCAACGAATACGAGCTAACACCTTCGATATGTTCCAAAGGAGAACGGCCGCCGATATGACCATTGCAGTTAAAGGCTTTCTCCAACCAAGATAATTCCTCATCTTCACCAGAGTCTGGATATATGAATGGGAGTGTGAATGTGCGCATGATCTAATGATCAAAAACCAAAGATAACGAGTTAACACCTTCGGTATGTTCCAAAGGAGAACGGCCGCCAATATGACCATTGCAGTTAAAGGCTTTCTCCAACCAAGATAACTCCTCATCTTCACCAGAGTCTGGAAGTATGAATGAGAGTGCGAATGTGTACGTGATCTAATGATTAAAACCCAACGAATACGAGCTAACACCTTCGATATGTTCCAAAGGAGAACGGCCGCCGATATGACAATTGCAGTTAAAGGCTTTCTCCGACCAAGATAATTCCTCATCTTCCCCAGAGTCTGGAAGTATGAATGAGAGTTCGAATGTGTACGTGATCTAATGATTAAAACACAACGAATACGAGCTAACACCTTCGATATGTTCCAAAGGAGAACGGCCGCCGATATGACCATTGCAGTTAAAGGCTTTCTCCGACCAAGATAATTCCTCATCTTCTGGAAGTTTGAATGAGAGTGTGAATGTGTACGTGATCTAATGATTAAAACCCAACGAATACGAGCTAACACCTTCGATATGTTCCAAAGGAGAACGGCCGCCGATATGACCATTGCAGTTAAAGGCGAGATATAAATGGAAGAAGCAAAAAAAAAAAAAAAAAAAAAAGTCTAGGAGGTAACTTCTGTGGACGGCATTTAAGAGGTTGTGGTTTGTCTTCCTTCCTATCCTTGTCGCACAGTCACAATGCACATACAGAGGACAGCGTTGGCAAGGCATTTTGCAATAGAAGCGAGTGGTACTAAGTAAATATAAATCAGTACAGATATTTATTTCCCCCCTTCATACGAAGTGAATAGCGTGTATGCTGGCGGATAGAGGAAAACAAACATATCTAATGGGGACCATATAGAGAAACTGATCAGCAATGTGGTCACTTTATCACGAGCGCCCAAATTGCGAAGGAGCGATGCAATAAATTTGAGCATTGCTGTACGATAACGCGCTTGTTCTTTGCACAACCATGTTGAAGCGCTTCATTAATATTAAATTTGCAGAATGGTTTTTGTTGAGTAATCTCACGCTCCGCAAACTGAGAATTTATGGTGGTGATGAAACTTGAATTCTTAGAGCAGTGTGAGAGGAAGGGGGGGGTGGTAACTCGGTTGTTGCATCCAGCAACAAGCGATTTATAGCTTCACTCCGAAAAAGCCGTTTAATTTACAGCGGGGACACAAAAGTGGGTAGGGAATATTGGGGTAGACGCTTCTGTTTGCTCGTTTGTTTCAGCGTAATGAGTCTGTAATTTAGACTTTGCAATTGCACGTAGCTGACAGCAAACCAGGCCTGCTCAACGTATATCTTTATTTTAGTGGCCTGCGGAAACGTTATTAGGGCTTTTGTGTCTCATAGATTCTTGGTCCTATTGTTTCTCTTGAATTGGTACGATCTAAATAAAGAGTGAGAGGGGTAGAGTGTATGAAAAGACAACAAACAGCTATAACATTTAGCTTATCTTGTAGCAAAACAGAAGAGGTTGCTCTATACAGGAGCATTCTTCTGGAAAACTGGCTTCAGCATGAATGACTAGGGCAGAGCAAAGAGTGTAAAATAGATGAGTACACTGCTTCTTCTCAAGAACACGTTTTAACTATATACTCTACTAAACATTTGATTTCATTTGCTGTAAGTAATCAGTATGTGATTAGAATTTAATATGTGATTCTCGAAATTCTTCTTACATACATATGAGGGTGGCCTAAAAAGCTTTCGACCTCAACATGAAGATGATACCATTCGTAAATAAAAGATAGTGAAATTCGTTGTTCATCTGTTGACAATTACCAAAATGTCATTCATTTTGGAAGCACAGTTCTTAACAATCGTATGACAGAGTTAATGTGAGTGTTTGTATGAAAATGGACAAAATCGAGTATCGAGCTGTCATTAAATATATGTTTTTGAAAAGCAATACACTGACGCAAATCAAACTTGAGTTAGATTCTGCGTAGGGGGTTCTGCATCATCATTTACTACAGTAAACTTTTGGGCAACTGAATATAAACGTGGCCGTAAGAGCTTGGGAGACGATGAACGTTCGGTACGCCCAAAAACTGCAACTACCGACAAAAATATCACCAGAGATGGGCAAATTGTGCTAGACGACCGCCAAATTTAAGTCAGAGAAATAGCAGAGGCTATGAACATGACAAATGAACGTGTTTGTCCCATATTAAATCAACAATTTGGCTGGCCCCGTAGCTCAGTCGGTAGAGCACCTGCCTGCCGTGCTAGGGGTCCTGGGTTCGATTCCCGGCGGTGGGGGTGGGGATTTTTCTGCGAACAAGATGATTCCCCATCTTCCCTAGAGTCTGGAAGTATGAATGAGAGTGTCAATGTCCGCGTGATCTAATGTCTAAAAACTAAAGATAACGAGTTAACACCTTCGGTATGTTCCTAAGGGGAACGGCCGCCGATATGACCATAGCAGTTAAAGGCGGGGTATTAATCGAAAAAAATCAACAATTTGACATGAGAAAGCTGTCCGAGCGTTGGGTGCCGCATTTGCTCACGTTAGACCGAAGACGTGTTGAAAGAACATTTTAAAATATTTTCTGCTCTGATGACGCAGTTTAGGCACAATAAATCCGAGCCTTTGCGACGATTAATTACTACAGATGAAACTTGGGTACACCATTATAAGCCCGAATCAAAAATACAGACCAAACAGGGGACTGCAAAGGGGGAATCGGCTCGAAAAAAAAATAGAAAAATTTATTTTTTTCTCGCCTGGGACAGTGATGGCGACTTTTTTTTGAATAGTCATGCAGTTATTTTAATCGATTTTCTACAAAAAGGTAAAATTATCTCGTACAGGATCATATTAGGCATCATTGCATGACAAACCGAAGTGAGTACTCGCGGGAAAACGGCCACATTTGCGGAAAAAGAAATTCTCATTTCACCAAGACAACGCACCTCACACCTCAGCAGTTGCAATGGTGAAAATCCACGAATTTTGTGTCCTAGACTTTTCAGACCAACTATATATGGAAATACATTTATTAATAAATTACCACTAACAACATTCCTAGCATATGATAAAATGTCTACTTTACACCCAATATATACCGTTCCTAACTGCTTGCCTTAAACTTCGGTCTCAATACGCGCGGCCCCAGATTTTCGTTGTGTTAAGGACCCCTGCTTTCTTATATTCCTGCTAAAGCTCACAACAAGTGGATACTAAGCATATTTCAACTATAAAAGAACAAATACTAACAGATCAGTTTGTTTGTAATTAAAGTAAATCATGCTGCGCGCACATGTTGACGCTGAGAGGCATATCCAGTAGTGAACCATGGCGGAATTGGCGAGTGCTGTCAAAAATGCTGGCGGTAGGCTTTTACGAAGTGGTGAAAAGATAATGTTGAATGTAGTTAACCAGTTCTGTAACAAATATCCAGAACTTACTATGGATGAAGTGGTGAAGATAACATCTGAGTTTACCGGTGTGTAGGTTTCCAGAATTTATAGTGCACGCAAGCAAAAAGCCACATTCGGTGAAATTTCAACTCCCGGCAAGAAGAGACTTTGTGCCAGAACAGTGTTGGATGTTGTCTGGGATGGGTTTGTGAGGTCGGCAATCCACCGAAAGGTTCATCAATTCTTTGTTAACAGTCAACCTCTCACCTTAAAGTGATGATGGCTGTTAACTCTGATCCTAAGCTTCCAGACTTCAAGCGATCTTCCTCCATAAACTGCTGCTGGAAATTGGTTTAAAATGTGTGAACAGGAAAAGACAAGAGTGTTATTTTGGACAGAGATGATCTTATTTTATGGCGAGGAGGTTTTCTCCGCAAAAAGGAGCTTCATAAAATGCGGAACCTTTGTTATTTAGACGAGACATGGGTTAACGAGGGACAGACGACAAGTAAAGTATGGACTGACACCACAGTGAAATAAAAAAATAAAAACATTCATTTGGTTCTGTTTTAAATGAAGGACTACGAAGTCCTACGGAGAGGGGTAAGCGACTTATAGTTTTGCACATAGGAAGTGATGATGGCTTTGTTGAGGGTGGCGAGCTTGTGTTCGTCTCCAAAACAACGGGAGACTATCACAAAGAAATGAATGGCGACGTTTTGAAATCCTGGTTTGAAATTGTTCTCCACAAATAACAACCGAATGTCGTTATTGTGATGGACAATGTCCTCTACCTCAGTGTGAGGTTAAAACGCATACCAAACAAGTGACATCATAACATGGCTACAGAGTAAAAATATAATTTTCCACGAGGGTCATCTTAAGGCAGAATTGCTAGCAATGGTCAAGTTTCCTACTAAAGAGTACGAAAAATACAAAGTAGCAGTTAATTTTCATGGATTAGTAATAGTGTGTTACGTGATATTTAGCTCCAAATGTGTCCTTTAAAGTGAAATATTTATATTAATGTTATACTTAACGAAGCGATTAACCGGTTGGCTTGAACAAATTTCAGAAACAAATACGTAAAGAAACAAAATTAAAGTTCTACAAAGTTATGGCTGTACCTATACTGACATACGGAAGTGAGACTTGGACGTTAAGTAAAAAGCAACAGAGTAAAATACAGGTTTCAGAAATGAAATTCTTGAGAAGTGTGAAAGGATGCACGAAGAGGAACTTAATAAGAAATTAAAGTATAAGAGAAGAGCTGGACATTTTTAGTATGAATGATAGGTTAAAAGATCTCAAACAAAAATGGAAGGAAAATGTTGAAAGAATGCCAGATAATAGACTTACAAAACAAATATTACAGTATCATCCTAAAGGTAGGAGATCGGTGGGCAGACCCAGGAAACGATGGCTGGAGGAATTCCAAGGGGAACAGACTCTTAATTGCCTATGGCATGAAGTGAAGAAGAAGAAGAAGAAGGCTTGAATAAATACGTGTTTTTATTGTGTTGAAAATGCATATACACGTTATTAATACATATTCATATTATACTTAGCGAAACGGTAACTGTCATTCCGAACGCATTTGAATGCGGAGTGATACAGTACTTTATTCTCTCGTTGGACATAGCACTATATGGCACAGCGAGAAAGCGTATCGGGAAAAATTCGCAACACAGATATTTATACGAGATTATCGCTCATACACGACGAGTCCAGTGTATGTATATTCAGTTCAGATATAATCATGTCTTCTGGAAAGCAATGTGTCATACATCGGCAGACGCGAGAAAACATATCATATACACACACTGCTTCCAATTGCACTATTTGTGTTTCCTAACTTACTGCACATCAACTTAATAACATTTCGCTCTTCTAATTACCCGGATAATACCCGATAAGAGATGACCACAGCGCTGGACACCTGACGGTCAAGATGCCTCAACGATATGTCGAGTATTGTCGCGCTGTTAGAACGGTTATCATTTTATCTTTGTTAAGAGACATCTCTCAGATAATGCACTGATTATTTTTGTAAGAATCAGACGTGTACTAACGGTCCTCCCGGTCGTGTGCTAAGCAACAATGAACGCATCACTTCAACCAATGGAATTTGCAGGAATTACAACTGACAGATGTATGTTCAATCCAAGTGGAGTAATCAGTGCGTTAACTGAGAGGTATCTATTACCAAAGATAAATCCATGATAACCGTTCGAACAGCGCCGCTTTAATATACGAGGGCTGCTCAATTAACAATGATCATAATTTTTTACGGCCGTAACTTTATGCACTAAAATTCAGTCTTAGTATATTCTGTTAGCTTAATGTGAAACAAACGCGCCGTAGTAGTTTCATTGTTGGTACACCTGGTTCCCGCCTGTGAGAACTAGGCAAGTTCAGATATGTTCAGTATCGTCTACCGCTGCAATAGAGGTAGCATGCAGTTAAAGTTGATGTTAGGGGAAGATCCGGTGTTTCTTTCAAACGTAATCACTGCTGGAGAAACTTGGCTACATCATTTTGATCCTGAGAGCAAACAGCAAAGCTCAGTGTGGAAATCTCCTTCATCACCAACCTCCAAAAAAGCAAAAGTAGTTGCTTCTGCTGGGAAAGTTATAGTAAACTTATTCTTTGATATTTATGGAATGGTTTATCAGCATGCTGTACCTGCACACGCATCAGTAACTGGACAATACTACAGTGATATCCTGAAAACATTGCAAGTCCATATCAGACGCAAAAGACCACATTTCCGTGAAGCAGGCTGGATGCTGCACCACGATAATGCGCAGCCGCATATTGCCAATGTTGTTGCTGAAAATCTTGCAAAAATCAACGTTGAAGCAATAATAATGTTTATGGGTGACCCACAGTTCCACATTGGGACGTCAATTTGATACAATAAGCTTTGTATCTAATAAAGTTCCACGTATTCGCGACAATTTGTAACTAAGATGATTGGCAAGGATCCCACGTTGTTGCTACTTTGAAGCTATCATAATGTGCGGCTCAGGGTAAAACAATGAGGTTTCTCACAAGATATGCGTGGATGTGTGTGAGAATGATATTTAATGACACTGGAATGCCCGTTTCAAACTTATTTATCCCTGTTTAGAGTTACTGACGGCAGAATGTTTATTACTCAGTAAACTTTATTCGTTCCTCACGTATATATGAACCGACAAATCTATTCTCACATTTCTGATATGCCTGGCCCAAGACAGAACAAGTTGACCGCCCTAATAGGCTTCACGCCTCGGACTGTTTCAATGGCTTGCTAGCCACGAAGTGCTCTAATCGGCTCCACGCCGAAGACTCTCCTCCACAGCTGCGCGTGTGGGTGTATATGTCACTTTCACTTTCTGAAAGCCTTCTTCACATAAAGATTTCCTTTGTGGCTGTTTTGTCGCCATTATGAATTATCCAAAGAATACCCTATTCATTCAAGTCAAGTGAGCCCCTTTAGAAATCTGCTAAGGACACTGTTTCTTACATTGCTTTTGTTATAACAACTTTCCCCCCCAACTGCTATTCGACTTAACTGCCCTTGCACGTGTCGTAACAAAGAGCCAACATTCCTTTGAAATCCATCATGATTCTTTAGTTATGGCAAACCTTAATTTCGATATTGTCACCCAATTATCGGGAAGCACAACAAACGACAGCTGAGTAAGGGATCAGAGGCCGCGCCACGTCTACCTCATTAGTCTCTGTCACTAACTGAGGGGGATGATTGGAGAAATGTCATTTGTCGCTGGCCGCCTCTTTCCCCCCTCCCACTGCCATCTGGAACCTTCGCGTGGATTCACGGAAACCAGAGACTTCTAGAAGACTGTGATATTCCTATAAAAAGGGCTGCAGTGAGTGAATCGAGTCAGTCAGTTCTTGGCGTAAGAGTGCAGTGCTAGTGTATGACGAGAAGACTGTGTGAGTGCATCGGAGGATTGTACGTAATTACGAGTGCAAGTGAAATTGAAACGGACGAACTGGTGAATCGTAATTATGTGCATTACGTAATTTTGTGTAATTGGCAAGAGTTTAACTAAGTCGGTGGAAATAAAGAACATTTTTGAGTGGTGCAATTGGACTTTTCATTTCACGAACCCACAAAGTCACAATATCAACGTGAAGTACATCCCTCACCCTCCCTATAGTCCGGATTTAGTCCTATGCGACTCTTTTGTATTCCCTAACTTAAAGAAACGCCTTCGTGGGAGGCATTATCCATCATCAGAAGCAGTGGTGAAAGCTGCGGAGGCGAGTTTGAAGAATCTCTCAAAAATTGTTTCCAGCATGTCTTTGACGACGGCAGAAACGCTGGGACAAGTGCATCACTTTCAAGGGAGACTATTTTAAGAATGGCCATCGAAATTATGAGGATGAGTAAGGGTACGTTGTCAAAAAAATTGTGATCCTTCTTTATTGAACAGCTCTCGTACATGCTTAACAGGCCACTAAGGTAGTTGTCTCATGTGTTTATAGGAACTCCTAATGGTTTACCGGAAAACTTATGAGTCAGAGAATTTAATGTCATGCTAGTATGTTGCAATGGTAGGTCAATGGTTAAAAGCAACCGGATGGAGACCGGAAGATCTATGGGTGAAATCCGGGTCCTGGCAATTAAGTTTTCAATCTGACTCTACCTTTCCAAAATTTTGGAACTTAGAAGATTGATAATTGGACACACACATATAATATACATTCAAAATAGAGCTAAGTAGGTGCTGGAGATTAAAAATAACTAACCAGAGAAAGCAAAGACTGTACAAGAAAATGTTGCCTGAAAACATGATAAATGAATGGCACTTTCTAGTGTTACAGGGCATAAGTAATCATGTGCTACTCTACCTTTTGTTTTTTATAACGAAGTGTAAATTGCAAAAAATTACTCTGTTGGTTTCATTAATGGAATTAAAACTGAGGTAGGTAACGAGTTTTTAGCATTATTAAGCATTAATAGTTGATGGAACAGTTTACAGCTTCTGGTTGATTGATAGCTTCAAGCTTTGAATAATTCTTTATTATTCGCAGTTTGTTGAATGCAAATGTTGCGCTCTGGTGAGAGATTTAATACCAGTTTTTGTGTCGTTTTTCAATCCAGTAGATCTATTTAGATCCCAACTTGATAAATGTAAATTATATATTGTCACAAAATGTCAAATATATGTGGTCGTGTTTTCGAATACAGGCAGAGGAGCAAAGGCATAACTTCAAATCTCAAATACTGATACTAGAAATTTCGTTCCCAAACAGCTGTCTTTGTTTTACCCTACTTTTTATTTCTATACCATCTTGGTGTAATGGATAAGAGGCAACTATTTATTTAAAACAAAATTTAGTGGAAATGTCACATGAAATATGTGACCACCTGATTCCAAAAGTTTGTTTGAAATTTTTCCATGTGTCACTGCATGTATTATTCCCAAATAGACGTCCAGATAGACCACAAATATGATAGGATAGGATAGAATCGAATTCGGCACTGCGACCATTTTACGATCCATGGCATCCCAAGGAGGAAGGATGAGGTGAGAGGAGACGAGAGTGTTTGACATAAGGAGTCGAGTGCAGAGGGCAGGGTCTATACAATTTACCATTTGGAAACACTCAGACAATCCAATACAACCAGTATCCTATCCACCATGGTCTTGAAATGGTACCGAAGCCAGCCGGAGGCCGACAAACCAGTGGCGGAAGTGTTTCGCTCTCGCTCGCTCGTGCTGGCTGGCTGTATACAGCCAGAAGGTTTTTGCTGCGTGCCCACCCGTTAAGAGTTTTACCGCAGGTAGGATTAGAATTGAGTCTGTGGGATGAAGGTGATGTAGGTTTTTGATTGGGAGTTAATTTAAAGGTTACCGAAGTACCTTCGGGTTGATGGGGAGGATGCAGTTCTAGCTCCCGATTTTTGTTTTTTTAATTTTAGTTTTAATTTTAGTTTTAATTTTATTTGGGGAGAAATTTAGATGCCAAACAGCTTGGAAGAATTATGAGGAGCTCAGCTTTAGCTGCTGATAGGGTTAGCTCCTGGGTTATCTAGGGTGCCCGCATGCCATACGGGGTACCCGATGCAGTCTAGATCGGCGTCTAGTGGAGTCATAATCTCCCAATTATCTAACAAGGGCGCTTCTGTGAGATGGTAAACTTGCGAATAATTTTGAAGCCCGGCGCCTAATTTCATCCGCCACGTATGGAAGACCCAATGCTTCGTGGAGCAACCTGGTAGGGAAATAACGTCCCACAGAACATATAGACCTAAGTCCTCTATTCTGTGCACGTTGAAGCCATGCTATCCAGCTGTCTGCTGCCATGCCCCAGATCTCGCAGGCATATAGCATCACCGGGATTACCAGCGCTCGGAAGAGGTACAACTTCATGCGGACTGGCATCGAGGTCGACCCCAGCATTGGGTACAGGGAAGCAATTGCTCCCTGTACTTTCGCCGAAAGGTCCCTGATGTGTCGGCGAACAGTTAGACCTCTGTCCAAGTTTACTCCTAGGTACTGGACAGAGTTAGACCACTCTATCCTTCGACCTCGGTAGCTGAAGTTGGGGCAGTCTGCGGGGGTGTGGCGCTTTGTAAAAAGTATGGCGTCACTTTTGTCCGGATTTACGGACATCCGCAAACACCTACACCACTGTTGTGTGAGACGGAGGTGTCTCTGTATGGGGTTGAAGCCTCTGAGGATGTGTTTGTCCTTGCAGAACAGAAACACGTCGTCAGCGTATTGTGCCATTACGACTCGTGGTTCTGTGGGGAAGTCTGCCATAAAGACGTTGAAGAGGGTTGGGGATAGCACAGAGCCTTCGGGGACTCCGCCTCTCACTGGCCTTAGTGTTGATGTTTTCCCCGCGACTGAGACTTTGAATGAGCGATGTCGCAAGAAGCTGTGTAGGATGTTGATCATTTGTGTTGGGAGCCCCAGATGGATCCTTTTGTTACTACAGTGTGTTTCAAGTGGGAAGATTTCTCGCCTCTAGCGAATCCGATGCCTTCACCGTTGTCACTGCGTTACCCCCACTCCTTTTATATATCCCTCTCTCTCACACACACTTGCGAGTGTTGTTGCCGCTAGAGGGAAGGGAACGCAAACTGAGTTTTCCAAAGTTTTATAATAATACAGTTGTTGAAATCAAAATATTCTTATATTACGCAAATGTTTTAAATCTTTAATTTAAAATCCATTATAGTTTATGGATTATTATGTTTCTAATCCAACGAAAATACAAGTGGTGTATCCGTATACCTGTGAATGTTACGTTAAGAGATAATTCGTCATTGTCATTGTCTTCATCGTCTGAGTACTGCAAATTTATGATGATAGGTTCCAATATCTCGTTACGTGCTATTCCTTTCCAAAAGTCGTCTTCTTGTAGTTTATCTGATGTCTCACGCAGTTTTCCCACTCTTGTTGTGTTCCTTGTCAATTTCTTCGTGATTAAGTCGTTCAACGACAGTCAGTTTAAAAATACTATTTCTGTTTGCAACATAATTTGAGCCCACATTAACTCTAATGTATTCTTCTAGCAGTAGTAAGGAGGGGAAGGTGAATCGTGTCTCAGCGATCCATCTTTTGCATGGAAAAGTAACTGAATAATACTGCTTTGAACTCTCTAGAGTAAATAGAAATCCCGAAACATTCATAAACAAAGATAAAATAGGACCAGACACGTTCTGGCAGACCAGCAGGAAGTGCATTGTTTCCTCTCATCGAATTTAACAAACACCTTGGTTTATTCAAAGCACGTGGGATGTTTTAATAAAAATGAACACAACTTTTTTTGACAACTTATCTTTACTCATCCTCATAATTTTGATGGCTCTTCTCAAAAGAGTCTCCCCTGAATGTGATGTACTTCTCCCAGCGTTTCTGCCAGTCTACAGACACATGCTGGGAAGCATTTCTGAGAGATCCTTCAAAATCACCTCCGCAGCCTTCACCGCTGCCTCTGATGTTGGATAATGCCTCCCACGAAGGCGTTTCTTGAAGTTAGAGAATAGAAAAAGTCACAAGTTGCTAAATCTGGAACATAGGAAGGCTGAGGAATACACTTCACGTTGATTTTTGCAAGATATTCAGCAACAACGTTGGCAATATGCGGTCGTCCAATAATGTTGGTGCAGCATCCAGCCTGCTTCATGGAAATGTGAACTTTTCCGCCTGATATGGACTTGCAATGTTTTCAGGATATCCCTGTAGTATTATCCAGTTACTGATGTGTGTAGAGGTACAACATTCTGATAAACCATTCCATGAATATCAAAAAATAAGATGACCATAAGTGTCCCAGCAGAAAGAACCACTATTGTTTTTTGGGGGTTGGTAATGAAGGAGATTTCTACATTGAGTTTTGCTGTGTACTCTCAGGATCAAAATGATGTAGCCAAGTTTCATCAGCAGTGATTACGTTTGAAAGAAACTCCGGATCTTCCTCAACTATAACTGCATGCTAACCTCCATTGCAGCGGTAGGCGAAACTGAACATGTCTCAACTTGCCCGGTTCCCCCAGGCGGGAACCAGGAGTACCAAAAATGAAACTACTACGTTGTGTTTGTTCCACATTAAGCTAACAGATTATAATAAAACTGAATATTAGTGCGAAAAATTAAGACCGTAAATAAGTAATGATCATTCTTTATTCAGTAGCTCTAGTACATATTTCTTTTCTCACGTCATGTCAAATGTTTACGTTTCAGTTCTGAGTAGTTTCAATTATAGTTTCACGGATACATGCCAACTAATAATGACATTCATTACAGTGCTTACGTCGCAATGTATTGTTATAATATAATGGTGTCTACTTTATTTGTATTAAGAAAACTATTTGGGCTAAAAGTACGCGGTTTTTACGGTTATGTTAAATAAGTTACTCCCTCCTTTGTCATTGATCAGGTTTTCGAAAGTCTGAATTTTGTCTTAGCGCGAATAGTATTTATTAGAGGTCGATTAGTTTGGCGATCGTCACACACCACTTAGGGGGAATGCAATACGACACCACCGTAGGACTCCGATTGGTTGCTCATCTAGTATATCTGAAATTGTTTTTGGCCTAAGAATAAGTTACGGAAGTGTTCAAATAAAATCATCCGAGAGTACCTCAAAATCAGAAAATTGTCTGCCACTTAGGTTCCTCGTCCCTCAACCAGAAACAAAGAGAGTTACGCAAGGAATTTTGTCAGACACACCTGCATCGCTACGGGGAGGAGGTATAAGATTTATTTCATCTTATTGTGACTTGTGATGAAACATGGGTGGATCATTACACCCCAGAGTCAAAGAAAACAGGCAGGAGTGGCAGTGAGGAGATGAAGCAGGTCCGATCAAGTTTAGAACAAGTCCATCTGATGGAAGAGTGCTTGCAACCGTTTTCTGGGACTCCGCAGACGTTTTGACGGTGCATTTTCTTTACGAACAAAAGACAATTAATGCAGCCTATTAGACTTACATTTTGGATAATCGGTCGGTCGGTCGGTCGGTCGGTCGGTCGGTCGGTCGGTCAGTCAGTCAGTCAGTGAGTCAGTCAGTCAGTCAGTCAGTCAGTTAAGTACAGAGATTCTACTCCCATTATTCCTGGACCCGTAGGACCAAGAACCCGGGCCTCCTTCTACCCGGGAGCGATGGATACTCTGGGGCTCTTTCCATAGGACAATACCTTGAGTCTAAAAAGCCCCTCCCCCGCTGAGGACAACGTCAAGACGGGATGGAGGTGGATACGACACTTACGCGCGTCAACCCCGCAGGGAAGACTACCGAAAATCTCGGTAGGGCCGCCTGGTGATCTAGCACACCTTCTACCACCTCTGCAGGCTAGTACCAGGGACTTACGAGGCAACCCTCTACCAACTGCACGCTGCCGTAGCCTGGTCGGAGGTACCCAATTCCCCGGGGGTGTCGGGAACACACTGCCCCCTCGAGTCCAACCCAATCCGAACAACTCTCCGACGGGACGGGCTCGACAGTTCGGCCCGAAGTTCCTCTAGTAACGTCAGAGGTGGAGTCTGTTTAGTTAACGCGTGTGCACGTCGGCCTCTGCCTTTGAGGAACCCTTATAATCGTTTTACAACACAGACCCTCCTTCTTGCAGACATTTCTGCAAGGTTGCCACATTTCTCGATACGTCATGGGAATCGTACGAGGTTTCGTCTAAATAAATTATCTTATGTCCATTACTGCAAAACTTCCTTATATATTATTGCCAAGCTACAATTCTACTGTATTCCATAATAGCCCTTATCTTATTCAAAGTGCGGTATTTGAAACCAGCTCCTTTAGGAGACCGCGCAAAGTGCAGCGCCCATAAGGAAGATCAAAAATATCTTGCAAATGTGCAACCAATTCGTCTAAGGTGGGCGCTCTACATTTTACATAGAACCTATAATTTCTTGACGAATTAAATCGTATGTGAAATTATCTACTTTAGAGAAACGTTTCCTTTTGTTTTCACACTTGATCGGCGTCTTTGGTATACCTTTCGTCACAATATTTCTCACTGTATTTCTGTGAATACCCAGAATTTATCATCAGGTTCATTGCATGACCCATTACCAAGATTATTTGTTAGCACATATTTATATATGTTCAAAACAAGCGCTTGAATTTGCTTAGAAACAGTTTCCTTTATAACTCTGTGTTTTGTGGCTTTTCCAGTAATATAACTCGGCCCAGTTATTCACACTATTGTCTTCACTTTGATTATCTTCACGTGACTGAAGTTTATCTACTACTTCATTTGCATTTACCACTACATTTCCCTCCCACGGTCTCCACATCGTGACACACAACGAATTTCTGCACGTAATGAAACAGATCAACTGAAAGTTGGAACTTTGGCCACTGAGACTCCACGTGGAGTAGACATGCGGCTGTCACTTCGAGAAAATCAGGATTGCTACTGGTCCTCAACGACAGTGTTCCATTTCTGAAGTGTGGGGATAGATTAATGACGGTCATTAGTGGGCGGTAGGCTCAGGTTCCTTTGACTCCGAACTGCACACGCGTTAACTAAACAGACTTTACGTGAGAGTTACCACGAGTGCTAAGGGTCCGCAGCGCCCGCACCTCGGCAGCTGAAGGAGACGGATCCCCTCCTCTACGGTAACATTTCGGATAAAGGAAGGGCTTCATATCGCAACAAGCGACGTCGACAACCGACCCGAAACGTCATTCTTCTCCATGACAATGCAAGGCCACTTAAACGTGGGAAAAACTAGAGAAGATGCTTTGGATATCTCCGGAACACACTCCTTACAGTCTTTATTTATAGTGCTGCGACTATCGTTTGTTTGGACTACTCAATCGACAGCTAGGAGGACAGCACTTTGTTGATGAGACGCAAGTGGAGAAGAGTTCTTGCCCAACTGGCTCCGTACACGTATCGAAAGCTTGCCAATCCAAAGGAGAAAATATGCATCAAAGGCAGGCCTCTGCAGCAAAGTAACCTGTATATCCGTATTTTTCTTTGTCCATTCAAAAAATTAAGAAAATATGATTCACGTTTATATTTGATATGACCTAATATTTGTTTTTCGTCACAATTTGGTGAAAATTTAAAAATTATAAATGTTCAAATGTAAATTAAAAAATTGTCAACCTAATCATGATCAGCAATTTCGTAAGTTAGAAAGGGGGAACTGAACCTATGTCCTCGCGACTGCGGGCCGCAGAGTTTACCGCCGCTCAATAATGCATGTGCTTATTAAATGTAAATAATAACACAAAAGGTAATAAAGGTTAATCAACAGATATACCGAACAATTTAAAGCATGCTAAACGTACTGCAATCTACTTTTCATAATGCGGGTTCCAAATACCACATGAAATATATTATCACGACCTTAATTCAGATAATATTCTTGTGTTACAAGGCATTTGTGAAACGAAAGCTTGGAATTATAGGCAGCGACGCTTGTTCGATTATCTCATAGATTGATATGAGAACAAAAGGTATCATTATCATACCCCGCAATGCCCATTATATACGTCATTAATTATTCTATGCGGTTGCCGGAATCAATAATGATGTTGACATGCACAGAATAATCATTATGATCACCAGCGTTTTGGGGTTGTACTACTTTCATATCTTTTGTTGTAATTAACGAATTCAGCATTTTATCTGCAGAAAAATGCACCAAACGTTGGCATTTATCATTTGATATAAAAGCACGGAAGGTTCGTTTACAAACGTTTATTTTCGTAACAGCACGTAAAGATAAATAACCCAATTATTATACGATAAAATATTTTTTCCTGACAGGACAAAAATATTCATTCATTTTGACGAGGATAGAGTTTAAAGGGTTATTGTAGAAACCACAACTTGTGAGTTAAAATCATACGTACATTTCTAACAGCGGATTTTGAGAAAGCTTTTGATACGATAAACAGGAAAGCTCTAGTTTGGAAATTAAGGATGAAAGGGAAATTTTGAAATTATGTAAATGAAGCACAGAAAACCTATGTAGGTGTGAAGTTTTGCATAATGTTTTTTTATAATGTTTTATTGATCGATCAGCAGTACAATGCTTCACGGATCAGAGTGAAAAGAAGGTAACAGTACAATAAGAACAATAACACTCAGGGGTAGGCTAACGGGCCGCCCCCTAACTACATTAAGTTAGAACTCATATAACACTCTCTGAGAAATTATGTCAATATTGGATATGTAAGACAGACATCAAGCACTAAAATCACTCGAGTCAGAGGTATCACTTAGAAGCAGGTCCTGTGGTAGTCTCCTCTTCAAGCGTGAGGGCTGGCACGTGCGGGCGCCGATGTTATAATGCACAGCTCCTGGAACTTCTTGCAGCGTGGAAAAGAAACGACGAGCGATCCTGCGAATGTAGTCGTGAAGAGGTAACATTCCCACTTCGTGATGGAGCTGCTGATTACGGATGAACCATGGAGCGTTGGTAGCGATGCGCATGAAGCGATTCTGTATGACCTGAAGACGACGCAGATGAC
The DNA here is from genome assembly GCA_030765055.1 of Mantis religiosa. NCBI lineage: Eukaryota > Metazoa > Arthropoda > Insecta > Mantodea > Mantidae > Mantis > Mantis religiosa. Next base: position 11,169,179 of record CM060951.1, read on the forward strand.
ATGTGTGTGCGGCCCCCCACACTTGGCAGGCATATGTAATAAGAGGACGTACGAGTGATTTGTAGAGTAACAATGAAGACTGTAGGCCGAGGCTGGAACGGCGATGCAACAGAGGTGAGAGTTTTGACAGTCGCCAGGAGGCCAGTGATATAAGACGATCGATATGAGCACGCCAGGTCAGTCGAGAGTCCAAAAGCACTGCAAGGTATTTAACGGGAGTTGTAGTGGGGAGCCAAGGGACATTGTTCCTGTAGAGACACAACGGAGTAAGCGGAGTATATCGGCGAAGGGTGAAGATTTTAACTTCGGTTTTCTGAGGGTTCAATGAGATCCGCCAAGTGCTGAAGCAATGAGTTAGGCGATCTAAAGAGAGCTGTACTACTTGTTGTGCGTGCTGGAGATTAACATGAGAATAATATAGTATTGTGTCATCAGCGTAAAAAGCTAAAGAAGTCGGAGCTAAGTCAGGAATATCAGAAATGTATATATTAAATAGAGTCGGGGCCATGATAGTTTTGCATAATGTGGGGAAAAATGTAATTACGGATATGACAGAACAAAAAGTAGCCTAAGACAAAGATGCAAAAAGACTCCACTTTTATTTTGTTTATTTATAGACAAGATAATAGACAAGGTTATTGCGGATATTTTATGTTATTCTTGTGGCATCTGCTGGCCTGAGTTTCAGTGTGACGGTTTGGATGCAACATTCAAGACATCCATAGAGTAAAAGAGTCACTGAACTTGTAAAATACCATTACTTGCATTAACTTTCTTTTAAACAAACGACTACCAGAGACTACATACATTCTTGTTATGCTAAACAAAGGAGCAGCAGTGTAATATAAAATTTTCTGCATATAATCATCGTTGAATATATACGTGGGTAAGTGTGTTTAATGCATTTTGCATTTATGGTTTACGCGTGTCCACATGTATATTAAATAGCTAATGCATCAGGCATTCTTCAAGAACGGACAACTTTACGATTATTTATAAAGTATAGGCGAAAATTTATTCAATAGTTTAAACTGAAAACTGAATTGCATCGAATAAAAGAATTATTATTTTAGAAAGTGTCCACAATAATTTCAAAATATTTAGTTATAATTAAAACATCAGTTTTCAAAGAAAATAAATCAAATAAAGAGTAATTATTTCACTATCCCAAAAGATTATATTATTTTCCGTTCCGAGACTACGACCCTGGTTGCAGAGATCGTCCCCCGAAAGCAGTCGTGGTGAACTATAATTCTGCAAGAACTTCAACAAATGTGATCATCATCATCAAACACCTTAATCACCCAAAATAAACCACTGCAAGGTTAAAGAAGGACATCAGTACTATCCGGTAATACAAAAAACATTCCTGGATTGTTATATACGTAGGATCTATAACGGTAGTAGTGTTACAGAAGGCAATAAATGGAATCCAGAAATTTTGTGAAGATTGAGGAATAAAAGTAAACATAAATAAGTCGAAAGTTATGGTCTTCAAGAAGGGGGTTAAACTAAAAAAAGAATGACAAAGAGGTAGAAGTGGCCAATGAATTTGAATACTTAGGAGTGAGACAGAATAACAATGGAAAGTGGGGAGCACACAGGAGAAAAATTGAAAGCAAAAGGAAGGGTGGCAGTTAATGGGATAATAATATGCAAATATAAGCTAGAAATGACAACCAAGTGGTTAGAAAGAATGTATGAAGCAAGTGGAATGCAAAATGGTGTATGCAGTGCACATGGGGGGGGAGGCACAGAGGTAAACAAACGGTGGACCAAACTACAGAAGGTTTTGTAAAGAGCTACTAGGCTTACCAAGATAAGCACCTAAAGAAGTAGCTCTAGTAGAATTAAAAACAAGAAGAAATGCAATAATAGTGGAAAGAACAATACAATTTTGGTATAGGTGCTTGGTCAAAGAAGAAGTAGAAATTATGAAATTATGCATGAGACACCTAAAAAGATTAGACAACTCAAATAGTTGGTGCGCAGAGATAGAAGGAATTAATATAAAAATATCAACGGAAGATTATGGAGATTAGTGGATAGAAATGCAAGCGATGTAGTAAATTGGTAAAATGCAGAATAGAAGATATAGAACGGCAGAAAATATAGGGAAGTCTAGAAAATATGAAATATTACAGTTTTAGAAAAGCAAATAAAAATAAACTTGTGACGAGAAGCATACGTAGATTGCTGCAGTAGACAAGAGAGAGAAGGGCTAGTTTGGATGAGAACAGGAATAATTCTTCTAAGAGGGATAAGAGTTAGGGAACAGGTATTAGTGAATTGTGTGGGGGGAAAAGAAAGCATAGAACACTGTGTAACAGAATGTGAGGAGGTTGCAATGTGGAGAAAAAAGGTTTGGGAGGAAAAATGGTAGAAAGTGGTGACGAGAATAAGAGCTATAAAATGTTAACGGGCAGGGAGGGAAAGAAGCTAAGAAGTATTGGTAAGTTCTTACAGAATGTAAAATAAAAATGGGCAAGAAATATAAACAATATAAGAAAGGAAGATGAGGAGGAAGAAAGGGGCTAATTAAGTAACAAGGAGACATGGAGGTTAAGAGCTATCTGACAGCAGAAGACCGGGGTGTCATGAAAGACAAGGTAGCAACAAGTTAAAGACAAATAAATGTAGCCTAAATTTGTAAATTGATATGTGCATAATGATTTAATGTACTATTAACAATGTCTCAGCTCGATTTCAACAGACAACTTTACAATGCCATTCACTTTAACAAAATAACACACCTACACTCTGAAAAGAAACTGAAAAGTATCTCTTGCTTCAAACTGTGTGACTTCTGTGTTCATATTAAGTGCATTATTTATGCTTGAGTTATTGTAAGGAAATAATGGTGTTGTTTTTGAGACTTATCTGTGTTGAATGGATGGAGGTTGGATGTAACCATAACCATGTGAAAGATTAAACGGGCATCGCTCGCGTTCTAACTGTCGTAGAGACAGGAGTTTTGTACAGTCATGATCAGAAATTAAAATCCTTTCTTATTAAAAGGTTGGCATCTTTAATTTAAAAATATTTATTCTAGAGTAATGAATTAATATAATGTTCTCAGTTCAGGTGCGCGAAATGCGTGTATTACATTCGGAAGCGCTGGTAGGTGAGGCAAGCTTAGGATTTGCAGGAGTCTGCAGTACGGCCCGCCTCTATATGCCTATAGATTATGCGAAGAGTATAAGACATAAGATATATTATCAGTACTATTATACGTTTCAAATGGGAAGGTGTTTGTCCTTGAGCGCTACCAGGTGAGCATCCAATCGGAGTGTCGTTTTTCGTTCCCGCTAAGTGGTGTGTGAGGAGCGCCAACCCAATAAATCTGTATGGAATACTATTCGCTCTAAGACAAAATTTCAGATTTTGCGAAAACTGATCCATGAGGAAGGAGAGAGTAATGTATTTAACATAATCGTAAAACCCTATATTTTTAGCTCAAACAGTTTTCCTAATACAAATAAATAAAATAGATACCATTATATCATAAAATGAATTGTGAGGTAGGCACTGCAATGAATATTATTGGTTGTCATGTATGCGTGAACGTATATTTGAAATTACTCAGAACTGAAACATAAACATTTGACTGACGTGATAAAAGAAATATGTACTTTGAATAAGTCAAGGTGTTTGTTAAATTCGATGAGAGGAACGATACACTTCCTACTGGTCTGGCAGAACGTGTCTGGTCACATTATATCTTTGTTTATGAATGGTTCGTAATCTCTATTTACTCTAGAGAGTACAAAGCAGGATTATTCAGTTACTCTTCCATGAAAAAGTGTATCAGCTGGATCAATGAGACGCGATCCATCTTCCCTACCTTACTACTGCTAGAACAATCTAATTGAGTTAATATGGGCTCAAATTATATTGCAAACAGAATTAATATTTTTTAACTGACTGACTTATTCACAGAGAAATTGAAAAGGAACACAACAAGACCGGGAAAGCAGCGTGAGACATCAGATAAACTACAAGAAGACGACTTTTGGAAAGAAATATCACGTAAAGAGGTTTCGGAACCTATCATCATAAATTTGCAGCACTCAGACGTTGAAGACAATAACAATGACGAATTATCTCTTAACGTAAGTAACATTCGCAGCTATACGGATATACCGCTAGTATTTTGGTTGGATTCGAAAAATTAGGAATTCATGAACTACAATTAATTTTAAACTAAATATTTAAACTATTTGCGTGATATACGAATGTCCTTGTTGAGGTTGTGTTTTCAACAATTGCATTATTATAACGAGACAGAGAGAAATATTAAAAGAGTGGGGATAACGAGGTGGCAACGGTGAAGGCTCTATGACATCTGATTCGCTACAGGTGAGAACTCTTCCCATTTGAAATACATAATAAGTAATATTGCATATTTCGTTTAATATATAGTCATCTATAACTTGTACTCACTTCTCATCAGCCATCATTTTCACGAACCAACAATGTTTTATGCGAGGGTGGGTAAAAAAGTAATGCCTCCGATTTTGTTTCCCCTTAAATAAGTAAGTTATATAAAGACTTTGGATTTGGCGCAATTCCACAAACCCTCTCCTAACCCCTGTAGTAGCAACTTCCTAAGCCAACAGGTGGCAGCACTGAATCCTCTTAAAAAATGGCTGACATCGACATTCGTATTAGCGATCTGTGATTGAATTTTTGACTGCGGAAGGCAAAACGCCAATTCGTATTCACGAAGGGCTAAACTATGTGTATGGTGATGCAGCGCTGAATGTCAGCACCCTTATGTGATGGGTTCGTCGCTGTAACGAAGCTGAAGGGCAAACACCATTGGCAGATGAAAAGCGAAGTGGCAGGTCCGGTGACTGCAGTGACTCCATGCAACATTCAGAGAGTCGATGACATCATTCGTGGTGATCGCCGGATAACAACAGGTGAATTGTGTCGCATTACCTCCCTCAGTAAAGGCAGTGTGATGACGATTATTCAACAACTGCGTTATTCAAAATTTTGTTCAGGTTGGGTACCAGGAATGTTAACCACCCAAAACAAAGGAAAAAGGAAAACAATTGCCTCCGAACAATTGCAGCGCTTCAATTTGGAGGGAGCGGAGTTTCTGGAAAAGACTGTTAGTGGATACGAAACGTGAGTTCATTCTTTTGAACCTGAATCAAGGCGGCAGTCAATGGAATGGCTCACATAACGTCGCCGAAGAAAAATTATTAAAAACCCAGCGGTTGGCAGGGAAAGTTATGACGACAGTGTTTTGGAATGCAGAGGGTGTGCTTATGATTGATTTTTTGCGGCAGGGATGCACAATAAATTCTGTCCAGTACGTCAGAACTCTCAAAAAGCTGAAAGCACTTCTTCGCCGAGTTCGCCCAACAAAAACTATGGCGGATGTTCTTCTTTTGCATGACAATGCAAGACCACACACCAGTCGTTACACCACTGCAGAAATTGAGAAATTGTGATGGCGAGTCTTACCTCACTGAGTTGACACCATCAGACTTTCATCTGTTCGGGCCACTAATGGAAGCTCATCGTGGGATTCATTTTGAAGATGAGGAGGCTGTGAAAACGTCCGTACGTCAATGGCTTAGGAAGCAAGGCCGAGTGTTTTACCACACTGGAATACATGTCCTAGTTAAAAGGTGGACCAAAACTGTGGAAAAGAACGGAGATTATATTAAATAGTGACAAATTAATCGTCAATGTTTTAGTTTTCAAGCTATGTAAATGGGATTCAGTTTTCTTGGCAATTAAAAGAGAAAAACGGTAGGAGGCATTACATTTTGAACCACCCTCGTGCATTTAACTCCCCATTGACAATTTTGCATTACATAGAACACATAGTAAATGGCATGTAAGTGTTAGTACAATAAATATTTAAATCATTAGACTGCAGCAGACGTGTAGACGGTAAATGTAGTAAGCTAATAAAGAAGTTTTAAAGTCCAGGGCCTCCCGAAAAGGCTTATAACAGCACAATATCTCTTAGCAAAACTGAAACTTGAAGTATTGAATCTGTTGTAATTAGTGATACACACAAAGCAATTAAAAGTGTTCTGCGAAGTTAGTGTTAACTTTAGGTAAGTTAATTTCCTTAGCCATTAAATGAACCGTTTGGCTGCAACACTGCAGATCATTTCTCGTTCTAGTCCAACGTCCTATGTAAACAGTGCGGGCAAACATCCGAGTTTTGCTAAAGTACGAGACGTAGTTTGCATAAGGTTAAATAAATGACTTGGGCTTAAGTAACTCAAGGAAACTGTAAGAGGCAATTGCAAGGCTGAACTAACGCAATAAGTAATCAGTTAACTTGAGGTTGCCTGCTACGTCCCTGCGAACTTGCTGACCAGTCCTTTTGATTGAATCATATCAACTTCTGCTGATTAGATGCAAGCGATGAAGGAACAGCTTACCTAATAGCAAATGTAAATGTGATATAAAAGGAAAGAAAATTAGCCCTCACATGGCATCAGCTGTGGAAAAACATATGTCTGAGGTCTTTTTTAACCCAAAGTGATTCTAACAACTATGTGGCGATAAACTGTAAAATATTTCCAGAAAATTAACAATTACTTTACTTTCACACCAAAGCACATCTTTCAAATTAAAACTCCATTGTTGTAAGCTATGCAAGTTATGCACTAGTCATGTCTGAAATACAGGGCTGTTCCATAAAGAATGATCACAATTTTTTGACAACGTACCTCTACTCATCCTCATAATTTTGATGGCCCTTCTCAAAATAGTCTCCCCTAAATGCGGTGCTCTTGTACCAGCCTTGTCTCTTCTTCAAATACATGCTGGAAACCATTTTTGAGAGATTCTTCAAAATCGCCTATGCAACCTTCACCACTGCTTCTGATGATGGATAATGACTCCCACGACTGCGTTTCTTTAAGTAAGCGAATAGAAAAAAGATCACATGGGGCTAAATCCAGACTATAGGGAGGGTGATGGATGCAGTTCATGTTGATTTTTGAATGGTATTCAGCAACATTGGCAATATGGGGCCGCGCATTATCGTGGTGCAGCATCCATCATACTTCACGGAAATGTGGCACACACTGAAAGGTTTAGCATTTCAGAAAATTATCTTAAGGTAATTTGTCGATCCTCTCTCAGAATGGCAGCAAAATTCTATATGTTTTCTTCCGTAAGAACAGTAACTGGAGCACCGGGTCCACCTTCCTTTGAAATTGATTGTCTCCCCTCTTTAAACATTTTAAACCACCTTCGAGCTGTGCTGTAGGGAAGGACAGACTCTCCATAGGCCTCCTTAACAATTTATAGGCCTCAACTGAAGACTTGTTGAGACGAAAGCAGAATTCCAAAGCCGCATATTGTTCCTCGTGTGTTACCTCCATTACAACAGTAGGCGATACTAAATATGTCTGAACTTGCCTGGGTCTTACAGGCGCGAACCAAGAGTACTAACAATGGAACTACTATGGCGTGTTTGTTTCACATTAAGCTAACAGAATATAATAAGATTGAATTTTAGAGCAAAAAATTATAACCGTAAAAAAATTATAATCATTCTTTATTGAACAGCCCTTGAATGGAAACATATATGCCTTAGACCCAAAAAATAGATATACTATTTTAACACAAAATGTTCCTCTATCTCACACTTTATAGCAATACTGTAATTTCTTTATTAAGGTGTGAATTAGCATTTTATAAAATTTCTGTTATAAATAAAGTTATACTCATTCTCCACCTGAAATGATGAACACTCATTGTAGAACACTTTGAGTCTGGCATTTTTTTTAGATAAATTTATAACACATTGTTTATTCACTTTCTTATTCTTTGAACTTGGGCAAGAATCACATCACTAATGTTTCAGATTTGAAACCAATCTACCTTGGTGTTGTTTGTCGTTTAGAAGATCCTTGATACCAACTTGAGTTATTGCTGAACGAATGTGTTATGTTCTGTACTGTGGGAGAAGAATTTGTCTCTAAATTTGAGGTCTGACTTCCTCTTTTCCCAGTTCTGAGAGCAATTCTCTTCTAGCATTTCACCTCACATATGATGTAAAAGCTTTATAGTACAGGATGTAAGTATTGAGACATGCTAAGTCAAGTATATCAAGAAATAGAGCAAGTGACCAACTTCTTGTTCTACATTTTACTAAATAGTCTCTAGATATCTTATCAACAATATCAAAACCAGACTTTGTTGTGTTGTAGAAAGTTATCACTTCTCACACGATATTCTGCCTTCATTGAACTGTGGCACCCAGGATCGTACATTAGACACATCCATGGTACCATCACCACATGCCTCACTAAACTGTCTTGGTTTGTTGTCACACGATGTTCCGTCTTCATTGAACTGTCACACCCAGGATCGTACATTAGACACATACATGGTACCATCACCACATGCCTCACTAAACTGTCTTGGTTTGTTGTCACACGATGTTCTGTCTTCATTGAACTGTCACACCCAGGAACGTACATTAGACACATACATGGTACCATCACCACATGCCTCACTAAACTGTCTTGGTTTGTTGTCACACGATGTTCTGTCTTCATTGAACTGTCACAACCAGGAACGTACATTAGACACATCCATGGTACCATCACCACATGCCTCACTAAACTGTCTTGGTTTGTTGTCACACGATGTTCTGTCTTCATTGAACTGTCACACCCAGGATCGTACATTAGACACATCCATGGTTCCATCACTACATGCCTCACCTAACTGTCTTGGTTTGTTGTCACACGATGTTCTGTATTCATTGAACTGTCACACCCAGGAACGTACATTAGACACATCCATGGTACCATCATCACATACCTCACTTAACTGTCTTGGTTTGTTGTCACACGATGTTCTTTATTCATTGAACTGTCACACCCAGGATCGTACATTAGACACATCCATGGTACCATCATCACATGCCTCACTTAACTGTCTTGGTTTGTTGTCACACGATGTTCTGTCTTCATTGAACTGTGGCACCCAGGATCGTACATTAGCCACATCCATGGTACCATCACCACATGCCTCACTAAACGGTCTTGGTTTGTTGTCACACGATGTTCTGTCTTAATTGAACTGTGGCACCCAGGAACGTGCATTAGACACATCCATGGTACCATCATCACATGCCTCACCTAACTGTCTTGGTTTGTTGTCACACGATGTTCTGTCTTAATTGAACTGTGGCACCCAGGAACGTGCATTAGACACATCCATGGTACCATCACCACATACCTCACTCAACTGTCTTGGTTTGTTGTCACACGATGTTCTGTCTTAATTGAACTGTGGCACCCAGGAACGTGCATTAGACACATCCATGGTTCCATCACTACATGCCTCACCTAACTGTCTTGGTTTGTTGTCACACGATGTTCTGCCTTCATTGAACTGTGGCACCCAGGAACGTGCATTAGACACATCCATGGTTCCATCACTACATGCCTCACTTAACTGTCTTGGTTTGTTGTCACACGATGTTCTGCCTTCATTGAACTGTGGCACCCAGGAACGTGCATTAGACACATCCATGGTTCCATCACTACATGCCTCACCTAACTGTCTTGGTTTGTTGTCACACGATGTTCTGTCTTAATTGAACTGTGGCACCCAGGAACGTGCATTAGACACATCCATGGTACCATCACCACATACCTCACTCAACTGTCTTGGTTTGTTGTCACACGATGTTCTGTCTTAATTGAACTGTGGCACCCAGGAACGTGCATTAGACACATCCATGGTACCATCACCACATACCTCACTCAACTGTCTTGGTTTGTTGTCACACGATGTTCTGCCTTCATTGAACTGTGGCACCCTGGAACGTGCATTAGACACATCCATGGTTCCATCACTACATGCCTCACTTAACTGTCTTGGTTTGTTGTCACACGATGTTCTGCCTTCATTGAACTGTGGCACCCAGGAACGTGCATTAGACACATCCATGGTTCCATCACTACATGCCTCACCTAACTGTCTTGGTTTGTTGTCACACGATGTTCTGTCTTAATTGAACTGTGGCACCCAGGAACGTGCATTAGACACATCCATGGTACCATCACCACATACCTCACTCAACTGTCTTGGTTTGTTGTCACACGATGTTCTGTCTTAATTGAACTGTGGCACCCAGGAACGTGCATTAGACACATCCATGGTTCCATCACTACATGCCTCACTTAACTGTCTTGGTTTGTTGTCACACGATGTTCTGCCTTCATTGAACTGTGGCACCCAGGAACGTGCATTAGACACATCCATGGTTCCATCACCACATACCTCACTCAACTGTCTTGGTTTGTTGTCACACGATGTTCTGTCTTAATTGAACTGTGGCACCCAGGAACGTGCATTAGACACATCCATGGTTCCATCACTACATGCCTCACTTAACTGTCTTGGTTTGTTGTCACACGATGTTCTGCCTTCATTGAACTGTGGCACCCAGGAACGTGCATTAGACACATCCATAGTTCCATCACTACATGCCTCACCTAACTGTCTTGGTTTGTTGTCACACGATGTTCTGCCTTCATTGAACTGTGGCACCCTGGAACGTGCATTAGACACATCCATGGTACCATCACCACATGCCTCACCTAACTGTCTTGGTTTGTTGTCACACGATGTTCTGTCTTAATTGAACTGTGGCACCCAGGAACGTGCATTAGACACATCCATGGTTCCATCACCACATGCCTCACCTAACTGTCTTGGTTTGTTGTCACACGATGTTCTGTCTTAATTGAACTGTGGCACCCAGGAACATACATTAGACACATCCATGGTATCATCACCACATGCCTCACTTAACTGTCTTGGTTTGTTGTCACACGATGTTCTGTCTTAATTGAACTGTCACACCCAGGAACGTACATTAGACACATCCATGGTACCATCACCACATGCCTCACCTAACTGTCTTGGTTTGTTGTCACACGATGTTCTGTCTTAATTGAACTGTGGCACCCAGGAACGTACATTAGACACATCCATGGTTCCATCACCACATGCCTCACCTAACTGTCTTGGTTTGTTGTCACACGATGTTCTGTCTTAATTGAACTGTCGCACCCAGGAACGTACATTAAACACATCCATGGTACCATCACCACATGCCTCACTAAACTGTCTTGGTTTGTTGTCACACGATGTTCTGTATTCATTGAACTGCCACACCCCGGAACGTACATTAGACACATCCATGTTACCATCACCACATGCCTCACTTAACTGACCTGGTATATTGTCACACGATGTTCTGTCTTCATTGAACTGCCACACACAGGAACGTACATTAGACACATCCATGTTACCATCACCACATGCCTCACTAAACTGTCTTGGTTTGTTGTCACACGATGTTCTGTCTTCATTGAACTGCCACACACAGGAACGTACATTAGACACATCCATGTTACCATCACCACATGCCTCACTTAACTGTCTTGGTTTGTTGTCACACGATGTTCTGCCTTCATTGAACTGCCACACCCAGGAACGTACATTAGACACATTCATGTTACCATCACCACATGCCTCACTTAACTGTCTTGGTTTGTTGTCACACGATGTTCTGCCTTCATTGAACTGCCACACCCAGGAACGTACATTAGACACATCCATGTTACCATCACCACATGCCTCACTTAACTGACTTGGTATATTGTCACACGATGTTCTGTCTTCATTGAACTGCCACACCCAGGAACGTACATTAGACACATCCATGTTACCATCACCACATGCCCCACTAAACTGTCTTGGTTTGTTGTCACACGATGTTCTGTCTTCATTGAACTGCCACACCCAGGAACGTACATTAGACACATCCATGTTACCATCACCACATGCCTCACTTAACTGTCTTGGTTTGTTGTCACACGATGTTCTGCCTTCATTGAACTGCCACACCCAGGAACGTACATTAGACACATCCATGTTACCATCACCACATGTCTCACTTAACTGTTTTGGTTTGTTGTCACACGATGTTCTGCCTTCATTGAACTGCCACACCCAGGAACGTACATTAGACACATCCATGTTACCATCACCACATTCCTCACTTAACTGACTTGGTTTGTTGTCACACGATGTTCTGCCTTCATTGAACTGTCACACCTAGGAACGTACATTACACACATCCATGTTACCATCACCACATGCCTCACTTAACTGACTTGCTTTGTTGTCACACGATGTTCTGTCTTCATTGAACTGCCACACCCAGGAACGTACATTAGACACATCCATGTTACCATCACCACATGTCTCACTTAACTGTCTTGGTTTGTTGTCACACGATGTTCTGCCTTCATTGAACTGTCACACCTAGGAACGTACATTACACACATCCATGTTAAAATCACCACATGCCTCACTTAACTGACTTGGTTTGTTGTCACACGATGCTCTGTCTTCATTGAACTGTCACACCCAGGAACGTACATTAGACACATCCATCGTACCATCACCACATACCTCACTAAACTGTCTTGGTTTGTTGTCACACGATGTTCTGTCTTCATTGAACTGTCACACCCAGGAACGTACATTAGGCACATCCATGGTACCATCTCCACATACCTCACTCAACTGTCTTGGTTTGTTGTCACACGGTGTTCTGCCTTCATTGAACTCTCACACCCAGGAACGTACATTAGAGACATCCATGGTACCATCACCACTTACCTCACTTAACTGTCTTGGTTTGTTGTCACGCGATGCTCTGTCTTCATTGAACTGTCACACCCAGGAACGTACATTAGGCACATCCATGGTACCATCTCCACATACCTCACTTAACTGTTTTGGTTTGTTGTCACACGGTGTTCTGCCTTCATTGAACTCTCACACCCAGGAACATACATTAGAGACATCCATGGTACCATCACCACATACCTCACTAAACTGTCTTGGTTTGTTGTCACGCGATGCTCTGTCTTCATTGAACTGTCACACCCAGGAACGTACATTAGGCACATCCATGGTACCATCTCCACATACCTCACTTAACTGTTTTGGTTTGTTGTCACACGGTGTTCTGCCTTCATTGAACTCTCACACCCAGGAACGTACATTAGAGACATCCATGGTACCATCACCACATACCTCACTAAACTGTCTTGGTTTGTTGTCACGCGATGCTCTGTCTTCATTGAACTGTCACACCCAGGAACGTACATTAGGCACATCCATGGTACCATCTCCACATACCTCACTTAACTGTCTTGGTTTGTTGTCACACGGTGTTCTGCCTTCATTGAACTCTCACACCCAGGAACGTACATTAGAGACATCCATGGTACCATCACCACATACCTCACTTAACTGTCTTGGTTTGTTGTCACACGGTGTTCTGTCTTCATTGAACTGTCGTACCCAGGAACGTACATTAGACACATCCATGGTACCATCACCACATACCTCATTAAACTGTCTTGGTTTGTTGTCACACGATGTTCTGTCTTCATTGAACTGTCACACCGAGGAACGTACATTAGACACATCCATGTTACCATCACCACATACCTCATTAAACTGTCTTGGTTTGTTGTCACACGTTGTTCTGTCTTCATTGAACTGTCACACCCAGGAACGTACATTAGACGCATCCATGTTACCATCACCACATGCCTCACTCAACTGTCTTGGTTTGTTGTCACACGATGTTCTGTCTTCATTGAACTGTCACACCCAGGAACGTACATTAGACACATCCATGGTACCATCACCACATACCTCATTAAACTGTCTTGGTTTGTTGTCACACGATGTTCTGTCTTCATTGAACTGTCACACCCAGGAACGTACATTAGACACATCCATGGTACCATCACCACATACCTCACTTAACTGTCTTGGTTTGTTGTCACACGGTGTTCTGTCTTCATGAAATCTAACATATGCAGAAAGAGTTGCACGCAGTATAACACGCAAAGGACACAGATAATAAATATAAAATATATGTTTAATTTGTACATTTGGTGAAGTTTACAGAGCTTCTATTGAAGAACTATCATATCAGGTTAAGGGGAGTCATTAAGCCCTATATTTCTAATGTTAAAATGAAAATATTAATGCCCCGTTTTCTCAGGATCTCTTGGGTATAGGAATCTAATATTTTTACAGTGTATATATTGGTCCTTCCTTAATACACTGATTCTCATTAGTATAGGAATCTAAAATAGTACCTATTATATACTTTTTACTGAGGTTCTAATTTTTTCGTTAAAAATTGAACCTTTTTATTTTTTAAAGAATAATCCATTTGAGCAAATTGACTCTCTGAGGATCCCCAACATATCTGTGAATTTTATATTATGTCATACAATTTTTATGCAGATATTACTATTGGTTTATGAGTAAACGGGCTTTGATACTGGAAAATGCAGTTTTGAGAAAATTGATGCTGAAGTAAAACTAGAATAGATGCACATAAATTCTTTGACTGAAAGCCTATTTTTATTTGCCAAGATCCATGAAAATGTATAGCTAAGTGAGTATTATCATCATTTTATATTAGAGATTCACGTATATCAGCCTTCATTGAGTCTTCAGCTGTCTCTATCACACTTGTTCCCACTATTGGTGAGTAGCGAATAATGTTAGTTGGTGGGTTGGGTCATTTAGCATACCACTAGGTATATTGCCAGCTGATCCCCTTCCAATACATCTAAGTCCATAAAATAACCTCAAAATATTTTCAAAAAGCTGCTTCTTTGTAACTTTTTCTGAGTTGTAAAGATTGTGCAAGCTCTCACAATTTGTGCCCTTTATTGATAGGTTATTTACTATGCCATTTATTTGAGAAACATTTTCATGCAGATTAACTTTTCCCCATAAATATTACAACTGAGAAGTCACTTGTAAAATTTGAACTGAACTTAATATATTAGAAATAATTAATATATTTATATTTGTTTAATCTTCATTAATATTTCTATAATTCATTTCTGTGTCGTGTAGTTTCCTTTCAGAATCTCTGGGTAGAGTTTCAACATTCTCAACAACATTGTTCAACATTAAATTTTCACATTGTTGTGCAGTTACATCTTTTACCACAGGATTATGTTCTATAATGTTGATTTCCTTTGTTTTTCCTATTTTTAAACAAATCTTTACGATATGTTAATCTGAAAACAACACAAAAACGCTAAGCACGATATAAAAATACACAAATATTCAAGATATTACCACTTGTTTATATAATTAAACTCTAACCACAAAACTTTGAGGCTATATTGAATTCCAGATTAGCCAACATATCAACCAGAATCTTCCCTAAAATATGAGACAAACCACAGCGTTCTAGACCAAATAGATCTAGAGTTATACCTTGTTCTATAAAACCTTGTCAGGATTTTAAAAATTTAAAGAATTACAGTTATATTTATGTAAATTAA
The DNA here is from genome assembly GCA_030765055.1 of Mantis religiosa. Taxonomy (NCBI): domain Eukaryota; kingdom Metazoa; phylum Arthropoda; class Insecta; order Mantodea; family Mantidae; genus Mantis; species Mantis religiosa. Next base: position 11,184,595 of record CM060951.1, read on the forward strand.
TTTAAAATAGTAAATATTGGTCTAATGTAATAAAACATATGTCTACTTAATCACGATGGATTATATTTTCATAACATACAAAGAACTAAAAGTGGCCAAATTTCTAATATAAATGACTCCGCTTAAGTTGCTGTGAAATCTAACATTGATGAGCTAGGTAACAGAAAAATCGGTTTATACACAACAAACTAATATTCAATTAATAGTTTTGTGAATTAAGAATGCCTTCACAGCTTTTTATAAACTGAGTATCGGATATTGGTGATTCAAAATCAGTATGTTAAGCCGAAATAATGTATTGTCTCGTCACTAGTACAAAGAACCACAAAAGTTGGAATAGAGACCGGAATTCCACAATGGCGTGCAGCATGCTATTCAAATGGACATTGCTGTTTAAAACGCTTTGGAATGGAGCTGTGCTATCGAGAATTAATTCTCCTTGCTAACATTCCCCGTACTTGGAATTGGTTCCAGCATATAAATGAGTGACTTACTGTAGGTCTGGCCACCGTTATAGGCATATATAGGCTAGACTAGTCGGCGAACCCTCCTAATGCTTCAAACAAGCAGCTGATTAGTCAAAATAAACATTGCAATACTTACTACACATAGAGATATAAGAGGTTACTGACAGAAAAGACATTTTTGTCATTACAAGTGACAAAATTTAAGTGAGGTTATATAGAGAAGTAAGAACTACCTGTTGAGGGAAGGATATATAGATATATGTACTAAGTTAGGTCGAGAAGGTTTTGCTTGGGCGAGAAGAGGAGTGAGTAGCTTGAAAGGTATAGGTCAAGATAGGGAGCTAGATAAAAGTCCATTGTGTGGAGAAGAGAATGCAGACTTCCATTGTATATCATATTGTAGTCAAAGATATGGAGAGAGCAGGCCTGGCTACGTAAATGGGACAGAAAGATATAGGTCAAGATAGGGAGCTAGATAAATGTCCATTGTGTGGAGAAGAAATGCTGACTTACATTGTATATTATACCGTCGTCAAACCAAGATATGGCGAGAGCAGGAATGGCTACCTAAATGGGACAGAAAGGTATAGGTCAAGAGAGGGAGCTAGATAAATGTTCATTGTGTGGTGAAGAGAATGCAGACTTCCATTGTACATTATACTATAGTCAAACAAAGATATGAGACAGCAGGCCTGGCTACGTAAATGGGACAGAAAGATATAGGTCAAGAGAGGCATAGATAAATGTCCATTGTGTAGAGAAAAGAATGCAGACTTCCATTGTATACTATATTGTAGTCAAACAAAGATATGGAGAGAGCAGGCCTGGCTACGTAAATGGGACACAAAGTTATAGGTGAAGATAGGGAGCTAGATAAATGTCCATTGTGTGGAGAAGAAAATGCAGACTTCCATTGTATATTATACCGTCGTCAAACCAAGATATGGCGAGAGCAGGAATGGCTACGTAAATGGTACAGAAAGATATAGGTCAAGAAAGGGAGCTAGATAAATGTTCATTGTGTGGAGAAGAGAATGCAGACTTCCATTGTATATTATATTGTAGTCAAACAAAGATATGGAGAGAGCAGGCTTGGCTACGTAAATGGGACAGAAAGGTATAGGTCAAGAGAGGGAGCTAGATAAATGTCCATTGTGTGGAGAAGAAAATGCAGACTTCCATTGTATATTATACCGTCGTCAAACAAAGATATGGAGAGAGCAGGCCTGGCTACGTAAATGGTACAGAAAGGTATAGGTCAAGAGAGGGAGCTAGATAAATGTTCATTGTGTGGTGAAGAGAATGCAGACTTCCATTGTACATTATACTATAGTCAAACAAAGATATGAGACAGCAGGCCTGGCTACGTAAATGGGACAGAAAGGTATAGGTCAAGAGAGGCATAGATAAATGTCCATTGTGTAGAGAAAAGAATGCAGACTTCCATTGTATACTATATTGTAGTCAAACAAAGATATGGAGAGAGAAGGCCTGGCTACGTAAATGGGACAGAAAGATATAAGTTAAGAGAGGGAGCTAGATAAATGTACATTGTGTGGAGAAGATAATGCAGACTTCCATTGTATATTATATTGTAGTCAAACAAAGATATGGAGAGAGCAGGCCTGGCTAAGTAAATGGGACAGAAAGATATATGTCAAGATAGGGAGCTAGATAAATGTCCATTGTGTGGAGAAGAAAATGTAGACTTCCATTGTATATTATATTGTAGTCAAAGATATGAGAGAGCAGGCCTGGCTACGTAAATGGGACAGAAAGGTATAGGTGAAGATAGGGAGCTAGATAAATATCCATTGTGTGGAGAAGAGAATGCAGACTTCCATTGTATATCATATTGTAGCCAAACAGAGATATGGAGAGAGCAGGCCTGGCTAAGTAAATGGGACAGAAAGATATATGTCAAGATAGGGAGCTAGATAAATGTCCATTGTGTGGAGAAGAGAATGTAGACTTCCATTGTATATTATATTGTAGTCAAACAAAGATATGGCGAGACAAGGAATGGCTACGTAAATATGACAGAAAGGTACAGGTCAAGATAAGGAGCTAGATAAATGTCCATTGTGTGCAGAAGAGAATGTAGACTTCCATTGTATATTATATTGTAGTCAAACAAAGATATGGAGAGAGCAGGCTTGGCTACGTAAATGGGACAGAAAGGTATAGGTCAAGAGAGGCATAGATAAATGTCCATTGTGTAGAGAAGAGAATGCAGACTTCCATTGTATATTATATTGTAGTCAAACAAAGATATGGAGAGAGAAGGCCTGGCTACGTAAATGGGACAGAAAGATATAGGTTAAGAGAGGGAGCTAGATAAATGTCCATTGTGTGGAGAAGATAATGCAGACTTCCATTGTATATTATATTGTAGTCAAACAAAGATATGGAGAGAGCAGGCCTGGCTAAGTAAATGGGGCAGAAAGATATATGTCAAGATAGGGAGCTAGATAAATGTCCATTGTGTGGAGAAGAGAATGTAGACTTCCATTGTATATTATATTGTAGTCAAAGATATGAGAGAGCAGGCCTGGCTACGTAAATGGGACAGAAAGGTATAGGTGAAGATAGGGAGCTAGATAAATGTCCATTGTGTGGAGAAGAGAATGCAGACTTCCATTGTATATCATATTGTAGCCAAACAAAGATATGGAGAGAGCAGGCCTGGCTAAGTAAATGGGACAGAAAGATATATGTCAAGATAGGGAGCTAGATAAATGTCCATTGTGTGGAGAAGAGAATGTAGACTTCCATTGTATATTATATTGTAGTCAAACAAAGATATGGCGAGACAAGGAACGGCTACGTAAATATGACAGAAAGGTATAGGTCAAGATAAGGAGCTAGATAAATGTCCATTGTGTGCAGAAGAGAATGTAGACTTCCATTGTATATTATATTGTAGTCAAAGAAAGATATGGAGAGAGCAGGCTTGGCTACGTAAATGGGAAAGAAAGGTATAGCTCAAGATAGGGAGCTAGATAAATTTCCATTGCGTGAAGAAGAGAATGCAGACTTCTATTGTATATTATATTGTGACTTTGTGGGTTCGTGAAATGAAAAGTCCAGTTACACCACTCAAAAATGTTCTTTATTTCCACCGACTTACAGTTAAACTCTTGCCAATTACACAGTATTACGTGCTGCACACAATTACAATTCACCAGTTCGTCCGTTACAATTTCACTTGGCCTCGCGGTTACGTAAGCTCCGGTACACATTCACAGTTACGTACAGTCTTCCGTTGCACAATCTTCTCGTACATTAACACGTCACTGACTAACTCTTACACCAAGAACTGCGACTGTCTCCTCACTCACTAACTGACCAACTCTACTCTACTCTGTCTGTCTGTAACCCCCTTTATATAGGAATATCGCCGACTTCTGGTGTTTACAGGATTGTTCCAGTAACAGAAAGATCGAGAACCAGGTGTAAGGAAACAGACGGCACGAGCATGTTTTTTCTCCGTCACCACCGCCTGTCACCACTATAAGACAAACGAGGGGAGGGCGTAGCTAACACGGACCTCCCTCGTCTCCCGCTCTCAGCTGCTTTCATAGGGTGTTCCAGCGCTCGCGTTACAATATTGTAGTCAAACAAAGATATGTAGAGAGCAGGCCTGGCTACGTAAATAGGACAGAAAGGTATAGGTCAAGATAGGGAGCTAGATAAATGTCCATTGTGTGGAGAAGAGAATGCAGACTCCCACTGTATACGAGGTCTGTTCAATAAAGAATGATCATAATTTATTTACGGTCATAACTTTTCACACTAAAATCCAATCCTATTATATTCTGTTAGCTTAATGTGAAGCAAACACGCTGTAATAATTTCAATGTTGGTACTACTTGTTCCTGCCTGTGAGAACCAGGCAAGTTCAGACATGTTCAGTATCGCCTACCACTGCAATGTAGGCAACATGACGTTAAAGCTGATGTTAGAGGAAGATCCGGAGCTTCTGTCAAACGTAATCACTATTGATGAAACTTGGCTGCATCATTTTGAGCCTAAGAGCAAACAGCAAAGCTCAGTGTGGAAATCTCCTTCATCACCAACCTCCAAAAAAGCAAAAGTGGTTGCTTCTCTTGGGAAAGTTATGGTCATCTCATTCTTTGATATTCATGGAATGGTTTATCAGCATATTATACCTGTACAGACATCAGTAACTGGACATTACTACAAGGATGTCCTGAAAACATTGCAACTTAATGTTAGGCGCAAAAGACCACTTTTGCGTGAAGCAGGCTGGATGCTGCACCATGATAATGCGCGGCCGCATATTGACTGTTGCTGCTGAATATCTTGCAAAAATGAACGTGAAGTGCATCTCGCACGCTCCCTATAGTCCGGGTATGGCCCCATGTGACTCTTTTGTATTCCCTAACTTAAAGAAGCGCCTTCCTGGGAGGCATTATTCATCATCAGAAGCAGTGGTGAAGGCTGCGGAGGCGATTTTGAAGGATCTCTCAAAAATGATTTCCAGCATGTCTTTGAAGACTGGCAGAAACGCGGGGACAAGTGTATCGCATACAGGGGAGACTATTTTGGAAAGGAGCATCAAAATTATGAGGATGAGTAAAGGTACGTGGTCAAAAAAACAAAACAAAATAAGAGTGATCATTCTGTATTGAACAGGCCTCGTGTATTATGTTGTAGTCAAACAAAGATATGCAGGCCTCTTAGTCTAAAATGTTACATGTAGTCGTTACTTTGCGTTACCAAACTGTCAGATAAATTTCAGTGACTGAAATGGGAATTGTGAATTTTTAGATACATTGCCTTAAGCACTTTAGTTTTTGTTTGAATGATGAGGTTGAACATGGGGAGAGTAGAGAGGGAAAAAGAGGTTTTGTTAGTGGTTAAATATTATGATTCGTAGTTCTCGTTTGGTAATAGCAGTTCTCGTCTTATTCTTGTGCCAGTCAACATACCAGCGTCTCGTGCAGATGTAGGGGGTGGATGATAAATGGCTTAGAACGGAGGAGTTGCGAGTAATATAACAGCCCAAGAAGGAAGTGTCTTGTACATAAATTACTCACGAGGAAACTTTCCATTTTAAATACTTGAAAAATAACACTTTCGACTTTTGGGGCGCTTGGCGAGTGAGGAGAACTTTATCTTGCAGTGAGTACCATGACTTGTAATTTATTTCCAAGTACGTGCTCAGTCCCAGCATGGGCAGCGAATAAAAATCTGATCCCACTTAAATTCTAGTGTAAGATGGTACAATTTGGGATAGCTAAGACATGTTACCTTATGAATAAAGTAAGTGTAATGACGTCCCTTCTCTACAAAATTATTGCAATTATAGTTCTCATATAAAAATAAGCAAAGCATGCATTTGTTACCTTGACTATAACAAAGGAAGGACATTCGTATAAATCTGTCTACGTGTGGACACGAAAGAAGAGAGAAACATAACGTTAAGACAAGGTCTCATAAAATAGTGAGAGTTATCGAGTCACTAGTTCTTCTTAAAAAGAGTATCCGTCAGTTTTGTGTAACAGTTATAATATTGTCCTTTCAATTTACTTTATATCATACTACATGCAGTAGCGAATCGGGCCAAAAAATAACATCGTGCTGCGGGAAAAGGTACATGCTACTCACCTCGTTTCGAAAATGAAATCCATGCGCAGATAATTCTTCATGGTATCTTCTTCTTCACTTCATGGCATAGGCAATCAAGTGCCTGTTCCACCTTCGAGGTCCTCCAGCTATCGCTTCCTGGGTCTGCCCACCGATCTCCTACCTTTAGGATGATACTGTAATATTTGTTTTGTAAGTCTATTATCTGGCATTCTTTCAACATGTTCCTTCCATTTTTGTTTGAGACCTTTAACCTATCGTTCATACTAAAAATGTCCAGCTCTTTTCTTATATTTTCATTTCTTATTAAGTCCCTGTTCGTGCATCCTTTCACACTTCTCAAGAATTTCACTTCTGAAGCCTGTATTTCCCTCTGTTGCTTTTTAGTTAACGTCCAAGTCTCACTTCCATATGCCAGTACAGGTACAGCCATAACTTTGTAGAACTTTAATTTTGTTTCTTTACGTATTTTGTTTCTAAATGTTCTATTTATTGTTCCACACACTCTTTGAAATTTGCATATTTTATTGTAGAAAATATATTCCTTGTCATAACTAACATCAGTTCCCAAGTAGTTAAAATGGTTTACCTGTTCAACCCAACGATTATTTATAACTATTTTTATTCTAATCGGCTCTCTCCCAATGAATGCCATTACCTTTGATTTTATAAAAGAAATTTTCATATTATATTGCTTACAAAGTTCACTAAGTTTAAAAATAGATTTTTGCAGGCCAGACTCGCTTTTTGTATAATAACTAAGTCGTCAGCAAATAATAAAATATTTAAAAAGTGTTTATTTGAAATTTTAAAACCTACATTCAGTAGCTGCTTCCATTTGCACACTACGTCGTCAATACAAATACTAAAAAGTGTAGTTGATAAAGTACAGCCTTGTCTGACACCCTGATTGGTAAGAATTTTTTTTTAGAAATTTTACCATTGTTCCTCACATTTATTTTTGTTTGGAAGTAGAAGCATTGGATCATTTTTACTAATTGTTGTGCGTATCCTCGTTCTTCCAATATTTGCCAGGTTTTACATCGTTTTATCCTATCGAAGGCTGTCTCAAAGTCAAAAAACACCATATGCGTTTCTTTATTAAACTCCCTATGTTTTTCGATTAGTTGTTTAAGAATAAAAATGTTATCTACACAGGATTTGCCTCTTCTAAATCCACTTTGTTCTTCCGAGAGAAGACATTCAATTATATTCTGCAACCTTTTGTTTATTATTTTAGCAAATATTTTATAGGCCGTATCCAGTAAACACATTCCTCTGTAATTGCTACAGTCATTTCGTTTCCCTCTCTTAAAGATAGAGACGGTTTGGGCCATAAGCCAATCTTCTGGGATATATTGCTTCTTCCAGCACATATTATAGAAATGTAGCAGTCGCAGCTTTAGCAATAACCCCCCCCCCCCTATTTAAATAACTCTGCGTTCAATCCATCTTGGCCCTTTGCTTTCCTATTTTTAGTTTTTATGAGTGCTTCTTCTAATTATTCAATTAAAATTAAATATCCTTCATATGTGACGTTGCCTTCTGCGTTTTCGTTATTTATCTCCGCATTTTCATCATACCACAATGGTATAAACATAATTTCTACTTCATTTTGCCTTTTGCTCAATTCTTAAAGCGGGTGTTGATTGCCTTAACATTTATATATTAATATTTTCTTCTCATTATTTATTGGTTCAAGTTTTAGAAATATTAAATTACTCATACACTGACTAAAGTGAATTTATAACACCTTTACAATCACACACAAAATAAAGAAACTGATATCATCCAAAAAATAACGTTACACAAAGAAATACTTGGATATAGTGTTCACTTGTTATGGTGACGGGAATGGAGTATCGTGCCAACATGATACGTGCATCACAAACATCTGCCCTTCATTTAATAACCATTAGATATCGGCTCTGTTTACGTAAGAAGAATGGAATTAGTTTCTACAATTAAAATATAAAGTAATGATAGATTGTTAAATGATTTTCAATGCATACTCAAGTTTTACAATTATAACTATGAGTGTTGGTGGCCCTGTTTCACCACACAACAACCAGATGCAGCACGCATTTGTGCGAAAATCTAGGAAACTCAGGACATCGGGGAGGCAAGAGAGGAAGGTTGTACGCATGCGCAATAACTGATTACCGAGCATGCTGGCTCTCAGCACGTTGACGTCACGGGTGCGTTCCATTAGTTACGCAGCTGTTTTTCACTCATCAACAGTACATTGGTCCTACTCGATTTCCTATACTTATAATACATTGTTACTTATATGTTAATACATTTACACAACGTAATTTATAAAATAGGAAAGAGCGTGCTGCAACAATGCAGCACGTAAGTACGAGCCACCACTGACTACATTTCGAATCCAAACTAAGGTTTAATCACAACCGGGAACACATTTAAATGAAGAATTACTCTACAAGCAACGCTGCATAAAAGGACACAGCATAAAAGCTTCCACAAAATAAAGAGGTAAGTCCTTTATAAAAAGATTACTTCCTCCAACGTTAAGTCATATCGGACGAATACAGAGCTAATTTGAACTTAAACTGGAGTATCAGTCCCGTCTGAGGAGTAAGTGGTAGCGTGTCTGCATCACATAAAAGAGGTCCCAAGTTCGAATTTCGGTCAAGTTGAGTTATCTGAGTAATTTTTTATCTTTTATCGGAGATTTCCCTTTTATTGAAACATGAATGGTAGGTAACTCTAAGCTCTATGTCCTCTAGGCTAATTTCAGCTTCATGTTATTCATCCTCCGATATGTCTTAACGTTATAGCTTTTCTCTTATCCTGAAAGAGGATTATCTGGTAACTCTAAGCTCCATGTACCCTGTGCTCATTTGAACATGTTTCACTCACCCTCTGATATGACTTAACGTTGGAGGCCCTCCATTAACCTGAAAGATGAATGACCTGAAAATCTAAGCCCTATGTAACCTGTACTCATTAGAGCATATTTCATTTATCGTCTGATATGACTTGACGTTGGAGGTTTTCCCTTATCCTGAAACATGAATGTTTTTTCACGCCAAGCTCTATGGACACTGTACTCGTTTGAGTATCATTTAATTCATCGTCCGATATGACAGAGTTGGAGGCCTTCCCTTATCTTGAAAAATAAATGACTGGTAACTGTAAACTCTATGTACCCTGTACTGATTTAAACGTCATTTCATTCATAGTTCGATATGACTTAACGTTGAAAGTTTTCTCTTATCCTAAGAAATTAAGGTCTGGTAATTCTAAGCTCTATATACCCTGTACTTATTTGAACATTATTTCATTCATCGTTCGAAATGACTTGGCGTTGGAGGTTTTCCCTTATCCTGAAAGATGAATGTTTTAACTCTAAGCTCTATGTACCCTATACTCATTTGAATATATTTCATTTACCGTCTGATACGACTTAACGTTGGAGGTTTTCCCTTATCCTGAAACATGAATGTCTTAGCTCTATGTAACCAGTACTCATTTGAACGTCATTTCAATTATCGTCCGATATGAGTTAACGTTGGAGGTTTTGCCTTACCTGATAGAGGAATGTCTTTGAACCCTAAGATCAATGGATATTCTACTCACTTAAACATAATTTATTTCATCGTCCGATACGACTTATCGTTAGAGTTCATCCCTTATCCCGAAGATAAATATCTGGTAACTGGTAGCTCTCTATACCCTGTACCCATTTGAACATCATTTCATTCATCGTCCGATATCACTTAACGTGAAAGTTTTCTCTTATCCTGAAACATGAATGTCTGGTAGCTCTAAGCCCAGTTCATCCTGTACTCATTTGAAGATCATTTCATTCGTCGTCCAACGACAACTTTTTATATGTTCCCTTATCCGTAAAGTTAAATTACAAGTTACTGTAATCTATATGTACCTTGTACTGAGTTGATCGTCATTACAGTCATCTTGCGATATGACTTAACGTTGAAGGCTTTTTCTTATCCTGCAAGTTGAATGTCTGGTAATTCTAAGCTCTATGTACCCTGCACTCATTCCAGTATTGTTTCACTCATTAAAATCTTCGTTCTATATACTTAAGTTCGACGAGGTGAATTAAAAAATTAAGAGGAACAAGGTTCTTATTCTTTATATCTGTTGCTTAGTTCATCTAGGTTCAGCTAGGGCTCTCTAAAAATATAATACACAAATAAACTTTTATATTTCTGTAGTCCTTTTCCTTCACCACGAATGCACTGGGGTTTCTGCGCTGAAAGGTGAGATACGGTGACATAAAATTCAAAGTTGAATTCGAATAAACTCGGTCGTTTTTCATCTGTCTTAAACTGAAGTGCAAGTTGGTCCTTCCATCAGAGAGTCTGTTATTTTACAGAGAAGCTATTCCACGACGGACGGACAGCAGGATTTGCACAATGATATATGAGATACCAGTGTTGTTTCTCAGAACGTCAGAGAAAGGTCTGAATTTTCTCTTCAAGTAATGCACTGCGGCATTACTCAGAAATTCTCTCTCAGAGTTACTTTTCGTTTATACCAGTTGATATTACTTGAAATAAATATAAAAACCATTAAGGAATAAATTGCCGAGATTTAGTTATTTTCGCTACATGCCGGAAAGCTTTCATTACGATAGACAATAGATTTGTATAAATAGAGTGTTAACCAAAATAACAGAAGGGATATTTTGAGAATTTCTGTGTGTATTTCTGGCATTCATTTAGTGCCTCTTCTGTTCCAAAAGCATTGTTGCTCACCACAGACAATCAAACATCACATTACTTAACTGAAACTTCTTTAAAGAATGTTACACGAGAAGTTTCCCATACCAAGCAAACATTACATGACTTACAACGTGTAACCTTATACTGAGTTAACTCTGTTGTTTCTGATAAAATACTAGGTGCGTTCCAGGTATACCACCTATTTTTTCCAGCACTGGGACCAGATAGGCCCTTCTGGTTTCTTTTTAAACATACGAGGACACTTTGTAAATGTGTGACAGAGATGGCAGCACTGTAAAATGCATAGGAAACTAGTGGCTGTGACGAGACTTAGGACTGCTTTTGAAACTTCAAATGGCATCGCTTACATTACTAGAACAGCGTGTAATCATACGTTTTCTCCATTTTCGTGGTGTTATATCTCTTCCAATTAATTGCTAGTTGAGTGAGGTATGTGGTGATGGTACCATGGATGTGTCTAAAGTAAGTTCCTGGGTGCAACAGTTCAAAGAAGGCAGATCATCGTGTGACAACAAACCAAGACAGTTAAGCGAGGCATGTGGTGGTGGTAACATGGATGTGTCTAATGTACGTTCCTGGGTGTGACATTTCAATGAAGACAGAACATCGTGTGACAACAAACCAAGACAGTTAAGCGAGGCATGTGGTGGTGGTAACATGGATTTGTCTAATATACGTTCCTGGGTGCGACAGTTCAATAAAGGCAGAACATCGTGTGACAACAAACCAAGACAGTTAAGTGAGGCATGTGGTGATGGTACCATGGATGTGTCTAATGTACGTTCCTGGGTGTGACAGTTCAATGAAGACAGAACATCGTGTGACAGCAAACCAAGACAGTTTAGTGAGGTATGTGGTGATGGTACCATGGATGTGTCTAATGTACGTTCCTGGGTGCGACAGTTCAATAAAGGCAGAACATCGTGTGACAACAAACCAAGGCAGCTAAGTGAGGCATGTGGTGATGGTATCATGGATGTGTCTAATGTACGTTCCTGGGTGCTACAATTAAATGAAGGTTGAGCATCATGTGACAGCCGTCCAAGACTGGCAAGACCTCGCACCAGCCAGTCTGACGACATGATCCAACGAGTGGAGAACATAGTTTTGCAGAACATAGTTTCGCCTCCAAAATCGGCAATCCCGTAGGACATCTTTACACAATCCTGAAAGAATATCTGAAAATGCGAAAAGTGTCTTCCAGAGGAATGCCACGAACACTAACACATGATCACAAGGATGTTCATCAAAGGTAGCAATCAACGTAGAAATCAAGTGGCAGCATCCCATTAGAAGTTAGTAGTACGGGTCTTATGGTCATTAGCAATAGGGGAAGCATTTAGAAGAATTTTGGTAGGTAAGTAGGATATTCTGGACCGAATTTCCTGCTACAATGATAGAATCAGAACTTATATAACTATATATACTGGTTGTTTCAAAACGACACTGACCTATTACAGCCGTTTCGTAGTTTATAGTTTAACTAGTCCGAATTTCGATGTCGCAGTTTCGAAGTTCTGTTAGGTATAATTTTATCAGCATTCAAAGTTACATAATTTTGTGATTAGGCACCCCAGGAGCCGCTGGCGTGCGAACCTCAGAAGTTGTTATTGTGACGTACCAGCCACAAAAACATAAACATTACTCCTTGCTCTTTATCAATGACCCTAACCTTCCTTTCAGGAAATGAGACAAATGACAGTTACTTGTGAAAAAGTCGACTAATAACTCGGACAGTTGAAGGTTGCTCTTCAGTGTAAAACTACACATTCCGTCCTAACAGAGAGGATTTTGCGTGTACTTAGATAACAAATCCAAGCAATATGGAGCGTTATACGAATGTCGAAATGACGGATATGGTTTTGATGTATGGAAGAGCTGAAGGGAGCTCAACGAACGCACGATTAATTTAGTTTCATTAAAAATATGAATTGTAAAGGTAGTTAAATCAATAGTTATATTTATTTTTTTTAACTTCAGAGTGTTTTGTTATGATGTTAGTGGTACAGCCACTTACTATAAATATCAACAGCTTCCTTTTCAGTTACAAATGCTTTATTTAGTATTATCAAACACGTGAAATAAAATGCTCGTCTCATTGTATAAACCATTTAGTTTTGTCTAATTTATCTATAATTTTTTGATGTTGTTTTGTGTTCTGTTTATTATTTAATGCTTTCATCCTCAACCTCACTAACATTAACTTCCCTCTAAAATGTTTATGTTGCATATGTTCACCAACTAATTTGCCATCATGGACTTCTATAACAGAATTTTTGGAACACGTTAAACGGTCATAAGCAATAACTAAGCAGTAGATTCTTTATTGCGTTTTCATAAGCCAAAGAAACTCTTAATAGTAGCAAGCTACTGCGGAGTATGCCGGTATGTTTACAAACAATTACAGAACGCGGCACGGCGTGTGACCTCTACCTGCGAACTCCCAAAGCGTGAAGTACACGTCATTTGTTCTGTCACTACTTAATCCACACTCATTCTGGAACATTTTTATGCGGATGTATGGATGGTAAAAGCTCTGCATGTGTCACATAGAAACTGAGCAACTAATTCTAAATATCCGTTAGGTGACGTTATGGAACACCCTGTATATATCATGAGGCAGTCACACTGCTAAAACAGGAAACAGACATTAGGGGGAATGTAGAAAATCATTGTTAGTGAGCAGAGAAAATAAAACAAGAATGACATAATATTGAAAAAAAAAACGACTTAATATACTATTCTTCTTCTACCTCCATGGATTAGGCTATAGCCTGTTCCGGTCTCACATCAATCCATCGTACTTAATATACATATAGAATATAAACTTTAATTTAAAAGTGGTCTTCAGTTGATCGGCGAGAGTGTAAACCTACTTAGCCACACAAACCGACATGTTCGACGTGAAACTTCGTCGAGGTGTAAAGGAAATATGTACCAAATACAACATTTAGGGCGGATGATCAGCCAATATCTGGTATGAGGAAAACGAGGTGCAAGATATGAAATAATACGTTTTTGTATAGCACATATAAGAGTGAGTGGTAAAGGGAATGTGAAAGCTGATATATTTTATATAAGTTTCCCTTGGTAAAATAAATTGAAGTAATAGGTACGTATAAAACGTCAGTCCAGCCGTTTGTTGTGGTTGAAGAACCAATTATGCACTTTCCACGACCGCTTTCTCATTAGGAAACTCTTACAGTGTTGTTGTTTCCATCACTTTCTGTTTCACATTCGCATATCCCTTTTAATGAGGACCGTCCGCATATTCCACTCACCTTGTTTCATTCCGCTGCATGACAGTTTTGATGGCTTTCTAACTCTTCTTTTGTTATTTTTCTCTTTACGTTAACACCAAGTTTTACCCTTTTTTTTCTATAGCTCTGTGAATCTCCTTAAAACCACTTTCATTTGTCCAAAACACATTTTACTATTTGAACAACAGTCTCACAAGTGGATTGCATACTTTAATATATTATAGAGCGGAGAGGGTCATCTTGAGCACTGCGGTTTGTGTGACTAGTTCCCTGAGGAGGGAGGGACGAGGTGAAGGAACTACAGGAGGTTAAAATCCGAGATAAAAATTCAATCTTCATATTTTTTTCATGCAACAGTTATATTACTTATTACATAAAATTTTATCAGTTCAAGTAACAACTATGTACACACTTCAGAATTATAAGTAAAAAACTGTGCTACCTGTTGCACTCACTATCCTTAAAGCCACTTTCCCTATGTAGCTTCATGTTACTTGAAGCATCTTAAAAACAATCCTGTCTGTACACGGAATACAGGAAATAACACTTTAAAAGAAAGTACAGAATGAAATGCCTTCTATTTTAAAATTATTTACGTATTGAAGACGTTCTGTGGTTTTCATCCAGAGCTTCTGAAATTTCTCACCTGTACGATGGTGGTCTGGAAAGCCTCCGCCTAATAAACATACAAGACACTTTTTCACATTCTATTTTTTCAAAGTACTCTCCAAATTCTACACACTTCTCCCAGCGATGCTCTCATCTGTGTAACCCGCCCAAATAATCTCGGCATTTTTCTCTGCAAAATAATTGTCTACGAAAGTGATTGCCTCTTCATTTGAGGAGCATCTCTGTCCTCCGAGTGCAATTTTCAGATGAGGGAACAAAAAGAAAAGAAGTCGCTTGGGGCCAGATTTGGTGAGTCAAGCAGTTCAAACCGTAATTCGTGGATTTTCGCTACTGAAACCGCTGAGGATGTGTGACGGTAAGTTGTCTTGGTGAAACAGGGCTTTCTTTTTCTGCAGATGTGGCCGGTTTTCTGCTAGTTCTGCCTTCAGCATGTCAAGTAATGATGCGTAGCATGCGCCTGTAAGGTTTTTCCTTTTTGAGGATAACCGATTAAAATAACTCCATGGCTATCCTAAAATGAACAGTCACTATCACTTTCCCAGCCGAAAAAAACAGGTTTTGCTCCTTTTGGAGTCGGTTCGTCCTTTGCAGTCCACTCTTTGGACCGTATTTTTGTTTCGGCTGTATAACAGAGTATCCAAGTTTCATCTACAGTAATTAATCGGGGCCAAAACTTGGATTTATTGCGACTAAACTCCGCTAACGGAGCGTTGGAATTGTTCATTCCAAGACGTTTTTGGTCTAACGTGAACAAACGCGACACCCAAAGCGCGGACAGCTTTCTCATGTCTAAATGTTGATTTAATATGTGACAAACACGTTCTTTTGACAAGTCCATAGCCTCTGCTATCTCCCTCACTTTAATTCTGTGGTGGCGTAGTACCATTTGGGAACTTTGGCGATGTTTTCGTCAGTAGTTGCTGTTTTTTCACGTTGTGAACGTTCATCGTCTTCCAAGTTTTTACGGGCACATTTAAATCCAGCTGCCCAAACGTTGACTGTGGCAAATGATGATGCAGACTCGCCATACACAGAATCCAACACATCTTTGATTTGCGTAAGCGAATTGCCTTTCAAAAACAAATATTTAATGACATCTCCATATTCGATTTTGTCAATGTTCATAAAAACACTTACATCAACTCAGTCAAGCTACTGTTACATAACAACTGAGCGTCCAAAATGGCTGAAACTTTGGCGAGCAACTGTCTATAGATGAACAAAACAATCACTAGTCTTTACTTACGAGTAGTGCCATCTTTATGTTGAAGCTGGTACTGCTTACATGGATATATTAAGTAAAGATGGCCATCTGTAATTCAACTTAAGTTAATAACCAAGCAGGTCATATAGATGATGCAAAAAATGCTTAGGTTTACTCAAATCCCAAATTGTGACGTAGGACCAATAAAAATGAAGTATTGCAGTGGCTTAGCAACAGACACAGAAAAAAGAACCAATGATTTTATTCTTAAATTGTTCCTTCTGGCTTTAACTCTCGAAGAGGGTAGTCGCGTTTCGGTAAAATACTTCTTGTAACTACGAGAAGTTATTGGAGTTCATCATTTATGAATGTTTAATAAACGGTTAAAATATACATCGAATACGCGACGTTATGATAAATAATTTAAGTAAAAACAGCTGCATCGTTTATAAATAAAATGAGAAAATTAATATATAGTAAAGGGCTATATACATCAAAGGAAAAAGTCGCATGTAAAGAAGAAAATTATGTCGAGAAATATAATTCTAAATAAAGTGAAACGGTATTAATTATTTTATTCCATAGTTGCCCAAAAGTGAAATCCCTTTTGTGTCGATACCACGCCTGAGAAGTTTCACATCTCATCGCTCGCCGCAGCTGTCGGAGAGAGGATTTATAGAAATCTTCGAAAACATCATCTTCACGGCTTTTAGACGAAAGGTTCATCGCTTCTACATCAGGGTAAGGTTTTTCTTCTACATGCGTCGCAACACCGAGGGAGCGCGAAACTTTTGCGCATGTGGGGCGTAGACCTCACGAAGGGGCGAATCCAACTTCAGTTATGTTATCGCTACGTGTGATATAAATCCAACCCACAAGGAGGGGGACCGCTCCAATGTTGAGGTCGGAAACTTTTCCGGACCACCCTTGTATTTCCAAAATCCTAGCGACTAAATGTACACTTTTGTGCATTCAAACTGGTTTTGGTTAAATGCTATAAATATGCATAAAAGATCTAAAAACTTTAAAAGAAGTGATTATGAAAATATTTTATTTTTAAATAAGGATAGTAAAACAGAATAATTTGACAATTTTTGTGTTATAATCAGATAATCGATGTAGATATTTTAAAAACACTTTTTTAATTTCTTAGTGTGTAGCATTTGGCGTAGCTTAAAGTTGTATATAGCTTAGAAAATTGTAGGGATATAACACTGAGATACAAAGCTGTTTAATGAAGATATCAGACAACATAGAAAATGTCATTTTAGTGGTGCATTCTCCAACGTTAAGAAGATAGTACAATCGGCATAACTATTTACATTGCAGGTGAGAGGTTGAAGGGAATAATGTGTGTTAGCATTTCAGTCTAAGGTTACAAGACTATGTATCCTTGAACTATCGTGGCGTGACCTCAACTCAGGGCGCCTTATCGCATCATATCTACCTATAATATCGGAACAATTTCCCGGCGTCGGGTTTTATGCTAAAATATGCTACAGTCCATTCAAAATTTAACGTAAAAGTTAAAATAAATAGCGATAAATTCAAGCAAAATAGTATTTTAATGTTGCTTTCCTCTTACTAATCGATATCCTTTTTTAAATTTGTAATACGCATACAGGATGTTCTGAACTTTCCCTTGCAGAGGGGAATGAGTAAATGACATGATATGATATATGTTTATTACGCATTTTACAAAATTTTACAATTTACAACTTTTGGCTACATTTATTTGTCGTTACCTTGTTGCTACCTTGTCTTACATTTCACCCTGTTCTTCTGCTGTGCCAGGTAGCTCTTAACCTCCATGACTCCTTGTTACTTAATTAGTCCCTTTCTTTCCTCTCCTCTTCCTTTCTTACACCTTTTACATTTTCTATTACTATCTGCAAGAACTCACCAATACTTCTTACCCTCTTTTACTCCCTGCCCGTTAACATTTTTATAACTACTATCCTCTTCTCTATTTCCTCTCATTTTTCTTCCCAAACCCTTTCTCCCCATATTGCAACCACCTTGCCTTCTGTTACATAGTGTTCTATGCTTTCTTTTCCCCTACACAATTCACAAATTCCCTTTCCCCTACCTTTTATCCCTCTTAGAAATATTATTCCTGTTCTCATCCATGCTAACCCTTCTCTCTCTTGCCTATTGCAGTAATCTACATATGCTTCTCGTCCCCAGTTTCTTTTAATTTGTTTGTAAAATTGAAATAATTTCATATATTCTAGACTTCCCCATATTTACTGTCTTTCTATATCTTCTATTCAGCATTTTACAATTTATCCACATCAATTGTCTTCCTTTCCTCTAATCTCCATATATATCCCATTCCTATTTTTCCCACAATTCCTCCCATCTCGGCCCACCAACTATTTGACCTCTCTAATCTATTTTGCTCTCTCATGTATAATTTCATGATTTCCCCTTCATCTTTAACCAAACATGTATACCAAAATTTCATTATTCTTTCCATTGTTATTCCATTTATTCTTGACTATCCTAATTCTACTGAAGCTACTTCCCTAGTTGCTGACCTTGGCAAGCTTAGTAGCTCTTTACAAAACCTTCTGTAGTTTTGGTCAACCGTTTTTAGAGTAGCCGTATTCCCATAAAAGCCTTGGGTGTTCAGCGGGCGAGCCTGTTTTCAATATCCGCCTGGCGCCTCATGTATGCCAGTTCCTCCCTCTCACCCTCCCAATCAGCCGTATGCGTCAACCTGTATGCGCAAAGGTGAGTGTGTATCCTCATGTAGACGAGTGAACTTGGTTATCACGTGCTTTGTTGGGAACACTAAATCTGTGAAACTTATCAGTTAGAATGCAGTTAAAGAAAAACTAAAGCCCAATCTTCCAGAAAAGTATCTTCTTGTGATAGACAACGCTTCATATCGCAATGTGACCAGAGAAAAATGCCCCACAGCGAACACAAAAAAGCAGGATATGCAAGACTGGTTGGTTAAGCAGAGGATTCCGTTCGGAAGCCATATGCTGAAAGCGGAGCTGTATGATCTTATAAAGTTGTATAAGGCAAAACATAAGAAATATATTGTGGATGCAATTTTAGAAGAAGATGGGCACGTAGTTCTCCGCTTACCACCGTACCATCCCGACCTGAATGCTATAGAAAAATTTGGGCAAATGTAAAAGAATGGGTTGCGCTTTGCAATGTGAGCTTCCACATGGGAGACGTGTGGCGTTTGTGCGAACAGCGATTTGGTGAAGTAGAAGCAGAATGGGGTCCAGTTTGCCGGCATGTTCACCAAGTGGAAGAGAAATATATAAAAACTGAGGGTCTCCTAGAAACAGAGGTGGAAAAGCTAACGATCACTGTTAATGACGACAGTAGCAGCAGTGATTCGGAAAGTGACTACTCAGTAACGTCTGAATATGAGTGCAGCAGCAGAGTCGAGAGGTACGTTTTCGAGGGATGTGCAGACGACATGCTGGACGGCATCGAGGAACTTCCCCAATCAACTCACGCTTAGCCATGCCCATCGGTGGTGAGAGTCGCTCCTAAGGTAAACAATACATTATGCCAGGGTTTTTGCGGAAGTAATCTCACTCTACCTATGTGCCTCCACAGATCTCCACTGCACACAGCACTTTATATTCCACTAGTGCTTCGTACATTCTTTCTAACCACTTGGTTGTCATTTCTAGTTTATATTTGCATACTCTTATTCCATTCATTGTCGGCCTTTCTAATATTTGTATTTGGAAACATAGTGCCCTAGCTACAGACGTTTGTTTGGACTACATTCTTCTACCCAAGCTGATGATCACGTCTAGTTAACCCTTTCAAAGACCATATGGCTTTACTCAACTTCTCGGGAAGCCAGTCAGATGAATCGACGTTTCGGTAATGGGCGTTTCTCCCATCATCAGCATATTCATTAAAATCTCTGGTTTTACCTCTTTATTACTGATGACTACCAGGTCCGGGGGCTTCCAGTACTTGTCAACTGAGGCGTCTGCAGATCATCCAGAGTCGATTCCTGCGAATCGCCAACAATGATCCGTAGTTTGTCCGCCTCCAGCATCTGCATCACGAGCTGGGACTTCTTCCTCTTCACCGTTTTATCCAACAGATTGCTCGTCACTTATTCTACAATCTACGCCAAGTTCCAGGAGCTGTGACGTATAACATGAGACAATTGACTGAACTGACGACTACCACAGGAACTGCTTTACAGATGACACTTCCACTTCTGAAAAATCTACTGTTCCACATTTGCTTTTATATTCTTATTTTCTGCTGTATAAATACTCACTATTGAAGTATGTATACCATTTTATTAGTTCAGTATCACATTTGTATTAGTTCAGAGGAGGCACACTGTCCAACCACTACAATGTTATTACTCTATTATTATTTTGAATCTGTTCTCTCATATCTGCAAATTATGTATTACTGCTGACTGATCCAATAAATACTACAGAAAGGATATATATTAAATGTTATAACCACAAATGAATCACTGGATATAAAAACAAATATAAGCAAGGACAAAACACTATCAAAATCCACATTACGGAACAAAAGACTGTTTCCAGTAAATTTAATGCCAGGTCAGTAGATGGTGTTAGTATAAAAATTTAATTGGGTCAAAGAATTGTAACAACTTAAATGTACTGATCTGTTATTCTTAAGTCAATGGATTTCCATTTCAAGGCCGGTTTCCAAGAGGAGCTAACTGAAATCCAGTATCACGGTTAAGCGTGCTGCTCTCGGAGGAATTGGCCAAAGCCTCCTTAAGCCACCGCGCCCAGTAACTGTTGCATTTCGTCTCCCGAACGTTGGCCCTATGGTAATTATCAAAACAATGCTCTGTCAGTCCAGACTTCTCAGGTTGTATTAAACGAATGCCCCGTTCATGTTCGTTTATTCTAGTAGCGATTGTCTTTCCGGTTTGTCCTATATACGGTGTCTCACATTCATAGGGAATGTGGTACACTCCCAGCTCTATGGTCGTTATCAAAACAATGCCCTGTCAGTCCAGACTTCTCAGGTTGCATTAAACGAATGCTCCGTTCATATTCGTTTATTCTGGTAGCGATTGTCTTTCCGGTTTGTCCTATATACGGTGTCTCACATTCACAGGGAATGCAGTACACTCCCAGCACTATGGTTGTTATCAAAACAATGCTCTGTCAGTCCAGACTTCTCAGGTTGTATTAAACGAATGCTCCGTTCATGTTCGTTTATTCTGGTAGCGATTGTCTTTCCGGTTTGTCCTGTATACGGTGTCTCACATTCATAGGGAATGTGGTACACTCCCAGCTCTATGGTCGTTATCAAAACAATGCTCTGTCAGTCCAGACTTCTCAGGTTGTATTAAACGAATGCTCCGTTCATGTTCGTTTATTCTGGTAGCGATTGTCTTTCCGGTTTGTCCTATATACGGTGTCTCACATTCATAGGGAATGCGATACACTCCCAGCTCTATGGTCGTTATCAAAACAATGCTCTGTCAGTCCAGACTTCTCAGGTTGCATTAAACGAATGCTCCGTTAATATTCGTTTATTCTGGTAGCGATTGTCTTTCCGGTTTGTCCTATATACGGTGTCCCACATTCATAGGGAATGCGATACACTCCCAGCTCTATGGTCGTTATCAAAACAATGCTCTGTCAGTCCAGACTTCTCAGGTTGCATTAAACGAATGCTCCGCTCATATTCGTTTATTCTGGTAGCGATGGTCTTTCCGGTTTGTCCTATATACGGTGTACTACATTCAATGAGTATTCGGCACTCTCCCGCAACTTGGAAGTCCAGTTTGGCTTTTACAGGTCACAGATGTTTAATCTTCGAAGGTGGCTTGTGGATGGCCCTGATGTATATGACGAGAATTCTACTGATTCTGCCGGATAGGTTGCCGGTAAACGGAATGCAGGCTGTAGTGGTAGGTTCCTCTGGCACCTGCTGTATTACAGGTGAAGAAAGTGGAGTGATTAATACTGGAAGACAGACAAGAAACTATACAATTGACCATGAGTGAGACATCTTAATTATGACAGTGTGTGGAAAATTACTCATGACGAGCTGCACATGTCTAAGGTGTCTGCACGGCTGCTGGAAGAGGATGAAGATGTCTTTTTGATCGTCTGGTAACCATGGATGAATCCTGGATCTATCAGTATGATATAGATTAGATTGATTTGCGTTCAGTAGGTTCACTTGTAAACAGAAAATGCTGTGAGCATTGAACATGTCGAGAGGTATAAAGTTTAATAGCATATATATGTACAAAAGTTACATAAGACACATATTATAGTATACAGCCAATATGAACAACAATATGGAAAACAAAGCAGGGATAATTATATATGATACAAAATGAAACACTTTTAAACCAGCTTTCACTTGCCTTATGCCAGTAAGTCTCAACCTTTTTGCAACGGATACCATTCATTGTTATTTATTAAATACCTATACATTAAAAAAACTTTTCAACTTGCATCAAATATTTATTAGTATGATCTGTACTTGGAACAGTTAGATACTACTTACAGAGCTACAGAAGCATTATCATTCAGATAATCTTGTACAGAATAAAAAGATTTTGAGCAAAGGTGCTATCTAACGGCTCTTTAAAAGCATCAAAATTATCAACTTTATTCTTTTAGAACATTAGGAAGTGCGCCAAATGTTTTGATAGTATCATAATACACACCTTTCTGGAAGCAAGAAAGTTTAGCACTGGGATACTAAATATTATACTTTTGTCTAGTACTTATTTTGTGAATTACATTATTTATTGCAAATAAGGCACGATTGCATACAAAGAATTTTAGGATCGAGAATATATACATGCAAGGAAGCGTTAATATCTTCAATCTTGTAAAAAGGTATTTACAGGAGCATCTGTTGTGGGTGTTAGTAATGATTCTTATATCCCTCTTTGGCATAAGAAATATTTTTATTACTTTCTACTGAGTTGCCCCAAAATAATGTTCCATATTCCATAATAGAGTTAAAGTATGCATAATATACTAATCTAAGAGTGTCAATAGAACTGACATTAACCAGCTCTCGGATAGCGTAACAGACAGAGCTGAGTTTAGGTAAGATATAATTTATGTGAGCTTTCCAATCTAAACATCTGTTCACTTGAAGGCCCAGAAATTTTATGCTGTCAATTTCTTCTAATAACATATCATTAATCCCGAATTCTATCTCAGTATGTGATGTACGACAAGTTATAAATTTCACCACTTTTGTTTTGTCTAGGTTCATAGATAATTTGCTCACTTTAAACCAGCATGACATACAGTTCAAAACATAGTTTATTTTAATTATACACTCGTTTAAATGTGTACTGGTCACCAGGACTAGTGTCATCAACGAAAAGAACTGTACTTGCAATGTCCTTTATATAAAGTGAGATGTCATTTATATATGTCAGAAATAATAAAGGCCCTTGCGGTACTCCAAGAGTTACTACTTTCCAGTTCCAAGTTTGTTTTTCATAAACAATATCACTGACAGCTACTTCAACACTGTTTTCTTTCATTTAGATATGATACCAGCCATCTTAAATGTTCATTTTTAGCCCATAGAATTCCAATTTTGCTACAAGGATGTCATGATTAACACAATCTAAAGCCTTTGCTAAATCACAAAAAATTCCACCTGCATATCTTTTATCATTTAAGGCAGTCAACACTTCATGTGTAAGTTTGTAAGTTGCATTATTAGTCGATATTACCAAAAACCATAAGCATGGAATGGAAACATGCTGATTGCTCCCTTCTCCCAAAAAGATAAAGCTGCAAAAGTCAGCTGGGAAGGTATGCTTTCATTTTTCTGGGACTGTAGTGGAGTCACCCTTACAGATTATCTTGCCAAGGGTCAAACCATCACTGGCAGATACTACTGCAATCTTCTGGACAAGTTACGAGCAGCTCTGATTAAGAAAGGACGCGGTATGCTCTCCAAAGTTGTTCGTCTTCTGTCTGACAATACATCAACTCATTCATCTCAAGTTGCAGTTGACCAAACAAGAGAACGTGGCCCGATCTCGCAACAAGTGATTTTTTCTTGTTCCCGGAAATGAAGAATCCGCTGCGTGGTCGCCGATTTGATAACACAAATTACGTCATTAATGAAGTGGAGGACCGGTTTAAAGCGAATTATGCAGACTTCTACAATCAAGGTATTGGGAAGGTCAAGAAACGCTGGGAAAAATGTGTACATGGATGGTGACTACGTAGAGAAGAACTAAGAAGCACATATCAACACAAACTCTGTGTCATATTTTTAAAGGGTGATAACTAAAACATTACAACCCTCGTATTGTTGTTTCAAGGTGAAGCAAATCCAACATTATTCTCACTCGAAGCACTTGGAGGCAAAAACTGGTCATGTGGCAGCAGTGTCAGGAATATAAAACAGTCAATGCCGAATAGCACACAAGTATATGTTTATCAGAACTCTTCGGTGTATTAAGGAGCACCAGCAAGGTCCGTTGGATCGTTCTCCATCGAGATAATGCCAGCGCACACTCACCTTGTCCAACAAAAGAGTATTTCAGGGTTTAAAAATCGAATTGATAGGTCATCCACCATACATTACTGATTTGGTACCCAACGACTTCTTTTGTTTCCAAACATAAAGAATAAATTGTTTGGAGAACAACCTTAGTCGGCAGATGAACTCTTTTTTTTTCCGATGCCTTCGAAAATCTTGTTTTGGAGGTGTACTAGGAAGACCGGAATGAATATTTTTAAATGGTTCAAACGCATGCAAAATGGTACTGATCATAAGGGAGAATATTTGAAAAACAATCGAGAAGTTTTGAATGAGAAATTACTTTGTTTTATTTATTAGTGTCAACAAATAAACAATGTCCTTCGCATAACGTTAACAGTGTCACAGTTTCTGTATTTATGCAAACATATGTTTCACTGGAGGCTTACTCGGAGATCCCTTTGATCCGCATAACGCTGCTACGTAAGCAGAAAGCAAGAAAAGCGACATCTGTACACAAAATGCTCCATTTCCCACGCAATAATAACGCTCCTGAAGTGAAGGGTAATCCATTTCGACCCCAACGCAATCCTCGGCGCTATTATGTCTGTCTAACCACTGCATCCTCATGTTTGTTCGAACCTGCGTAATTTCCTGTCAAACTTCATTTAAATTTCCTCCTTCATGTCAGATGCTGCTGGCTGTGGGCGACAACTTAGCGAATTTGTTGACCTTTGATAGGTCGCTTGGAATGATTAATTTCCCTGTGTATGTGACACGAATTCCTTGAGTAGAACTCCGAGTTTAGTTGGCTGAGCTGACGACTGGGGGATCAAAACTTAACTCTCTTGTGAATAGTTCCTTTCTGTATCCCTTATAACTTCAAACAAAGCTCCTACGGAATATATTAAATGCATATTACACAGTAACTAATTATTAGTGTTTCATATAAATTCCGTGGCTGTAAAACAGAGGTTAAAACTTTGTTACACAACCGTCGAGTTCTCTACTTATTTATATAGAGATAATCATAGAGAAAAAGACAACATAGTATAGGTCAATTTACCAGAAGAATTCCCATTACTCTCCTACTGCAAGGGTTGGCATTTTTCAGGCAAAGTGTTTGCTGAAAGTTTTAGAATATTTTAGGACAGTCTATTGCTGTAAATATTTTTGAACCTCAAGATAACTAGAAATCGTCATGGTGTAGATTTTGGAATATACAGGAAGCCCACACACAAAGATAATTACATAAAGAAAATAATTACAACCCAGTTTCACATCAACTAGCTGCCTTTAGAAGTCTAATTCACTGGCTATACCACATCCCACTGAGTAAGGATGAATTTTTGAAAGAAAAACAACACATAAAAGACATGGCGGTAATAAATGAATTCAACCCAGCCATCATAAGGAACATGATGAAGAGAAAAGAAAAACTGAAGATAATATCAAAAAATACCACTCTCACGCCACTTAAAAACACAAATTTGCAATACAGAAAATTCACCTACCATCCAGGGACTTTTAGAAAATTTGAACGAAACTTCAAAAAACTAAACTTAAAACTAGCACCCCAAAACAAATTCAGTCTGAGGAACCTGCTTAATAAACCACTGAAAAATACAATCCCCAACAATTTGAAATCAGGAATTTATCAGATTAATTGTGAAACCTGTGAAAAAAGCTACATAGGAAAACCTAAGAGAAACTTGTTAACCAGGCAAAAAGAACACCAGAGGAACATTAAGTTAAACAAACAGAAAAATCTGCAGTTTCACACCATTTTTGGACAGAAAACCACAACATTGGCCACAACATTAAACTGCTAAAATCTTTAAGTACACCCATAGAATTGTATATTTGGGGAAAAATATTCATAAACAAAAACCGTGATAAAGTTATAAATTTTGAAATCCCGGCATTAAATGAAGTATTAAAACTTAGTGCCCCTAACACCAGATGGCAGAGTGATCGGAGCTCCGTAGTAGTGGAAGAAGAGGAAGGTTCATTTAGTCACCAAACAGCTGAGGATGAGATCGAATGATCTTGAAAACGTTTCAATTATACAAGTAAGTGAAGTTTGAGTGTAAACATAGTGACTCATAAATCAAACTTAAATACAGTCTATTGTTATTCTTATGCAAATATGATATAACATAGCTTCAAAATTATTTCAATGTTGTTTTCTTTATTATTCTTTACTAGGATACCAAGAGTTCACCAGAACACTCTGTTTAGAACACATGATATAAACAAAGGTATTTCAAAATTACCTTTGTGTGTGTGTGTGTGTGTGTGTGTGTGTGTGTGTGTGTGTGTGTGTGTGTGTGTGTGTGTGTGTGTGTGTTTAAAGTATAATTAACAGCATGCCCCATGAAGCAATTATATTGCCGAGCAAGTAGTTCTAATTTGGTTATAGTTTGAAGCAACATAATGTGTGGCTCAGTGTGTCTGTGTGTGTGTGTGTGTGTGTGTGTGTGTGTGTGTGTGTGTGTGTGTGTGTGTGTGTGTAGTGTTTAACGCCCGCTTTTACTACATATGGCACCGCAGGCGGTGACACTGATGATGCATGAGATGAAGATGGGGCCCCAACGCCGTGTTGTCCACGACAAATCTCACTTTGCGGTCGCCTGGTTTCGAACCCGGGCCGCCTTGGTGAGAGCCAAACGGTCTAACCACTGAACCATGGCGTGGCCTTGTGTGGCTCAGGGTAAAGCAATGAGGTTTCTCTCAAGGTATGCGTGGGTATGTGTGAGAAGGATAGTTTAATGACACTAGAATGCCCGTTTTAAACTGGTTCACTGACTGCTTCTTTTTGTCAGAACATCGAACTTGAAGTTGCCGACCAAGGGTTACCAATATCACAGTTTAGAGTTACTGTTTATGAAATGCTTATTACTCGATAAACTTAATTCGTTCTTCACGTACATATGAACCGAGAAATATCTTCTCTCATCACTACTGGTCTCCTTTGACCAAGACAGAAGAAGAGGACTGCCCTAATCGGCTGCACGCCGTGGATTTACGTCCACAACTGCACGTGGGTATGTAGCTTTCACTTTCTGGAAGCCCATTATTGAACCAAAGATTCCCTTTGTGACTATTTGGTCATTGTCCTTATTATTAGGGGTCCGAAGAATACCTTTAAAAACAAAGTCAAGTGCTATCCATTCAGGATTCTTACTAAGAAAATCCTTTTTAGCCCATGTCTTTTGTTAAACAACTCAAACAACTCCATTGCTATTCAAACCAACTGCACCTGTTCGTGTCGTTACAAACAAACAAGACTTCTTTGAAATCCATTACGATTCCTCATACCTTGCACCCCTTAATTTCGGTATCACCTATTTCAAGTAATATTACATGCTTTGTATTCTTTGGTATTCAATTTGTTTCTTGATTTGGTCTTTTTATGTCCTTATAGATCCTGTTATTGTTCTTGTAATCAATGTAGATGTCACTATCAATGTCACAACTTTAACTCTTTGCTTTTATACTGCACTTCACAGTCCTATTCAGTTGCAGAATTGTTGGAAGTCTGGCAGATATTTGGATACAGCTGTTGTGTAGTCGCTGGCCAGCTTCCTACTTTTTTCCTAATGTCTTTTCTTAATGTGTTTCTTTGTTGAAGTACTTCTGGGCATTCATATGAAGGGGATCCGTCCCCTTCAGCAGCCGTGGTGCGGGCGCTGCGTACCCCTAGCAGTCGTGGTACTTCTGACGTTACTAGAGGAACCTCAGGCCGAAAATTCGAGCCCTTCCCTGATTGGGAGTTGTTCGGATTGGGCTGGACTCGAGGGGGCAGTGCTTCCCGATACCCGTGGGCATTGGGTACGTCTTCGGACGGGGTTGAGGGAAGCCATTAATATTCCCGCGTACTAGCCTGCATAGCGGCTTCGACGGCCCCACCGAGGTCATATCGGTAGCCTTCTCATTTTAGTGTTGGCGCACGTAAGTGGCGTATCCTCTTCAACCCGTTTTGAGTCCACAAGACCAGATGAGGGGGCCTTGTTAGTCTCTAGGTTTTGCTGCATGGAAGGCACCACGGAGGAGCCGGGCTCCCTTTTTGGGACAGCTCGGTAACTCCCTGGTGGAAGGAGGCCCGGGTCGTCTACTCTAAGGGTCCAGGACTAATGGGAGTAGAATTTCTGACATTAACATAACTTAACTCTTTGGGATCCTGTGTGGCATGAACATGTATGGATATCTGCGATGTGGATTCTGTGTTTGTATGAATTGGTTTTTCCATGTCCTGTAGTTAGAGCTGTAAAACACGAGGAGAGTGACACATTCACCTTGAGTCTTTCTCTAATGGAGGGGAAGAAACTCCTTATTGGTCCTTTAGTTGTGTTGTTCCATCTATTCTGCCAATCCTGTATTGATTTTTCTCTAATTTCTGTTCCGATTGTAGATTTTGGTATACGGTTCTAAACTGCTTCTATTCCTGTTGCTTATCCTCCTTCCTTTCCTAACTTGTCTGCTTGATCATTTCCAGGAATGCCGATTTGTGCTTTTACCCACTTGAAGTATATTTTACAGGTTGTTGTTGTTTTTTTTTTTTTTTTTTTTTTTTTTTTTTGACTGAGTGCTGTTATAAATACGTTGTTATGGAATGATGTTTCTTGTTGTTCTCGAGAAGAGACAGGGTTACTTAAGTGTCAGTATCAACAGTAATTGTCTTCTCTAGTTCTGCTATATGAAGTTTATTGATTTCTGTCATAGCTTTTAGGATGGCTCTCTGTTCGAATTGATTATTAGAGCAATTTTGGTTCAACTTGAATTGTAGTGATTTGATTAGGTTTACTCCTTTTAAAATTGCCACTCCTGCTACAAATTAGTTGGCTATCTTGCTGCCATCCGTGTAGACGTTGAAGTAGGAAGTGGTGTCTGCATCTTCTGCCATTTTGATTTTCACAGAAGATGGAAACCCCACTGTGTGTGCGTGTATGTGTGTATGTGTGTGTGCGTGCGTGTGTGTTTGTGTGGACAGCTTAGTTCAGATACAACTGCTCCTGATTTGAAAACCTATATTACAACTTCTGAAACAACAATTGGACATAAACTTATCGTATGGATAATTTTGAAAAAGTAAACGTACCAGAAAGTGTTATTCAGAAATGAGAAATTTCAATATCACGTATTTTTATAAATATTTCATCACCTTTAAACAGGTAGTTATGCTATAAATAGCTTAAATAAGTTTTCCTTAATGCACATAAGAAGTATTAATTTGATTGAATTCAACATTAAATGGTAATTAATAGTTCTTTCACACTAGCCGTGTGCAGTAAGCACTATGAAAGAGTAGAGCCAGGCTGAAAATTTCAATGCCATACCCGAGATTTGAAACATGGATCTTCTGGTCTCCGTCCAGCCGCTTTAAACCATTCAGCTACTATGGCCAACGTGCCAAGATGACATTTAATTCTCCAACTGACTCGTGTTTTTTCCCGGTAAACCACTAGGAGTTCTCATAAACACATGAGACAACTACCTTAATGACGACTTACTATGCTGCAAGTACTTTAAGACCCGGGTATGACATTAAATTTTCCAAATGACTCGTGTTTTTCCCGGTAAACCACTAGGAGTTCTCATAAACACATGAGACAACTACCTTAATGGTGACATACTATGCTGTAAGTACTTTAAGACCCGACTGCGGTAGATCTTTCTGGAACTGGATTCTTCGCAAAACACTGTACAGAAAGATCTTTAATACTGTAGCAATACAGTGGCCTTGAAGACGTGTCTCTCCCTCTCCGCCAGCCACGAGACGGTTTTCTTACTCCCGCTTCTTCCTGATAAAAACTAAGCTGTCCGACTCGAAAGTTTTCCTCCAAAAGAGACAGTGTTGGCCATGTAATCTCTCGGCAGGCCACGTGAACGCCCATGTGACAGTGTCTTTGCACCCGACTGCACCCTGTAAGTAGCTCCAAAATCAGTATATTTATTGGAGCGTGAAATAAAAATTCTGCGGTAAACGATTTTGCCCCACTGGCGGCTTAAGCAGAAATGCGTGCTTCGCGATGAGTGCAACTTGAAGTTCTATTGAAGATCTGCTCCTTTATGTTAATGCCGGATATTTGCTCAAGCTATAGGAGGGGGTGTCGTAAAATATTAATTAACACCCTTTAAAAAATGTGATAGAGTGTTTGTGTTGATATGTGCTTGCTAGTTTTTCTGTACATTGTCACCATTGACCTTCCGAATACCTTGTTTGTAGAAGCCTGCAGAATTCGCTTCGAACCACAGTTCCGCTTCGCTAATGACGTAATTCGTAATGTCAAATCGGCGACCACGCAACGGATTCTGCATTTCCGGGAACAAGAAAAGTTACTTGTGAGATCGGATGAATACGGTGGATGCTGTAGGGTCTCAAAGCCACATTCCGTTGTTTTTTCAACTGTAACTTGAGATGAATGAGCTGGTGCATTGTCAGACAGAAGACGAACAACTTTGGAGAACACCGCGCCGTTTCTTAATCAGAGCTGCATGTAACTTCACCAGAAGATTGCAGTAGTATCTGTCAGTGATGGCTTGACCCTTGGCAAGATAATCATTAAGGATGAGTGCACGACAGTCCCAGAAAACGGAAGGCATGACCTTCCCAGGTGACTTTATCAGCTTTGCATTTTTTGCGAAGAGTGAATCGGCATGTGTCCATTCCATGCTCATGGATTTTGTCTCTGGATCATTATAATAGATTTAGGAATCATCCATGGTTACCAGATGATCAAAAGATCATACTCATCCTGTTGCAATAGCATCAACAACTCTCTTGAAATGTCCTGGCCTGTTTGCTTTTGGAAAGGCGTTAGCAAACGTGGGACCCACCGTACAGACACCTTAGACATGTGCAGTTCGTCATGAATAAATTTCCACACACTACCATAACTAAAATGTGTCTCATTCATGATCATTTGGATGGTTGCTCGTCTGTCTTCCAGTATTAAACACTCCTCTTTCTTCACTGTGACAGCTGACGGTCTACCAGCTCTTGACTCATCTGTCAGGGACATGTGACCAGTTTGAAAATCGTTTTTCCACATTACAAGAGTGTCATACGATGGGCAATCATTTGAATAAACAGCCGTCATCTTATGGATTTGCCGGACAGTTTTGCCCTTCAAATGCAGGAACTTGATCACAACACGAGTCTAAATATTCCCCATCTTATGCCTCAGTCACTTCTGGCACTCACTGTAAAAAATATTACTTAAATTACTGAAAATACCAGCACTATATCCCATGAAATCAGTGATGAGGCTGAAAATTGTTTATCACTAGCATAAAAACTAGCGGAATATATGAACCGATCTTTCTTTTTGCATTGTTTATATTATGTTTATTTTCTGCGTATTATTTATTCTGTGTAATGTTTGTATTCATGTCCTTTGGAGTAACGATAGTCATTTTTTCTCCTCCATGAGGTTCTCAACTATAACCCAAACAGTTTTTCGTAAATAAGTTCTTTAATGAATGCAGTGTCTGTGATGTAAGAAACAAAATTTGATTATGTATCCATGCCCATTGGAACGAATTGGACAACACATTATTAAAATCGGTTTAGCAACAGTTGTGCATTATATAATGAAATGAGTTTGTTAGTACATTCTGCCAATTAGTTAACAGATAAGTCCACAGTTTTTGTTGCCAGTTTCAAATCTGCTTCTAGTGAATTCTGTAAAAGCTCGCCTAGGATAATTTGGTTGTTACGTTATGCAGCAAAATGAATGTGTGACGTTTTTGCAGAGCGCCTAATAACGTTAACAGCGTGCTCTGTAGCCTAACAATCATCATTACAAAATAAAACATTAACATTTAATGGGCAGTCATTAATTATAGTTAGGTTACCAGCAAATTGGTAATAATCCACGTTTACGCAAATGTAAAAGCAGAAAATAATGAGGATAATAATAAAAGTAGTAATAAATGACACACATTCATTGGGTTAACGGCGAACCGAGCGAGGTAGAACCATAGAGTTTAGGACAGGCCACTCTTTCGTAGCTGGACCCTCTGTTCAGAAGTTATGGTTAAAAAATCAACGACACATGTCTCTCCATTTTTTGTGGTACTACTCACGCAGCCCCTGTAGCCTAAGAACTCTGAGACGACATGTAATCTGATATCAAAAAGACATTGACACAGACTAATATATATAAATAAATGATAGAATTATGCCCGATTTCACCAACAAACGTTAAGCCTTAACACGAGTTTAGCAATAGTTAAAACAGAAATTGCATTTCTCCAACAAGTTTAGCGTAACATTAGTGTTAAATCTCATGTTAAACTAACAAGCCGAATTTCTAATGTTAAGTCCTTAACAATTGTAAATAGTCAAGATGGTGAGCATGAACTCAGCTGTTGATGTCGACCGTCTAAATGGCATTCATAATAGAGTACGGCCTATGAGAAGAAATCATTTTGAGGTACTATCAGAAGAAAATTGTTTTACATAGGTATAGACTGTCGAAACATGTTGCTATGAAGGTTACTGCGGAAGTACAAGAGAGGTTAGAATATGCATCGAAAGGAATATGGCGATCTAGCCTTTGCTTCAAGTATCAATAACCTTGCGATTTTATAATTCACTGAATTATGTGGATAATACACTGTCCACTTGCCGTCTTGAAACGTTCAAGTCACTTGTCCTTCTTCGCACCTCGTTTTAAATTTACGTAATAATGAGTTAGAATATACATCGAAAGGAATATGGCGATCTAGCCTTTGCTTCAAGTATTAATAGTTTTCCGATTTTATAATTCACTGAATTATTTGGATAATACATTGTCCATCTCCCGTCTTGAAACCTTCAAGTCACTTGTCCTTCTTCGCACCTCGTTTTAAATTTACGTAATAATGAGTTAGAATATACATCGAAAGGAATATGCCGATCTCGCCTTTGCTTCAAGTATTAATAACTTTGCGATTTTATAATTCCCTGAATTATGTGGATAATATATTGTTCACTTCCCGTCTTGAAACGTTTAAGGCACTTGTTCTTTACACCTCGTTTTAAATTTACGTAATAATGAGTTAGAATATACATCGAAAGGAACATGCCGATCTCGCCTTAGCTTCAAGTATTAATAACTTTGCGATTTTATAATTCACTAAATTATGTGGATAATACACTGTCCACCTGCCGTTTTGAAACGTTCAAGTCACATGTCACTTGTCCTTCGCTCCTCGTTTTAAATTTACGTAATACTGAGTTAGAACATACATCGATAGGAATATGACTATCTCGCCTTTGCTTCAAGTATTAATAACTTTGCGATTTTATAATTCACTGAATTATGTGGATAATGCATTGTTCACCTCCCGTCTTGAAACGTTCAAGTAACTTGTCCTTCTTCGCACCTCGTTTTAAATTTACGTAATACTGAGTTATAACATGCACCGAAAGGAATATATCGATCTCGCCTTTTCTTCAAGTATTAATAACTTTGCGATTTTATAATTCACTGAATTATGTGGATAATACATTGTTCACCTCCCGTCTTGAAACGTTTAAGGCACTTGTCCTTCTTCGCACTTCGTTTTAAATTTACGTAATACTGACGAAGATGTTTGGTGCTTGTAGTAGTGGCACATGCATTTGAATTAAATTCGTTTCCAATATTTTCCCAGCGTCATCTTTCTCTTTTACATTCACTGCATCCGTCCTCTTATTTTCCACGATCTGCTTACACTTCGTCACCATTTCAATTAACAATTCTTTCTCCGTCGATGAGAAATTTGTCTCACGGCTTTATTTATGACTTTGTTCATCCGCCATTTGTGCAGACGAAAATGAAAACAAAAGCTCAGCAGAGTACGTTCAGAAAATCATCCATAGCCTTCTATAACTGTGATATTTACAAATTTCTTGGCGTTAAAACCGGTTTGTTAACATTTTAAGAAAACAGGTTGGTGAAATACAAGAAATTTAACATTAGTTTTAGCGCTGTGACAATTGTTACGTTACATTTGTTAACGTCGATTTTAACATTTGTTGGTGAAATCGGGCACTATAAGCATAAATAAATGACGTATACCGGAAGAGACATATGCCATAATGCTAGCATATATTTCGGAGACTGTCACAGTGACATGGCCACTCTACGAAGGTCAGTAAACTCCCTTTGCAGTCCCTGTAAACAAACAACCCTACTCTATTGCCTGTTTTGCCTTCAAGGAAAACTTGACGCCTCTCAGTCAGAAACCAACCCATTGTTAAAATCCCGTGCGTGGTTCTGACAACAGGCTATAAGATTTCGACCGACTCGCAGAACGCATGCCTTAGCATAAATTTTTGCATGCGGACTGTTAGAGAAAGCGTCTCTGATGTTAGGTCCAAAACTGGAAATTCTCAACACTGATCTTAAGTGGGAATAGTTAAGAGCCAATATCAGATTGATATTTGTTCATGTGATTTTGCAAACTCCGAAAAACACCTAAATTGGGGGTAATTCAAAGTGATGGTGGAAAGTAGGTTTTTCTAGTAAGAACACTTCAGTCCTAAGTTCTACGTGAGACGGACGCGTATTCGGCGCCGCCTAAGGATTATACTTCCGCGCCATGCACAGAGACAAAGTGCATTGTTTAACAATCTCTCCAGTGAGAGCTAGAACAACGAGTAATGTATAGGGAGAACGATAAATGTATCCAGTTCAACTACGCAGTGCTGCTGCCCCTGCTTTTACATCACAATATTGTGACTTTATGGGTTCGTGAAATTAAAAGTCCAATTGCACAAACTCAAAATGTTCTTTATTTCCACCGAATTACAATTGGAACACTTGCCGATTACACAGAATTACGTAGAGCACACAATTACAATTCACCAGTTCGTCTGTCATAGGTCTACTCTACAAGCACAATTACGTACAACTCCTCTGATACGTGTACATAGTCTTCCGGTCTGTTCACTCACTCGGCGCTCCTCGCGGCTGCTCGGCCAAGAACTGAACTGACTTGTCCACTGCAGCCTTATATAGGAAGATCACTGTTTCTGGAAGTCTCATGTTTCGGTGAATCACCCCGAAGGTTCTAGACGGCAGGTGGAGGTGAAAGAGACGACTCAGTGATGTTTTTCCAGCCACCCCTCGTTACTGCTACAAGATAAATCGGTAGGCGTGGACGAATGCTTCCCGTCTGGCCATACTGCTGGCCGGTTCTATCGGGAGTTCCGACGTTCGGGTGACACTGCTCCCTCCTCAAAGCTGGTCGTCCCGAACAGCACCATCGTAGCATGCTAGGCGATCCAGGTGCACCACCAACATCTTTCCTCGACGCACCTTCTGGATGCGGTAGACCACGTCGTTAGTCCTCTTCACCACACGGTTTGGTCCTTGCCATTGCTGCTGGAGCTTCGGGCAGCGTCCCTTGGTCCGGGTAGGACGGTACAACCAGACCAGGTCACCTTGCTGGAAACCTTGGCTGTTGGCTTTCCTGTCGTAGCGGGTCTTCATGCGGTCGCTCGCCTTCTGGTTGTTCTGGCGAGCCATCTAGTGCATGTCGTGGAGGTGGTCCACCAGATTCTCCACATACTCGGTCGCTGACTGTTTCGCCCACGCAGGGCTTCCAAAAGCCAGGTCACAAGGGAAGCGTAACTCTCGGCCGAACATTAAGCTGGCTGGCGCCATCCCAGTTGTGTCGTGTGTTGACGAACGGTATGCCAGCAACTAATTTACATTTTTCTTTTTTATTGCTTATAAGTTTATGTTGAATGTAGTTTTATTGGCTTTATTCATTTTTTTCTCGAATTGAAGGGATATTGTCTGTTGCTATATGCTGTTGGAGGTTATAACTAGATAAATAAATGTGAATATAAAACTCGGTATAGATACTAGATGCTCGAATACAATATTCAGATTTTTTATTTTATTTATTGGTCTATGACTAGTCGAATCAATTGGGTTTAAAAACGCCACCGTTTGGTCTGCCTAAGAAACTCACAATAGCACTCAAAACGTCCAGTTTTCGTTTCGGGATGTCTGCATGCTCGGTTTTAAGTGCATTAACAATAGGCAGGCAGTCAGTCTCTAGGCGGAAATGCGTTTTTGGAGTTAGGAATCACGCATCACGCTCTGTCAAGTCCAGAGTTTGCCTTTGATAAATCCCCGGAAAGCCCGTTTCCCGGAAAGTACTGGATACTAGGCTTATGCAGCGGAATAAAAAGCGCTAAATACAGGCACCTGGATATGATTATAGCAGCTTATCCACTCTTTATTTCTTCAAGCCACTTTACACCTACACTTATTTTATTTTTATTACTCTCTGTATCATTGACATAGTAAGTATTGCATCTCTTTAAAAATGGTATAACAACACTTTTCTAAAAATAAAATCTGGAGAAGGGATTTTAAAATAAAGTCTGTTTTTCTGACACGGCTCAAAATGAAAAGTTGATTAATAACATTCAAAAATTCATCATGCTCCTCAGGTGTGAAAGTAAGTTTTAAAGAAAATGGCATACTTAGGCATTTCGACTGGCCCACGATGCTTCACTGATGCTGAAGCCAACTACTTCTGCTTCAATTCTGTCAAGAAAGTACCGGGAAATAGTCAAATAAAGATCTTGTATCAGAGGGCATTTGAAATTACTGTAGTCGCTAGGTTGGTTCACTTTTCCTATACACTTACGAGGAGTTTGATTGTCATCTGTCCTCTAGTTTGTTTACACGCCGCCATTTTGTTAGTGCAACTCTAGGTTCTGTTGCGATTTTGCAATGAATAAAAAAAATTGAACAAAAATTCCGTCTCAAATTGTACATTTTAGATGGTATTTTGTGTACCGAATCAATGAAAATGTTACAGAGGGATTAGAGTGCATCAACTTTATCTAAACCAAGTGCAGTCCGCCTTGGTAGCGTAGATAGTAGCGTGTCTACCTCACTTTCAAGAGGTCCCGAGTTCGAGTCTCGGTCAGGGTGAGTTATCTGGACAAAATGTTTCCGAGGTTTTCCCTTATCCTGAAAGACGACTGTCGTGTAGCTCTAAGCTCCATGGACCCCGGACTCATTTGAGTAACACTTCACCAATTTCATTCACCGTAAGATATGACAACGTTGGAGGTCGTAAATTACAAAAGAAAAAAAAAACACGTGCGTTTCAGTGGTACAGTGTATTCAAAGGTGGTCGGGATGCGGTGGAAGATTTGCCTCGCCTTGCTCTGGTCTACATGTGTTTGAATGAGGTTCCAATTATTGGTCTACCGGGAAACGTATGGAAAATTTAATGTCATGTCGTCATGTTAGCCATAGTAGCTCAGTGGTTTAGAGTATCCGAACGGAGAGTGGAAGATTGTGGTTCAGATCCCGGCTATGGTATTGAATTTTAAGTCTGACTCTACTCATTCAAATGTTAGCCTACACACGGATTGTGTGGAAGAAATGACTATTTCCATGAATTTACCTAAAATAACAGCACAGTGGTTTAACTATGAAGCCTGGGACTTAAGCACTTACAGCATAGTAAGTCGTCACTAAGGGTGCGTAACTCATATCATATGAGAACTCCTAGTGGTCTATCGGAAAGATACGAGTCAGTAGGAGAATTTAATATCATGTCGGTATGTTGGTCATAAGAGCTCTGTGGTTTAACTATGAAGCCTGGGACTTAAGTACTTACAGCATAGTAAGTCGTCACAAAAGGTACGTGTCTCATGGGATATAAGAACACCTAGTGATCTACCGGGAAAGATACGAGTCAGTAGGAGAATTTAATATCATGTCGGTATGTTGGTCATAAGAGCTCTGTGGTTTAACTATGAAGCCTGGGACTTAAGTACTTACAGCATAGTAAGTCACCACAAAAGGTACGTGTCTCATGGGATATAAGAACACCTAGTGATCTACCGGGAAACATACGAGTCAGTTGGGGAATTTAATGTCATGTCAGCCTGTAGGCCATAGTATCTCAGTGGTTTAACTATGAATCCTGGGACTTAAGTACTTACAGCATAGTAAGTCGTCACAAAAGGTGTGTGTCTCATAGCATATGAGAACTCCTAGTGGTCTACCGGGAAACATACGAGTCAGTTGGAGAATTTAATGTTATGTCGGCATGTTGGCCCTAGCAGCCCTGTGGTTCAACTATGAAGCCTGGGACTTAAGTACTTACAACATAGTAAGTCACCACAAAATTTGCGTGTCTCATAGCATATGAGAACACCTAGTGGTCTACCAGGAAACATACGAGTCAGTTGGGGAATTTAAGGTCATGTCGGCATGTTGGCCATAGTAGCTCAAGGGTTAGAGCAGCCAGAGATGTTGCAGTGAGGTCTACCCGAATGTCTCAAGACTCCGGCCTCTATCACCCAGAGAGCGATGGAAATGAAATGAAATGTGTAGTGTTTAACGCCCGCTTTTACTACATACGGTACCGCAGGCGGTGACACTGATGATGCATGAAATGAAGATGGAGCACCGGTGGAATGAGACGGCGGGGGAAACCGGAGGTCCCGGAGAAAACCTGCCCCAACGCCGTGTTGTCCACCACAAATCTCACTTTGCGGTCGCCTGGGATCGAACCCGGGCCGCCTTGGTGAGAGCCAAGCGGTCTAACCACTGATCCACGGTGTCGCCATGAGCGATGGAAGTCTCCAGGGTTATTTCCTAGGGCAATACCTTGAGCCTAAAAAGCCTCCCCATCGACAACAACGTTAAGACGGGTGGAAGTGGATACGCCACTTACGGGCGTCAACCCCGCAGGGAAGACTACCGAATAACCTCGGGCCGCCTGGTGATCCAGCACACCTTCTACTAGGTCTGTAGCCTAGCACCCGGGTCCTTTTAGGGAACCTTCTGCCCCTTCCGGGCGGCTGAAGCCTTGCCGGAGGTACTCGATCTCCGGCGGATAACGGGAACACACTGCCCCCTCAAGTAAAAACCAATCCGAACAACTGCCTTTCAGAGAGAGGCTGGAATGTTCGACCCGAGGTCCTTTAGTAACGTCAGAGGTACCACGAGTGCTAAGAGTTGAAAATGCCAGCAACAGTAGAAGGGGACGGATCCCCACCCCTACGGGGGACATCACGGAGAGCGGGAGATCCGTGGTTCAAATCCCGGCTATGGCATATAATTTTTTAGTCACGCACTACTCATTTAAACCTTAGCGTAGACACGGCTAGGGTGGAAGAAATTATCTCCATGAAATTATTTTTTTTTTTTTTTATTAAAAGGACGTAAAAAGATATTGCTATTAAAATTTGGATATGGAATTGTTGTGGGTACACAACAGCCTTTCCGCTTTCTAGGCACGTAGCAGTGAATGTAAGAACTATAGGAATATCCCCTCTTCATCAATGAACTCATTTTGTAACGCAAGCCGTGCTGTAGTAGGGATGTAGATGTCAACGTTAATACAACAGCAGGTAGCTCCACGGAATGCCAAGATTCGACTGTCAGAGAGTTTCTGCATGTTTAAACAGTTTCATTTTATTGCTACGTCCACTTCACAATGGAGGCAAAATGAGCATTCCTCAACTGCTACACGTGGCGACGTACGAATTAACGCAATTAGCTTGATTGCATTTTGTGGAGAGAAGGCACGTGGGTAGTAGACAAGTGAAGATGTGCACGCAGGCTTTAAACCAACGTGTGTGTGAGTGTGTGGAGGAAATACGCAATGCAGTTGCCACAGTCAGCAACAGATAGTGCACCACAAAGAACCTCAAACGTTTAATATAACCGTTCCCTTGTACATGTACAGCGCCAGATTATCCTCACTGTGGTTCTTATCCCGCACTTAACTTCTCATATCCACGTTAGGTGGAAATATTTAGTAATTTGTGTGTATTGGGTGTCCAAAATTTCACTCCCTCTATGCAAGAATCGGAGACGAAGGATTTAAACAAGTGAACAACAAGAAGGTAAAAGCTGGGCCTGAGAGGCACCACAAAAATTTTTGTAAAGTGTACAGAGGCCTACATAAGTATTTGAACGCAAACATTGTAACAGTACTTTTGGGTTATGTTTGAAGTCGAAAAGTTTATAAATTTATAAAAACTGATTATGTATATATATTTAATAATTTAAATATGTAAAAATGTATGTAATTGTGTGATTGGCAGAAGTAATAATTGTATGACGTAATATGACGTAATGTGGTGACGTGGTATTAAATCGGCCAATCACAAAATTAAGAGAGGAGTAACGATAGTTACGAAAAATCAATAATCTTGGTAGAGAGAGATTTTTGTTGTAATGTTGGGAGTGTGGTGAATAGTGGTGCAAGATCAAGAAAATTTAAGTAATAGTTTGAATCTCTATAAATGTAACAAAGTGATACTAAAATTTTAATGGTGGGCACACAATTCCACGTTGTGGACGCCAATATGATACAATAATTTAATGGCGAGTAAATAAGTCGGCGAGCAATGAGGTTTCTCTCAGGGTATGCGCGGATTTTAATAACACTGGAATGCCCGTTTCCAACTTATTTATTTACTGCTTCTTCTTTTAAAACATCGAAATGAAAGTTGCCGACCAAGGGTGACCAATCTCTGTTTAGAGTTACCGACGGCAGAATGTTTATTACTCGATAAACTTTATTCGTTCCTCATATATATACAGGGTGAGTCACCTAAAACTTGCACCGTAAATATTTCTGAAATGATATGTGCTATTGATATGCGGTTTTCACGGAATTGAACTATAGGCAGGGGCTCGCATTTTCAAATGATACACAGATTTTTATAATTTTTAGAAAGTGTATTTATGTTGAAAAGTTACATTTTTTAAATGGAACAATGCGTATTGACATTAAGAAAATAAAAGTAGAATAAATTAGAATGTCAATGGTGTTTTTTGCACGATTCTAATGTAAGTAGTTTACGAGAAATCGTCATTTGTACAAAACGGGACAATGGCTAGGACAAACTAAAGAAAAACAAGTGAATGAAGAAAAATGAGGATTCTGACAAGTAAACAAAACTGTACCCTCAAAGCCTGTGTTCAAAATGAGCACCACCAGCTTCAATACAAGCTTCCAGTCCAGTATGTAAATATTGCTGTACACGTTCTAGCATTTCAGTGGAAATTTCAGCGCAGGCAGCAGTAATACGCCGTTTCATATCTTCTGGTGTAGTTGGTATGTCCTTGTAGACAGTGTCTTTCAGCTTCCCCCACAGAAAAAAATCTAAAGGAGTCAAATCTGGTGAACGGGCCGGCCAAGGTACAGGTCCCCTTCGTCCAATCCACCGATTTTGAAACAATCCTTGAAGATAAGCTGTAGTAATTCGTGCACTATGGGCCGGACAGCCATCATGTTGATACCACAGATTCCTCCTAGTCTGAAGGGGAACGTCTTCTAACATCTGTGGAAGATCGTCTGTTAGGAGGTTGAGATACTTCTGTGAATTCAGTGTTCCTTCTATGAAAAAAGGGCCAATGATGTGATGGTTCACTATTCCACACCACACGTTCACACTCCATGGATGCCGACGTTCTACCTGACGCAGCCAACGAGGATTGTCAACAGACCAATAGTGCATATTTTTTAGATTTACTTGGCCATGATTAGTAAATGTTGCTTCATCAGTGAACAAGATACATGACAAATTTGGAGTATCATGTCTCAATGCCCATGTACAAAAGTTCACACGATTCTCAAAATCATTGCCATGCAGCACTTGATGGAGAGAGATGTGATACGGATGGAACTTATGACGATGGAGGATGCGGATTACACTTCTTTGACTGATGCCGCTTCCTCGTGCGATTGCACGAGAACTAATGTGGGGATCTACTACAACAGCAGCTAGAACATTAATTTCTCCTTGCTCTCCAGTTGCTCGTTTGTCTCTGGTGCGTTTTCCAGACGTTATACTACCATTTTCACGTAATTGGTTGAAGAGGTTCACAAATAATTGACGAGATGGTTGACGTCTATTCGGATATGTTTCCAAGTACACTGTACAAGAAAGAACTGCATTCTTTCTACATTCACCATAAACTATGAGCATATCTGCTTTTTCTGCATTGGTAAATACCATCTTCCAAGCACGTCCTACTGCTTCAACTATCACAAAATAACTGCCAGTGTAGACAAAACACATTGTAAACAAACATAACAACATCCTAACCTAGCAACTAAGCAATTGAATGGAACAAACAACTGCCGGTGCGTTCAATTTTCAAATGACGATTTCTCGTAAACTACTTACATTAGAATCTTGCAAAAAACACCATTGACATTATAATTTATTCTACTTTTATTTTCTTAATGTCAATACGCATTGTTCCATTTAAAAAATGTAACTTTTGTACATAAATACACTTTCTAAAAATTATAAAAAATCTGTGTATCATTTGAAAATGCGAGCCCCTGCCTATAGTTCAATTCCGTGAAAACCGCATATCAATAGCACATACCATTTCAGAAATATTTACGGTGCA
Organism: Mantis religiosa; assembly: GCA_030765055.1. NCBI lineage: Eukaryota > Metazoa > Arthropoda > Insecta > Mantodea > Mantidae > Mantis > Mantis religiosa. The sequence continues at coordinate 11,227,378 of CM060951.1, forward strand.
AGTTTTAGGTGACTCACCCTGTATATATATATATTATTTATTTTTTTTCTTCATTTGTGCTACAACAGAGCAAAGCTCCAATTACAGTAGCTACATGCAATTTAGTTACACAAGTTTGACTAAATGCAAAACAGAAATAGAAAAAGGAATACAGACAAACTAAAAATACATTATATATATATATATATATATATATATATATATATATATATATATTAAGCTATTATTGAAGACAAGACATTGCAAATTGTATACTAATCAAGCAAATAAGTGATACAACAGAGTAAACAATAATTGATCAAAGTTGAATATAAAAGAAAGAGAATGCAATTAATGGAATAAAATATTAAAAAAAACTAAGACTAAAAATGAAACATATTAAACTACTATATAAGACTAGAATTGCAAATGTTAAACTCATTATGCAATACAACTGAAAATCACATGCAAATAATTCCCATATTTAATTGGTTTTTTAAACTGCTCGTAAGTTAAACTAAAATCCAGCTCTATTTTAGTAGAGAGTTTATTGTATTTCGCACACAACCTAACAACGGGAGAATTTTTATGGGATATTGTTTTGGGAGTCTTAAATTGAAAGAGCTGACGATTTCTAAAATTAGCAGAACTGACATTAAAACATATTCTGTCAAGCAGTTCTTCAGTGGATACCAAGCCGTTTATGAGTTTGTACAGAAATAATTGTTCGGCTATTGTTCTACGATCAGAGAGTGAGACTGTTTTGAATTCGTTAAGCAATTGACTATAAGGCAAGTTCTGATTATAAGTAAAAACACCGTGAGTTTTGTAATGTAAGTATCTGAGGAACCTTTTTTGGATCTTCTCTATTTGATTGTTGTGACATTTATATATTGGTGACCATACAATTGAGGCATATTCCAAATTACTACGGACAAGGCTTTTGTAGAGAATTAGCATAACTTGAGTATCTTTTAAGTCCCTACAGATCCTTAATACAAAACCATATATGAACCGACAATTATTCAAAACAGAACCAGAGGTCTGCCCTAATAGGCTTCACGCCTCGGAGCGCTCTAATCGGCCTCACGCCGAAGGTTCTTGTGATCGGCCTCACGCCGAAGACTGTTCTAATCGCTTGCAAGCCACGGAGTACCCTTCTCCACAGCTGCGCGTGGGTGTATCACTTTCACTTACAGGAAAGCCCTCTTCATTCAACCAAAATCCCTTTGTAGCTGTTTTGTCATGCCATTCAGAATGATCCAAAAAATACCCTATTCATACAAGTCAAGTGAGCCCCTTTAGAAATCTGCTAAGGACACTGTTTCTTACATTGCTTTTGTTATAACAACTTTCCCCACAACTCAACTGGCCTTGCCCTTGTCGTAACAAAGAACCAGCATTCCTTTGACATCCATCATGATTCTTTACTTCTGGAAAACCTTAATTTCGGTATCAAAAGTTAGAGTTTATCGACATGTTGGAAGTAACTGGGAAAGGAAGTTTAAGCAAAATGTAATCTGAATAATACAATTAAATAGTAACAGAATTTGACTTCTCAGAAACTTTATTCCAAACCACGCCTGAAAAACAGATGTCTCATGGCTCTTATTTAGAATAAGATGATACAATTGGTGACCAGAGGAAATAGATAGCTGCAAAAACTCACACGAGAAGAGAAAGAATTGTGCGTGCTACAGAAATCCTGTCCCAAATTGCGCCCGAACGCGTGAATGATGAAGATGGAGACAAATTAACGAGGAATGGACACAAATTCCCCGTCCCAACATACACAAATTAAAAATACGTAAATACAACTGGTACAAAATAAACTTTAGTCTTCTATTAAACATATAAACTCATAAATAGCAACTGAAACTATTTTGCACTATAAGGAGAAATAAAAGAGTAACTTTACATATGGACATAAGTATTCCAGCAGAGAAGAGCTAGTATTTAGTTATCATCCCCTTTCTTTGAATTACTGCTGATAACACTAGGGAGCACGTTTTTTTTTGTACCCGAAACAAAATAGGCTAATTCTTATGCAAAATGACTCGCTGATTCCAAAAATGCCCCTGAAAATGCTGTATCACGTAACGTTTTTGAGATATTATTCTTTTATATAAAATTACAGAAATGAGGTATAATACCAACTCATATTGACTTAATTTAAAGTAATAGCCATTGACTCTTCTAAATACAGCTTAAAGGCAGTGTTACTTAATAATGGCAGTTTACTACCTTCAATACCTTTATTTCATGCCATAGGAATAAAGGAGACATACGATTCCATGTCCATCATTTTAGATGCTATTAGTTATCAAAACCATGGCTGGGAAATTTGTAGTGACCTCAAGGTAGTTGCATTGCTAACGGGACTGCAGGGAGGTTTCACAAAATATTGCTGTTTTTTGTGCCTATGGGACTGTAGGGCAACTAACAAGCATTTTATAGTGAAAGAATGGGGGAAAAGAGAAGACTATACACCTGGAGCAAGCAGTGTTAAGTATGTGCCTCCAGTAGAACCAAACAAAGTTCTTCTCCCGCCACTTCACATAAAGCTCGGGTTAATGAAGAATTTTGTTAAAGGGTTGGACAAAAATGGAAGTGCATTTGAGTGTTTAAGAAATATCTTTCCCAAAATAAGTGAATCTAAATTGAAGGAAGATATATTTGTCGGTCCTCAAATAAGACTACTTCTTAAAGACAGTGTTTCTTAATCAAAGCTTAAACGTGTTGAACTGGCAGCATGGAAATCATTTAAATCAGTGGTGGAAGGCTTCCTGGACAATAACAAAGAAGAAAATTATGTAAATTTAGTCTCAGAACTATTAAGGAGCTACAAAGAAATGGGTTGCCGTATGTCACTTAAAATCCACTTTTTGCACTCTCACCTTGATAGTTTCCCTACAAACCTAGGAGCTGTAGAAAGTGATGAGCAAGGTGAGCGTTTTCACCAGGACATTTCTGACATGGAAAGACGTTTCCAGGGTATCGCTGGGATTCAGCCATGTTCCGAGACTACTGCTGGTTCCTCAAACGGGAGAGTCAATACAAAAAAAAAAATCAACAGTGAAACACTTCTGAGATAATTCAGGTATTGGTTTTCATTATATTGTGTTTATTTATTTTTATAATAATTAATAATTATTATTTTTAATGTTATTTGGCAATAAAGTACCTATTATTTTCAATTAATCAAATATGAGTTATCACATCACATTTCTGTAAGTTTTCATAAAAAATTATGAATACCTAAAAAACGTTACGTGATACAGCATTTTGAGGGACAGTTTTGGAATCAGCAGATCAGTTTACATAAGAATTTGTCTATTTTGTTTCGGGTATATAAATTTTTCCCCCCAGTGTAATCGTTTGGGCATTGTCTGTGTTTGCTTTTTAGTGACTGCAGAGTCCATATTCCTCTACTCTGAAGAAGTTCTCTCAGATTTTCCTTGCTTCTGATGTGATGCTTCCTCACACGCTCCTCGAGTTCCTTCCAGATGTTCTCCATAGGATTTAAATCTGGAGATGGTCGCAGTGTCTTCGAAGTGTAAGGAGTGTTGTACACGATCCAAATACTTGCAATTTCTTCAGTATGCTTCGTATAATTGTCTATGGCCTAATCCCAGCTTCTCTGCACTCTTCTTAAGATTGTTTTCACGAATCCTCTTGTATTCAGCTTTGTCCATGATCCCATCTATGAACAGCAGTTCCTCAAAGAGAGATAAAGCTATACAACCCCATACCATCACACTACTGCCACAATGTTTCATTTTAGCTACCATGTTCTTAGATTCCCATTCTGTATTTGGCAGTCTCCACACTCTCAAGGTGTCCATTTCTCTTGCGTAAGCAGAACTTGCTCTCGTCCGACCAGAGAACCTTATCCCAGAATTCTGTTGTTTTGACGACATCCTGTTTAGAAAATTCTATACGTTTTTTTTTCTTATTCATCTTATTAACATAGAGTTTCTTCCTAGGAACACGGGCATTGTACCCAGTACTACACTCCTGGAAATGGAAATATGAACACATTGACGCCGGTGTGTCAGACCCACCATACTTGCTCCGGACACTGCGAGAGGGCTGTGCAAGCAATGATAACACGCACGGCACAACACACACCAGGAACCGAGGTGTTGGCCGTCGAATGGCGCTAGCTGCGCAGCGTTTGGGCACCGCCGCCGTCAATGTCAGCCAGTTTGCCGTGGTATACGGAGCTCCATCGCAGTCTTTAACACTGGTAGCATGCCGCGACAGCATGGACGTGAACCGTATGTGCAGTTGACGGACTTTGAGCGAGGGCGTATAGTGGGCATACAGGAGGCCGGGTGAACGTACCACCGAATTGCTCAACACGTGGGGCGTGAGGTCTCCACAGTACATCGATGTTGTCACCAGTGGTCGGCGGAAGGTGCACGTGCCCGTCGACCTGGGAGCGGACCGCAGCAACGCACGGATGCACGCCAAGACCGTCGGATACTACGCAGTGGCGTAGGGAACAGCACCGCCATTTCCCAGCAAATTTGGGGCACTGTTGCTCCAGGGGTATCTTCCAGGACCATTCACAACCGTCTCCATGAAGCTGGGCTACGGTCCCGCGCAACGTTAAGCCATCTTCCGTTCACGCCCTAACATCGTGCAGCCCGCCTCCAGTGGTGTCGCGACAGGCGTGAATGGAGGGACGAATGGAGATGTGTCGTCTTCAGCGATGAGAGTCGCTTCTGCCTTGGTGCCAATGATGGTCGTATGCGTGTTTGGTGCTGTGCAGGTGAGCGCCACAATCAGTACTGCATACGACCGAGGCACACAGGGCCAACACCCGGCATCATGGTGTGGGGAGCGATCTCCTACACTGGCCGTACACCTCTGGTGATCGTCGAGGGGACACTGAATAGTGCACGGTACATCCAAACCGTCATCGAACCCATCGTTCTACCATTCCTAGACCGGCAAGGGAACTTGCTGTTCCAACAGGACAATGCACGTCCGCATGTATCCCGTGTCACCCAACGTGCTCTAGAAGGTGTAAGTCAACTACCCTGGCCAGCAAGATCTCCGGATCTGTCCCCCATTGAGAATGTTTGGGACTGGATGAAACGTCGTCTCACGCGGTCTGCACGTCCAGCACGAACGCTGGTCCAACTGAGGTGCCAGCTGGAGATGGCATGGCAAGCCGTTGCACAGGACTACATCCAGCACCTCTACGATCGTCTCCATGGGAGAATAGCAGCCTGCATTGCTGCGTAAGGTGGATATACACGGTACTAGTGCCGACATTGTGTATGCTCTGCTGACTGTGTCTATGTGCCTATGGTTCTGTCAGTGTGATCATGTGATGTATCTGACCCCAGTAATGTGTCAATAAAGTTTCCCCTTCCTGGGACAATGAATTCACGGTGTTCTTATTTCAATATCCAGGAGTGTATTTAATACCATAAACTGACACTTTCATCGGTAGTGAAATATAGCCAATCAAGAAAAGGGCATTGCAGTTAGGCTCGGAGTAGATACCGTAAGTTCCTTGCCTCTCTACTGAGATAATCCTAGGCAGGGTAATAACAGCACATAGAAAGAGAATCTAACGAGACGCCGTAAGAGCTTCGAAACTGAGACACCGACATCGAATCAGGCGCATACCCTATCACCTGCAATTACAAGTAATCCCCGGGGAGACCTGGAGAACTCCTCTTAAGTAGTGTCAGCCGCAATGCGAGTAGATCTGTTTGGAGGTAATTCTGCGCAGTACCCTTGACACCCCACAGCTATTTCGTATGAGTGATTTATATAGATCTGACAAATTGAAAATTAATTCACTGGTCTAATTTTAGCACCAAATTAAACAGAATGTTCTGAAGTTTTGATTCCTAGTCACTAGATGCTCCGATGTTTGTTTTATTCCTAATTGCTATTGTTGTCAGCTGTTTTGGACATTATGTTCTAGCTAATGTGAAAATGCAGTACACATAGAATTAACGATTCTTCCTTCTGAATCAATACTGGATTACAAATTCAATTACAGCTACTCAAAAGGCATACCAGAGAGTACTTGATGTTCGTAATCCTCCAGAAAGAAACACAATACAGGGACTGGTACACGAATTGGAAACAACTGGATCGCTGGTGAGTGATAAAGGCAACCATCGTTCATCTAATCCTTGTTTCACGTAAACCTGCCCAGTATCTCTTACTGCTCACGTGACCTAATCTCCTCTCATTGGCTGCTGTTGTGGTAAAGACTGTCGAGCGGTAAAAATTAGTTCGTTGTTTAACATGGTGATATATGTGTTGGAAGAGAATTGTCAAATTTATATTTTCGTAACCGTTTGAATTAAATATATTACGCAACACAGTTTATTTATCTGAAATGCATGTTAATTCTCAAACGAAGTAAAGAGGAGGCTCCTTTGCTCTCAAGCACATGACATGATAGCACGTGCTTCATTTGTTTATATGACTTTTATCACTGACCTTGTTTTGAACTGGATTAGTCATATATCGCCATTCGAAGGTTGTTTTGTCTAGTGGGAAAGCTAAATTATTTTATTGATCGTTTATTGCGCGTGTACTTCTATGAGTAATGGCAGTCTACCGCCAGTTTTTTGCTGAAGCATCGCAAGAGTAAATCCTTACAAACAGGCGAAAAAAGAATTGTGGTGCATGTGTTTAATGCACTCATAGAGAAGAATCCGTCTTTGTCAGGAAGAGAAATCGAACAGCTGTGCTCTGAACTTACAGGTGTGAGTGTTAGATCCGTAGGAACATCGCGATGTGAAATTGAGAAAACAAGAAAACTTACCACTCCTGGCAAAAGCAGGAATAAACAAAAGCGCGTGCTTGGAGAAAATACATGAAAAGTGCTGTGCGTCGTCATGTGTAAGTATAGTTTTTTTCTTTAGAAACGAACTCCCTAACATAAATAACATTTCTTTTGCTGTAAATGAGGATGCAGATTCACCAAATTTCAGAAGATTGCTTATACAGCTGGGGTTTGTGAATGAAAAAAGAGGCAAGAAAAATGTGCTAAAAACAGAGGCGATATTGCTGTGTGGCGACGACATTATTTAAGGACAGTCAGACTGTACCGAGATACAAGTCGCAAAATATACTACCTTGACGAGACTTGGGTGAATGAAGAACACACGAAAAGTAAAGTATGGCGTGACACGGCTTTTAAGACTGAAAGACAAGCATTTGTGAAAGGTATGTGTGCTGGTTTAAAAATGTCAGCGAAAAAGGCCCAAGGCCCTTCATTATAAACTTGTTTCAGTTACATTGCTCCGTCATTAAGTTCCAACTTGCTCATTTCATTATAAACTTGTATTTTTGCATGCCTTCATATCCTTATTTGTATGATTTTATCTATCTTCCTAACAATTATTATGACGTTTACTGCAGGTTTAAATGGACGGAAAGGCACCGCCCACGGCGCGAAAGCATTAGCCAATTAGGATGAGGGGAAAGGTATTTATTTGGAAGCGAAGTGATACATGTCAGCGGGGCAAGCTTATATGAAAGAGAGTATAGGCTTCCCACGTTTGTTGTTGTCGTAAGAGCAAGAGAGGAGCAGTCACCCAAAAAATCATGAAGACGTTTGTCGCGGGAGACACAATGTGTCAGAGAGGTGCAAAAAGTACAGGCCTAAAGCCATATGCAGTTACGGTTGTTCATCGGCTACAGGAACCAGATAAGGATAAAAGATTGAATTATTGTCGTTTGTTTCAGATATTCATTGTGCAAAATCCTACCATATTGTCCATCACATGGTTCACAGATGAAGCACGGTTCCATTTGTCCGGTTGTATAAGCACACAGAACTCACAACATTGGGCCATCGAGAACCCACATGTCATACATGAAGCAACTATGCACCTGTATAAAATCGGAGTTTGGTGCGCAATCTCCGCATAGAGAACAAATAGGCCATATTTTTCTAAATCATATGATAATATTGTCACCCGAACGTTGGAACATCCTATAGAACCAGCTGAGAGCGGGCAAGCAGGGGAGGTCGGCGTTAGCTACGCCTCCCCTCGTTTGTCTTATAGTGGTGACAAGGGGTGGCTGGGAGAATAAACATCACTGCGCCGTCTCTTTCTGTTCCACCGGTGTTCTCGAACTTACGGGATATTTAATCTAATCTAGAACCTTCCAGTACGACCCGCTGGCCCTATATAAGCAACACGTCGGGCAAGAGGAATGAGTCAGTTCTTGGCGTAAGAGTGTAGTGCTAGTGTACGACGAGAAAATTGTGTGAGTGCATCGGAGGATTGTACGTAATTACGAGAGCAAAGTAGAATTGTAACGGACAAACTGGTGAATCGTAATTGTGTGCAGTACGTAATTCTGTGTAATTGGCAAGTGTTTAACTGTAAGTCTGTGGAAATAAAGAACATTTTTGAGTGGTGCAATTGGACTTTTAATTTCACGAACCCACAAAGTCACACTATTGTAGAGTACCGACTAATTTTCATGTAGTCTGTTGAGCAAGTGAACGATGTAGAGCTAAGTCAAGGATATTTTCAGCAAGATGGTGCTACATGCCATGCATGAAATAAATCCATGGAACTAATTGACGAGAGGATACTTTCTGGGATTCTGTGGCCACCAAGATCCCCAGATTCGACTTCGCCGGACTTCTTTCCTTGGGGTTATTTAAAAGACAGGGTTTACGTCACACGTCCCCAGAATTTTGATGCAAGTAACCGACCAAAATTTACCGATTTATCATGTTCAGAGCTACCGGATGTCAAATGCATATTACGCGATAACACTTAATTTGGTATTGACATAGGAACCGAGAGACACCATTTCTCTACGATTCTGATCTGCCTTCGCCGAAGAGCCAAGCAGTTCTGTTTCTTACTAGACCTGCAGCCCAGTTGTGTTCCTCACTGGGGCACTGTAGCTGTGTGTGACTTTCAACTGTTTAAGGCTCTCTTTATTCACACCAATATTCCTTTTGTGACTATTTTGTCAATTGTAATTATTAGTCTCGGCCATGCCATTTTAAGGGTCCGAAAAATGCCATTTCTAACGCAGTCAAGTGCTATCCACTTAAAATCCCTGCTAAGGACCCGCTTTCTCCCATTTCTTTAGTTAAATCCCCACTGTACCTTCACGTGTTTTAACAAAAACACCATGTTCCTTTGAAATCGATTACGATTCGTTATTCATTAAATCCCCTAATTTTGTTACTACATTGGACAATCTGAAGCACAACGTCACACAACAGATTCAAGTTATCGACAACAGAGTCCCTCAACGAGTGGCCAGTAACATGGAACGACGTCTTGAGTTGTGCTTTATGCAGGATGGAGGACGTTTAACGTTTCCTAAGTGTATCTACCAGGGCAATCCACACTAAGTGAACATTGACCTCCCCTCTAACGACCAGGGAGTTACTGATCTGTCCCAAAAAGGCGCCCAGCGCCTCCGTGAGGCTTTCCATAGGGCAAGACCTACAGACTAAGAAGCCACCGTCCCCCATCTGGTCCTATGGACTCAAGGCGCGATGATAGTGGATACGCCACTTACGCGCGCCAACCTCAAAGAGGAAGCCTACGGATTAGACCTCGGTAGGGCCGCCTGGTTTTCTAGCACACATACTAGCTATGCAGGCTAGTACGCGGAAATATATGTCTTCCCTCAACCCCGTCCGGAGACGTACCCTATCTCCCACGGGTATCGGGAACTACTGTCAAGTAGGGGAGGGGATCCGTCCCCTTCAGCTGCCGTGTTGCGGGCACTACGGACCCATAGCACTCGTGGTACCCCTGATTTTACTAGAGGAACCTCGGGCCGAACATGCCGAGCCCCTCCCATAGAGGAGTTGTTCGGATTGGGTTGGACTCTAGGGGGCAGTGTGTTCCCGACACGCACGGGTAAATGGGTACTTCCGACCAGGCTACGGCCGCCCGGAGGGGGTAGCGGATTGCCTGAATAGTCCCGGGTACTAGTCTGCAGAGCTAGTAGAAGGTGTGCTAGATCACCATTCGGCCCCACCGAGGTTATCGCTAGTCTTCCCTGCGGGGTTGACGCGCGTATATGGCGTATCTACTTCCATCCCGTCTTGACGTTGTACTCAGTGGGGGGGCTTTTTAGATTCAAAGTATTGCCCTATGGAAAGAGCCCCGGAGTTTCCATCCCTCCCTGGTGGAAGGAGGCCCGTGTCCTTGGTCCTACGGGTCCAGGACTAATGGGAGTAGAACTCTGTACTTAAATGTCCCTTCGAGTCCAACCCAATCCGAACAACTACCATCCAGGGAGGGGCTCGAATAGTCGGCCCGAGTTTGCTCTAGTAACGTCAGAGGTAAAGTCTGTTTAGTTTTTGTGTGTGCAGTTCCCACTCAAAGGGACCTCAAGGGACCTGACCTTCCCGCCCACTAATGACCGTCATAAATCTATCTCCACACTTCAGAAATGGAACATTGTCGATGAGGACCAATAGAAACCCTGATTTTCTCGAAGTGACAGCCGCATGTCTACTCCACGTGGAGTCTCAGTTGCCAAAGTTCCAACTTCCAGTAGATCTGTTTCATTATGTGCAGCAATTCGTTGTGTGTCACGATGTGGAGACCGTGGGAGGGTAATGCAGTGATAAATGCAAATGAAGTAGTAGATACATTTCAGTCACGTGAAAATAATCAAAGTGAAGACAATAGTGGGAATAAGTGGGCCGAGTTATGTTACTGAAAAAGCCTCAAAAAACAAAGTTTCAACAGGAACTGTTTCTAAGTAAATTCAAGCGCTTGTTTTGAACACATATAAATATGTGCTGAGAAATAATCTTGGTAAGGGGTCCTGCAATGAACCTGATGATAAATTCTCGGTATTCACAGAAATACGTTTCTCTAAAGTAGATAATTGCATATGCGATTTAATTCGTCGAGAAATTTATGGATTCTATGCAAAAGGGAGAGAGCTCGCCTTAGATGAATTGGTGGCACATTTGCAAGAAATTTGTGATTTTCCTTATGAGCACTGCACTTTGCGCGGTCTCCTGAAGGAGCTGGGTTTGAAATACCGCACATTGAATAATTTAAGGGTTATTATGGAATCCAGTAGAATTGTAGCTTGGCGATATATATCGTCAAATTTAAGAAAGTTTTGTAGTAATGGACATAAGATAATTTATTTAGACGAAACCTCGTACGATGCCCATGACGTATCGAGAAAGGTGGCAACCTTGCAGAAAGGTCTGCGAGGAGGACGGCCAGGTTTGTCAAAAGCAGCGGCCGACTGCTCATGAGATAACTAAACAGACTTTGTAATAGGTTGTCGCTATCACAATTTTTTGAAACAATTAATGAAAGAAATGCGTCATTATAAATCAGTCTGTACAAAGTTTTAAGGGTGTCGCACAACAGATATTTAGGATTCAGTACTCCCTTGGTGATCGTAGACGAAGTACAAAGAGAGAGGGGCTGAACAACTTGTCAATAGCCTCTGCCCCTTCCAACAGTTTCTTTGCACTTGTCTGTATCCTTATTTTGAAAATAATGAGGTAGGTAGCGGGCATACACCAAAGGCAGGCAGCGTTTCCGGAACTAGAAAGATTTGCCACTTGACCGAAAGTTGTTTCTCTTCACTGAAAGATGAAAAATAATGTAAAGCTCCCCCCCCCCATCTTTGTGAAGTGAAAGTGTGTTCCTAGTAGTACCACTTTGAACTCCACTGCTTACCACACGCCACGTTACCTGCTCTTCGAGATCAAAAGGAAACGACTCGACTGTTTTGTCCATAAAGTCATTTTGAGAGTCCGCCTCTCTGAACATACGTTGCCTTAAAGATAGGAACGTTCAGTTTTTTTCCATACCAGAATTTGATAGCCAGTTGCCGAGACGCAGAAGAATATACACGGTGTTCCCAAACACTCCTCTATTTCTTGAAGTTATATACATAGAGTATCAATCCATGGTAGGAGGGAAAGCCGGTGTGTGGCCGGTCCGCAAAGCTGTTGCTGTGTCGGTGGTACAGGTGACAGGTGGTCTGTAGCAAATGTAGTACGCTGTAAGTATGGGCTGAATTGCATTTATTTATACAACTAATTATTTTAAAAAATATATACTCAATCAACGAGGGCTGTTCAATAAAGAATAGTCATAATTTTTCGCACTAAAATTCAATCTTATTATATTCTCTTAGTCAAATGTGAAATAAACAGACCGTAGTATTCCGTTGTTTAAGGACTATGATACACTGAAGCACAAAATTAATACAATTTTGTGTCGAAATAATACTCAATGCACCATTTATTGCTAGTATTTACCTGGAACGCGTTTCGTTAGGATCTTCTTAACATCATCAGCTGTTGTCGACTAATGGATGCCGGTCCAGTGAACTCCTCGGAGGTGTCGGTATCTTGATGAACTTGAAATTTGGATTTTCTTCAAAGGTAGTATCGAAATTAAACAATTTACTTTCATATTTCTTTATAAAGCTTTTTTCCCACGTGGTTAATGCAGCTGGATCTTGGACACTTTTTAGTAAGTGAATTTCTCGTTTGTTGTCATGATTTTCCTTCCAAAAATGGTACGCTACCGCCGATTTATCTATCTAAGTGCTCTTTAAGCCTAATGTTCACGTTCCTTTTTGTTTTTCCAATTTAGAATTTGTCACAGTCCTTGCAATTTATCCGGTACACACCTGATTTTTTGTATGTGGGTATCTCCTTTGTATTATGTGATTTCAAAAGGTGTTGTACACTAAATTTGTTCTGTGGGGCCAAAGTAATATTGTGTTCTTTGAAGACTTTTTGGAAAAGGTGTGTAGCTCTGGGATGATACGTAAATTTTTCTGTACGAGGTTTCATTGTAATTGAGGAGAAAGTAAGTTACTTGTTTGCATCTTAGACCGTAGTAGTTTCACTGTTGGTACTCCTGTATCCAACTGTGAGAACCACACAAGTTCAGACATGTTCAGTATCGCCTACCGCTGCAATGGACGTAACACGCCAGGAACAATATGCGGCTTCGAAATTCTGCTCTCGTCTCAACAAATCTTCAGTTGAGGCCTAAACAATGTTACAGAAGGCCTATGGAGAGTCTATTCTTCCCTACAGCACAGCTCGAAGGTTGTTTAAAATGTTTAAAGGGGGGAGCAAGTAATTTCAAAATAAGTTGGACCAGGTGCTCCAGTTACTGCTCCTACGGAAGAACACATCAACACTGCTGCCGCAATTGTAAGAGAGGATCGATGAATTTCCATAAGATCACTTTCTGAAATACTGAACATTTCATTGGATGCCACCCACACGTTGGTAACAGAAACATTACACATGAGACGTGTTTGTGCGCAATGTGTTCCAAGACTGTTGATTCCCGAACAAAAGGACATTCGCATGTAGGTCTGCATGTAGTTAGAGTGATGTTAGAGGAAAATCCGGAGTTTCTTTCAAACGTAATCACTGCTCATGAAACTTGCCTACATCATTTTGATCCTGAGAGCAAACAGCAAAGCTCAGTGTGGAAATCTCCTTCATCACCAACCCCCAAAAAGAGGAAAAGCGATTGCTTCTGCTGGGAAAGTTATGGTCATCTCATTCTATGATATTCATGGAATGGTTTATCAGCATGTTGTATCTGCACACACATCAGTAACCGGACAAGACTACAGGGATGTCCTAAAAGCATTGCAAGTCCATATGAGGCGCAAAAGACCTCATTTCCGTGAAGCAGGCTGGATGCTGCACCACGATAATGCGCGGCCGCATATTGCCAAAGTTGTTGCTGAATATCTTGCAAAAATCAACGTGTAGTGCATACCTCACCCTCCCTATGGTCTGTATTTAGCCCCATGTGACTCTTTTCTATTCCCTAACTTGAAGAAACGCCTTCGTGGGAGACATTATCCATCATCAGAAGCAGTGGTGAAGGCTGCGGAGGCGCTTTTGAAGGATCTCTCAAAAAATGGTTTCCAGCATGTCTTTGAAGACTGGCAGAAACGATGGGAGAAATGCATCTTATTTAGGGGAGACTATTTTGAGAAGGACCATCAAAATGCAGAAGATGAGTAAAGCTACGTTGTCAAAAAACTCTTAAATGTATAAATTCCCTAACACGGCTTGCTATGTAGACAGGCCTCCTAGGTTGGCATGCTTTCCGTCATCTACTCTAATTTCCTGTCTCACTTTGTCCTAGCATTTTAAATGATAAAATGATTAATAGTATAATTAAGTTTGAACTTTAATAAAGCTTTATTGACAAAAGCAAGATAGAAAAAAAACAGTTGAACCCCTTATCAGCCCAGTCTTGAAGTACATTCACATCACACTCATACTCTGACCACCTGAACGAAATACGTACTCTTTCTGCTCTCCTTAATTGGACAAGAATTATATCTCTCCTGAACGTTCCCCCAGGGACTGCAATTAATTACTCCTCCGCTCAGTTAACGCAGTAACCTCCTGACACAGTTTCAGGAGAAGTAAGGGTGTGTTGTTTCTTTGTAGGTATGGTTTCCATCGAACGCACCTTAAAATGTGTAATAATTCAACTTTCACTTGTTTGAATGTGTGCATATTTTTCTATTAACGATATGAATGATTATATATTAAATTCATACTTCAATTTCACTAAAATTCCAGACATGAAATTTAGAGAGGAGAGCTCATATTTCGACTGACAGCTTGAAGAGGAAAAAGGTGTACAATAAAATCTAAAATTATAAATTTATTGAAAAGTGTGACATAATTTTGGCTCTAATAAGAGTTAAGATTTTTACCACATACTTTGGAAGTTTCACTCCAAACATCAGCTTAACCAGAAATTATGCTTTATCAAATAGCATCTTTCCAACGCAGAACGTTGTATTCCATCTACAAATGCCTTCCTAACTTTGCACATCATAAAATCCTCCTTCAAATAACGTTGAATAAAATCGTGTTTCAACTACAAGTTGTTTTTATGAAACATTTTCTCTAACTCCTCCCTATTAATGAATTACACTGTTTACATTATTGTTTAGAAAATTAATTGTATATGATACAGTAAATACAATAAAAAGTAAAACATTAGAAATGTAAAAATTTCTACTTTACCAGGCACCAGTTGCCAGTAACTTTCACTAAACAACTGACAATCGCATGCCAACCGGTACTACTCGTATAATTATGTTACTGAGTACTGACTGGTTCCAGCACAGACGCAAAACGGCAAGATGTCGGCCATTCGCAATCCATGAAATTAAATAAATTATTTCCCTGTTTGGTTTATTTTTCTCCACTTCGGTGTGTTGCATTTAATGGATTTTTTGTGTATTTAGAAGCTCTTAGGGCGTATTTACTGGCTTTGGCATGCATTTAGGCATTTTGGGTGTATTTAGAGGCTTTTGCGACGTATCTAGTTAATTTCTGGTATATTTAGAGGCTTTTGCGACGTATTTAGTGGATTTGTGATATATTTAGAGGCTTTTGGCATGATTTAGAGGCTTCTTGGTATATCTAGAGGCTTTTGCGACGTATCTAGTTGATTTCTGGTATATTTAGAGGCTTTTGCGACGTATCTAGTGGATTTGTGGTATATTTAGAGGCTTTTAGGATAATTTAGAGGCTTCTTGGTATATTCAGAGGCTTTTGCGACGTATCTAGTTGATTTCTGGTACATTTAGAGGCTTTTGCGACGTATCTAGTGGATTTGTGGTATATTTAGAGGCTTTTAGGATAATTTAGAGGCTTCTTGGTATATTCAGAGGCTTTTGTGACGTATCTAGTGGATTTTTGGTATATTTAGAAGCTTTTTCGACGTATCTAGTGGATTTGTGGTATATTTAGAGGCTTTTGGGATGATTTAGAGGATTCTTGGTATATTTAGTGGCTTAATGAGGTGTATTTAGAGGCTTTTTGGTGTATTTACAGCCTTTAGCGCCTATTTAGTTGGTTTGTTATAAATTTAGAGGCTCCTTAGGGTGCATTTAGACGCTTTTAGGCGTATTTAGGAGCTTTTGGACGTATTTAGGCGTTTTAACACGCATTTAGGGAGCTTCAGGGGATGTTTTAGAGGCTTTGTTATATGTAGAGCTTTTTGGGGTGTTTAGTAGCTTTGGGATGCATCTAGAAGCTTTTTGGTGTATTTAGAGGCCTTTCTGGTGTATCTAAATGCTTTACGGCACATTTGGTGGCTTTTGGATGCATTTAAGGGCTTTTGGGGTATATTTAGAAGCTTTAAGGCGTATTTAGGAGCTTTTGAGCGTATTTAGGAGCTTTTGAGCGTATTAGTGATTCTGGAGGGTATTTAGAGACTTCTTGGGATGTTGTTTTTAGGCTTTTTTGGTACATTTAGATGTTTTGGGCGCATCTAGTTGGTTTTAGATGCATTTGAGGACTTTTGGAGCGCATTTAGAGGTTGTTTAGTGTATTTAGAGACCTTTGGGGTGTATTTAGAGGTTCTGGAATGCATTTATAGCTACGTGGGCTGTATTTACTGTCTTCCGCGTATACTTAGCTTATCAGGATTTTATTGTTGCTAAAGAAAAGAGAAAACAGGAAGTTTATTTGTGTATGGTTTGTACAACTAATAGAAAATTCAAGGACTTAAACCTGAAGACAGAAGGAAAATGTGTAACCAATTTTGCGTTTACCATTGTTCTGCATTTTACATTATATTTTAAGTAAGCGGTTTCATCTTCATTTCTTACAAACTCTTATTTTCCTCTTATGCCAATAAAATCAATTTTATTGTAACACCTAACCTTCAAGAATTATATTGGTATAAGTCAGAGTACAACTTCTAATAGACTGTTTAATATGTAGTACATTGTTTAAGGATTTAAGTTTATAATAAGAAAAGAATGTAACGTAAATGGAAGCCGAGAAGATGGGCAACAGAAGAATTCGCTACGGATAAATATGGTATCACGAACGTTTAAATGACACCTACTGCAATTAAGATAACAAACTAATCGAATATTCCCATTGTAGTTTCCTCTATCTTTACCTACAGGAACGGTATTGCTAATACAAATATATTGCAATACGATGTAAATAAATACTAGTAGAATGGAGTGTACAACAATGTACCTGCAGTAAACGCAAGCAAAACCCAAGTCATCGTCTTTCGCAGAAAAACCAAACGCATCTACCAGGAATCAACGATAGCCTACCAGGGACACAAAATACCAATACAGATTACCGTCAAATACCTGGGGATAATGCTCCACAAAAAATTAACACCAAACCGCATTTCCGGAAAAAGATGCAAGAAGCAAAGGCAGCAATCTCCACCCTGCACTATCTATCCAAAATGGGTAAAATAGGACTCCCAGCAGCGATTCTCAACCAACTCTATAAAACAATCATCAGGCCATACTTCACCTACGCCACCATCGTCAACTTTCCGATAACAACACCATATATCAGAACCAGGCTTCAACAATTGGAACGCAGATGCCTAAGAATAGCCAAAAAAGTACTACTCTGGCATAAAAAGGCCGAAATATGACATCTGAAAGGCAACACCACTAGAGCAACACATTCAGAACTGAATGTACAGATACATTGCGAATGTATCCGAGAGGCCATACAGGAGGCAGCTGATAGAAGCAAAAAGGAGCTACAAGAACACGGAGATCATAGCTCCACCGATCATCATCCTGATACACCACGCTATGATCAAGGAAGCCGAGGACGACGAGATTAGAAAACATCTCAGGATACTATTAGCTTAGTAACTGATCATTGCAATTCAACGCATATCAAATGAATTGTACATATACCACAAATACTATATATAGGAAAAAATACAACTACAAAAAAGTAAAAAGAATATAAAAATTATAATTTTTGTATAAAAATAACATTATTACAATTAGCAATTAACAATTACACATGAAGTATTATCAACATATGCAAATTTAAATAAACAAAGAAAAAAGCCGGTCTCTCTCAAACCCAAATTAAAGTCAAGGTGGAAAACGGTACAGCCCTGAAACAGCCATAGGGCGAAATAAGCCCTTAAACCTCAGTAGTAATAGTAGTAGTAGTAGTAGTAGTAGTAGTAGTAGTAGTAGTAGTAGTAGTAGTAGTAGTAGTAGTAGTAGTAGTAGTAGTAGTAGTATTTGCTGTTGTTGTTGTTCTTGTATACAACGATGGACACTTCTTCAGATATTTTTATAAATATATTGGCAATGTTATCGCATAACATTTAACATTTTCGGACCTATAATTTTTATCCAAGTCATTTTAAGTTCAATTCTATTGAAAACTCCAATACTTAAACAAATAATGTTTTCTGTGATTTGATGCCTTTTATAAAACACTGCTGTATTGTTTATTTATCACGATAAGCTAACTACTCTCTGTTTCATATAACCTTGCCCAGCTGAAATGTATCACTCCGCGTTCAACAACCCTCCCCCTCGCCCTAATTGCCTAATGCTTTCGCGTCATACGCCATAGGCGGTGCCTTCCCGTCACATTTCGTAATAATTGCCGGGAAGATAAATAAAATCAACAAAAATCATACAAATAAAGATATGAAGGCATGCAAAAATACAAGTTTATAATGAACTGAGCAAATTGAAACAGAATGACTGAGCAATGAAACTGAAAGAGTTTATAATGAAAGGCCTTTGGCCTTTTCCATTGGGATTTTTTAAACCAGCACACATACCTTTCAAAAATGCTTGTCTTTCAGTCTTAAAAGTCGTGTCACACCATACTTTACTTTTCGTGTGTTCTTCGTGTATATTTAGCGATTTGTATCTCGGTGCAGTGTCGATGTCCTTAAATAGCGTCTTCGACACACAGCAATATCGCCTCTGTCTTTTAGCACATTTTTCTTGCCTCTTTTTTCATTCATAAATCCCAGCTGTATAAGCAATCTGCTGAAATTTGGTAAATCTGCATCCTCATTTACAGCAGAGGAAATGTTACTTATGTTAGGGAGTTCGTTTCTAAAGAAAAACTACACACATGACGACGCGCAACACTTTTCACGTATTTTTTTCCGAGCACGCACTTTTATTTATTCCTGCTTTTGCCTGGAGTGGTAAGTCTTCCTGTTTCCTCAATTTCATGTCGCGATGTTCCTACGGATCTAACACTCACACCTGTAACTTCAGAGCTCATCTGTTCGACTTCTCTCACTGACAAAGACGGATTCTTCTCTGAGTGCATTAAACACATGCAACACAATTCTTTTTTCGCCTCTTTGTAAATAATTATCCTTGCGATACTTCAGCGAAAAACTTGCTGTAGACTCTGCCATTATACATATAATAAGTACATGCGCAATAAACGATCAATAAAATAATTTAGGTCCCGCACTCTCGAATGGCGATGCATGACTAATCCAGTTCAAAACAAGGTCAGTGATAAAAGTCACATAAACAAATATGTCATCACTACCGCTAAATCACGTGCTATCGTGCCATGTGCTTGAGAGCAAAGGGACCTCCTCTTTAATTCGTTTAAGAATTAACATGCATTTCAGATAAATCAACTCTGTTGCGTAATATATTTAATTAAAACAGTTACGAAAATATAAATTTGACAATTCTCTTCCAACATATAATGATATATCACCATGTTAAATAACGAACTAATTTTTATCGCACAACAGTCATTACCACAACAGCAACCAATGAGAGGTGATTAGGTCACGTGACCGTTAAGAGATACTGGGCAAGCTTACGTGAAACAAGGTATAGACATTAATATTCAGAGGGATTTATATAGAAGTGATAAATTCATTTTGTAATTCATTCAACGAACCAATTTAAGAAAAGCAGTGAACCAGATTGTTCAGGAGTTTTTAGGTATATCTTGTCACTAGATGTGCAGATGTTTCTTTAATTCCAAATTACTATTGTTGGCAGCTTCCTTGTGAAGCAATACTGGATTACCAATGCAATTACAGCTACTCAAAGGTCATTCCAGAGAGAATTTGGTGTTCACAATCCTCCCAAAAGATACACAATACTAGGAAAGGTAAACAAATTGGAAACAACTGTATCTCGGGTGAGTGAAAAAGGCAAGCATCGTTCATCTAAGTTTCCCACGGTTGTTGTAAGACCATGACTGGAGCAGTCACCCAAAAAATCAGGAGAGAGGAGACGTTTATTGCAGGAGACAGGGTACATCTACTCAATGTGTCAGAAAGCTGCGAAAAGTGCAGGTCTAAAGCCATTTAGGGTTATGGCTGTTCATCAGCTACAGGAACCAGATAAAGATGAAAGACTGAATTATTGTCGTTGGTTTCAGACGTTCATTGTACAAAATCCTGCCATATTGTCCATCACGTGGTTCAGAGATGAAGCATGGTTCCATTTATCCGGTTATGTCAACTCACAGAAGTCACGCCATTCAAAAATCTATATATAATCCATGAAACACCTATGTACCCGGTTAAAGTCGGAGTTCGGTGCGCAATATCTGCACACAGAATAGTGGAGTCAATATCTTTTAACCAAACTGTGAACATTGTAAAGTTACGACTGATTTTTCCTGAAGATTGTTGAGCAACTGGAAGATTTTGTGATTTTGTGGGGTAGTGAAATCAAACTCCAGGTTACAAACACCAAAAATGGCACTTTATTTCCGTAGAAACAAACCTTTGTCAGCTTTTACAGCCAAGAATTACGTTACATACACAATAAAACTTGCAAGGTCAATGACCACAACACAGCTGTTCACGCACGCGAGTTCAATTACCGACTGACTCGCTTTCGTGGGCGGGCTCACCTTTTTTTATAGATTACTCACATTCCGAAATGTTCTCCAACAATCAAGACAGCTAGAACAAAGCCGAACTCTCCAGAAATCCGTCTCATTCCCCCCATCGTTTCTAGGAGCTTCCATCGACACTATATAGAGCTCAGTTAAGGATATTTTCAGCAAGATGGTGCTACATACCATACGCCAAATAAATCCGTGGATCTTACTGCAAGTTTCTTTGATGCCTGGATAATTTCCAAGAACCTGTGGCCACCTATATCTTCAATTATGACATCGCCGGACTGCTTTCTATGAGGTTACTTCAAAGACAGGGTTTACGGCACACGTCCCTAGACATTGGATGATCTGAAGCACAACATCACGCTACTGACAATAGAGTCCTCCAACGAGTGGCCAATAACATGTATCGACGTGTTGAGTTGTGCCTTATGCAGGAAGGAGGACATTTTCAAAATTTGCTATAGATGCAAATAATCTCCCAAAATCACCAACATTTAACTATAATAAGTTGTCGCTGGCACAATTTGTTTTGAAACAATTAATGAAAGAAATGGATTAGTTCCATATAAAATATTCTGTATTTCTCTATGTTCTTTATAACATGGTTGATTAATTACAAATGCAATAAAACTAAACAGAATAGCGTGGGTTAATCACTATATGACATCAGGGCAACACAAGCGTAACGGCTCTATCTAAGCTTATTGGAATTAATTCCTGTCCATTACACGGTTCACATTTGAAGTTTCTTTGTCTTTAATTACTACATTGTTATAGACAGTCAGTTGAGAGGGAAACATGTAAAAGTATCTTTAGAACAAATGAAGGCATATTAGGTTAATATTGTTAAAGAATTAGTTAGTTTATTTCACATATTATTCATCGCTTTGTGACGCCAATTAATAATGATTTAACTCTTTTTATTTCCCGGCAACAAGTTTGTTCGTCAATTTTAAAACTGTCCAGGGCTTCTTTCCCCTGCAGGAGCGAAATCTATAGATTAATCTCTTGGATGTGTTCTTAGATTGACGTTTTGTCTCACTTTATACTCCTTTAAAGATTATTATCTACCTTACAGACAAAAATTCAAACTTCAAACTTAGTATAAGACACAATATACTAAACTAAAATAGGTATAACAGCCCTACTGCACTACCATATTTAACTAATCACAGAAAAAGCAATAATAAAGTACAAAATAGAACAACCTAAGATAATTGAAGCAATCAGATTCAGAAGTTGCTAAGTCAATGTTTCTTAGAAATCCTGTTAAACTCACGATAAGCACTCTGAATACCAGTTCTGTAATAGTGCTAAAAGATTTGTGGATCAGAATATGCTAAGTTGAACATATTGTGACCCTGGCATGTTGAATGGGCTTCAATTTCAGAAATAAAAGTTGTTAAGTCAGCCTTTTCGAGTTAGATGTTGTTAAGTCAAATAGTTGCCGCATTAGCCATTTGGTGGTGCAAGCTCTTTGATATCAGCTGTTGGTATATTTTGGATTAGACATTTAGATATTAGACACTTTTAGACAGTCCTTAAGTGCGCTTTCAGAGAGTTTATCTGTACTTCTGAATACCAGAGCACTGTTTCATACCTATTGACAGAAATTTTCGAAATATTAAGAAGAAACGATCAATGGATAGTCTCATTCCGCACCAAACGGTTGAAACGGATCAAAGATTCACTACAGAAGAAGCCCATTGATGTTGTCTATGTCAAACTTGCACTGACAGATAAAGAAGAACATGATGACACGCCATTTTTTGCAGTTTTGACGTCAAAGATGTCCTCGGCCATATCATGGTAAGAAGTATTCCTGAATTCACTTTAATCCAGGGTGTGTATTTCCAAATAGGATGTGTACCAGAAGCTCGTCACACAATGTCTTCCTCACCTTGTCGTCCCCAGTCTCTCTTGAGGAGAGTAGTGAGGTTACAAGTCTTACACAAGGCATGTGATGGTGTGAAAAGCACACCAGATAAACTTCGGAGGATTAAGACGATAAAATATTACCATATTCGTTCATTATTGAACATGTCACTCTACCAGAAAGTACCGAATTTTATGACACAATGACATATGGAAGTGAGGTAGAAGATGATGTAGTAGAGATGGAGTGATGTTTTGATGACAATGTTTTATGTAAATCCATGAAGTGCATACTAGATTAGTCCATAGTAGACATGTATTGGTGAAAATAAAGTAATAGTTTATCCATACCTACATATTATAATATTGTATAATAGAAAAGCTCTAACATTAAGAATCAGAAGCTGTTAAGTCAAGTGACGTAACAGCTTTTCATTCTTTTAAGTTAAAAGTTGTTAAGTCCTAATAATAGAATATCCTGTCACAAATGCTACATATGTCAAACCGTGAGAAACACTTCAACACAGTACTTTGTACCTCCAAACGGAACCATATCATAAAATTTCTTCGTTTTATTTTACTATTTTGGTATTTAAAATTACTTTTTAAAATTTTGAGCAGCTCTCCTGCACAACTTCGAAAGAGTAACTTGGCAACTACTGCTTCTGACAGCTATAATATCTTTTCCGTAAACATTTTTGATATTCTAAAATTTACAACTAACAACTCATAATGAGTGTAAAATTTCATTAAGATCTTTTAAGCAAAACAAATGTTTAAACGATTCCTTTTATAAATCCACTTCTTCTATTAAAGATAACAAGCTTAAACATTTAAATTAATATTCATTCATATGAAACAAAACCTCAATCACATTATTACAATTTCCAAAATTCTTACTTTCTTTAAATATCAAAATATTGTAAATGATTTTTCCACTCTGAAAAAAGTAAAAAATATTATATTTTCTGAAAATGTACTGATCATCCATGGACAAATAAGAAATTCCAAAAAATGTTCAAAGGAGGTTGTGTAGTATTGGCACCCCAAAATGAATACAGCATAAACATTTACTACAATTTCCTAAAATAGACAAAATTTAGATAGAAAAAAATATGGTATTCGTCAAATTAACTGTTTAGAATGTGATAAGTTTTACATTGGTAGCACCAAACGTAATTTAGGAAGGAACATTTCAGAAGTATTAAATAAAAAAGACACATCGATCAGCAGTGGCTGAGCATTTTTGGTCATCTGTATATAGAATAAACCCGGGAGTTAAATTATTGAAACAATTGAACGAATCGATATATTTAATGATTTAAGAGAAATTATTTATTTTGAAAAATAAAGATCGCGTGATGAATGCTGATATCCGACAAGTAGATGTTATCAATAAGCTTGTGTTTTCCGGTAGATGGCTGTAAGGTAGGGAGCCATTCTTCAAATTCCGGAAGTGTGCAAGGTCTGCCAGGCAGTTTGTCAGTGTTACCGTATCAGGTTAACAGTTTGGAAATGAAAGAACATTTGCTTCGGAACGGGTCCCAAGGTTTCTGAATAAGATAAGTAACAGTGAACTTGTGTTCATATACACCGCGTTCTTCTTTATCTGTAATTTTACCACACAAATTTGATGTCATCAATAGCATCGCTGACGGTGAAAGTTTTGTATACGATTCCGCCAGCGGCTTGACCTCGTATTTGATGTGCTGGCAGCAGCAAGAGGCCTCCCTCTACTGGCAGGTAAACATACTGTTTGAGAGGTGGGTCTGCACGCGTAGAATAAAGTTGCGAAATTTCGCCTGGTGAGTAGATAAGTGTTTTTTTTTTTTTTTTTTAAGAAAAAGACTATATACTGCAATGCAATGCACTGTTAAGCTACTTATGCAGCCATAAAGGTATACCATGAATAATATACGAAGTGATAAGTCAATGAACACTTATTGTACAATGAGCATCTGATTTTCTGTTATACGAGACATATATACATATTGTAAACCTGTCACATAAAATAGAAATATTTCAATTTTATTTCAATTCTTTCCTATAACTCACAGTTTCCTCACAATGTAACTTCATTATAAACCAGAAAAGTACCAGAACATGTTCTAGGAATGAAAAAAAATTAGTGTTACAGTATGTATAAAGCTTTCATCTAAGTCTAAACAAGAAAATATCTCTAGTAGATAGTCTTATGTGTCCATTTTCTTATATTTCCTTTCTCTCTTCCCCTTAAACACTGTCTGTATTGCGAGAAGGTATGCTTGAGGTCTTTCTGTCATAATATTATTTATTACTTCTAGATTGGGACCAGTCATTTTATAGCGTCCAGTGTCTCTCCTTTGCGAGTAACTGATCCTGTATCTTGGAAATGTTTGATGTACTTAATGGTTTTAAAAGGCATAAGAATAACATATATATAATACGTATTTTATGTAAGTGCGAGAATGACAAGAAATTTATATCCTAAGAAATTTATGTTAGAAACAAAAGAATGTCAATTTGACGCGACCTGGATACTTGACACCATTTCGCTCCGAGGGAATTGTCTGAATGCCGGATAGTGTTGTGCAAGAGTGAGTCAAATGCAAACCTTAAATATTTGTTTAAATATAATTTATTGCACAGAAGTGGTATAAAGCTGTATCACTGTTCAACATAATTTCCCCACGCTCAATGCTAGTCCTCCAGCGCTTACAAAGTGCATAGAAACCTTCATGCACACATTTTTTGGTAGGCCGAGCAACCACTCATGCACCGCGTGGCGTATCTATTCACGGGAACGGAATTTCTATCCTCCTATTGCATCTTCGAGTGCCCGAAACTGGTTTTTTGTGTTTGTGTGCGTGAGTGCGCGTGCGTGCGTGCGTGAGGGTAATTTACGCTCTTCAACATTTAGTCATATCGGACGATGAATGAAATGGGTGAAATCATGCTCATTACGCCCAGGGTTCATGGAGCTTAGAGTTACCACGACATTCGTCTTGAACGATAAGGGAAAACCCCGGTAAAAGCCTTATCCAGGTAACTCAACCTGACCGAGATTCGAACACGGGACCTCTTATACCTACGCTATCGAGGCGGGCTCTCAAAACATATGAAAATCACTTGGGACAAGTTTTGGTGAGTACGGTGGATGAACAAGTCACTCAAAATACAGGTAGGTGATTGTTGCAACTGTTGTATGGGGCAGTGTGGGTCTTGCATTGACATGTTGCAAATGGACACCTGCTGACAGCAATCCACGTCGCTTTGATTTGATTGCAGGCCGCAGATGATCGTGTAGGAGATCTGTGTATGATGCACTGGTGACAGTGTGCCTCTAGGCATGAGAGCACAGCCTTCCCTGCTCATGGTTCTGTTCGAAACTTCTTTGGTTTTGGTGATGAGGGATTGTGTCATTCCTGGCTCGCTCTCTTCATTTCCGGTTCGTGGAACTGAACCCAAGTTTCGTCCCCGGTAACGATTCTTGCAAGGAAGCCATCACCTTCCCATTTAAAGCACCTAAGGAAATTCTTCGCAAGCATCAACACGTTGTTCTCCCATTACAGGAGTCAGCTGCCGTGGCACCCATCTTGCAGACACTTTGTGAAACTGGGGCACATCATCTACAATGTGGTGTGTTTACCCACGACTAATCTGTAAACATGTTGCAGTGTCATTCAGTGTCACTCGACGGTTTTCCTTCACTATGGCTTCAACTGCAGCAATGTTCTGTGGAGTCACAACTCGTTATTCCTGAACTGTACGTAGATCTTCCACTGAAGTTACACCATTTGTACAGTTCCTAGCACATTCATAGACTTTCTTCTGTGAGAAATATGCATCACCGTACTGAACCTTCATTCGTCTATGAATTTCAATAGGTTTCACACCTTCACTACGCAAAAACCGAATAACAGGACGCTGTTCTTCCCAGAGGCAAGTCGCAAGTGGGGTGTCGATCATTATACTGATACTGCGACGGTACGTGTACATTTGCGCTATGCTGCCACTTACAGACCACTCTGCACGTTGTTTGTAGCACACCTACAGTAGCCGTATTCCCATAAAAGCCCTGGGTGCTCAGCGGGCGAGCCTGTTTTCAATATCCGCTTGGCGCCTCATGTATACCAGTTCCTTCCTCTCTCCCTCCCAACCAGCCGTATTCGTCAACCTGTATGGGCAAAGGTCTGTGTGTATCCTCATCTAGACGAGTGAACTTGGTTATCACGTGCTTTGTTGGGAACACTAAATCTGTGAAACTTATCAGTTAGAATGCAGTTAAAGAAAAACTAAAACCCAATCTTCCAGAAAAGTCTGTTCTTGTGATAGACAACGCTTCATATCACAATGTGACCAGAGAAAAATGCCCCACAGCGAACACAAAAAAGCAGGATATGCAAGACTGGTTGGTTAAGCATAGGATTCCGTTCGGAAGCCATATGCTGAAAGCGGAACTATATGATCTTATAAAGTTGCATCAGGCAAAACATAAGAAATATATTGTGGATGCATTTTCAGAAGAAGATGGGCACGTAGTTCTCCGCTTAACACCGTACCATCCCGACCTGAATGCCAAAGAAAAAAATTGGGCAGATGTAAAAGAATGGGTTGCGCTTTGCAATGTGAGCTTCAACATGGGAGACATGTGGCGTTTGTGCGAACAGCGATTTGGTGAAATAAAAGAGTGAGTGAGTGTGTGGTGTTTTAGGGCCCGTCGACAGCAAGGTCATTTGGGCCCGAAGTCAAGACTAAAACCTAAAAGCTACACAAATTAGGCTAAAAAGGTAAAATAAAATCACTCAACTATTAAAAGTACATAAAAAAAACATCCCAAGAGTAACAATTTAAAATCTCTAAAATTAACAAATTTAAAATATAAGTCACATATGTTTATAAAAACCAATTTTGACAACAAACCGCAGTGCCTTAACCACGGCCACTGGGTCGTCCCCTAAAACACCGAGCAAGTTAGTCCCCAAGCCTATTGACTGGCGAACGCGGGCGTTCTGCGGGCAACCAAGCAATACGTGCCGCACAGTGAGACGTACTGCACGCGGAGCACACACAGGGGCCGGTTCCCCTCTTAACAGGTGGCCATGAGTCGCTCGTGTGTGCCCAATTCTCAGCCGGGTGAGTATCACCTCGGCCCGCCGGTTATCCCTGCAGGAAGTTGGCCAGGGTTGTACGCTCTCCTTTATCGCCCGGAGTTGTGTGCCTTCTAAAGCTGTCCAGGATTGCTGCCAAGCAGATAGGAGCTGGCGACGGAAAAAACGTTGCACATCCTTGTATGGCACCGTAGTTGTTAAACTCCGGGGCAAACGGCAAGCGGACTTAGCAGCCGCGTCCGCCTCCTCGTTCGCGGAAATGCCCATATGGCCTCGACGGGCCCTAAAACCCCACACACTCACTCACTCACTCACTCACCCCCCATATGGCCTGGGGTCCAAGTAAAAACAAAATGGTATCCGCGACTGAGCATT
The DNA here is from genome assembly GCA_030765055.1 of Mantis religiosa. Lineage (NCBI taxonomy): Eukaryota > Metazoa > Arthropoda > Insecta > Mantodea > Mantidae > Mantis > Mantis religiosa. The sequence continues at coordinate 11,255,377 of CM060951.1, forward strand.
TGCGAGATCTGAGCCTGTATTTTTAAAAGAAGGGAGTGAGCGGCAGTGTGCTGTTGCAAGGCCTGAAGCGCACTTAGAGAGTCAGTGCAAACAATAAAAGAACCAGGAGCTAACTTGCAAATAAAAAGGAGCAAATAGAGGATGGCATACAGCTCTGCTGAGAAGATCGAAGTGGAGTCCAGAAGGCGAAATTTATGAGCCTCACCGTTAATAAAAAACGCGCAACCCGTAGTGCTACCTAACTGAGAACCGTCTGTAAAGACCGGAACATAGTTATGGTAACGGATCAGTAATTCGGCAAAAAGTTGTTGGAACACCGAATGTGGAGTAGCGAGTCTAGAGTTGCTTGAAAGAGCGAGATCGAACCGCGCACGCTCGAGCTGCCATGCAGGATAAGGGCAGATGGACGACCTCTCCACGCGAGGCATTCGGAGGCCATGCGAATGTAGGAGATTCCGAAATCTTATTCCCATTGGGCGTGTCCGAGAACCAGGGCGCATATAGCGGTGGACTAAATCTGGACGCAGAATGGGGTCCAGTTTGCCCGCATGTTCACCAAGTGGAAGAGAAATATATAAAAACTGAGGGTCTCCGAGAAACAGAAGTGGAAAAGCTAACGATCACTGTTAATGACGACAGTAGCAGCAGTGATTCGGAAAGTGATTACTCAGCAACGTCTGACTATGAGTGCAGCAGCAGAGCCGAGAGGTACGTTTAAGAGGGATGTGCAGACGACATGCTTGACGGCATCGACGAACTTCTCCAATCACCTCACGCCTAAGCCATCTCATCTGTGGTGAGAGTCGCTCCTAAGGTAAGCAATGCATTGTGCCAGGGTTTTTACGGAAGTAATCTAACTCTACCAACTTATAGGATAACAGCGCGAATTTATAGTTTTCATTTGACTCACCCTTGCATTAACTCCTTTATATAGCGATTTAAATTATATTTATTTGTGGCGCCAATTTTAATGTCGGCAGGAAAGTGGCATTCAACCATGAAGACGCGGTGCTCTGTGTTCATATACAGGGGAAGCTGTTTCTATTAGTTACCAGGGTAACCACACTGAGAGCGCTGTAATTTGCTTACTGTTCCGCAAAATTTACCACTTCTTCGCTTATGACTTCAAGATAGACTCACGAGTCAACTATGACATCATTAATGCTCAATCGGAGGGCGGGAATAAGGAATAAAATTGAACGTGTAGTGTTTAGTCATTCTTAATCGTTCCCAAAGTTCACTTAGCGAGTCGGAAAGCACCCCTAAGAAAATCCCATGGGATATATAGCAAATGAACCCACGACCTTCACTTACAGACCGTATATACCAGCAGCGAAGCTATTCTGCTCTGGAATATAGCCGTTAAAAAGCGTCTATAAATAAATACCAAAAAGTACCTCAATTTTATTACGAGCAGTATGTCATTTAGATTTTAATATTACATGTGCCTTAGCTGCATATACGCAATGGTGGAGTAATATTGCTCCTGAACTTGCAAAGTCTGCAGCATTACTCACATTTTATCATTACCGCCCTCCATTTCTTCGCTCTTCTTGCTTCGGTCTCGTACTTCCCTCCATAACTTTACGATTCCACTTTCCTGCTTTAACTTTCTAATGGAGCAGCACAAGCAGTACCAAGGACAGTGGGTGTAAAGTGTAAAATAGTATAAGTAGTTAAATACTAGATTAGAATAAATCTCTTAGAGGAAAATGATACACTAAACTAATGTGCGAAATAGAAACTTGAATTGATATGATACAGATAACAATGGAGAAAACTAGAAGTAGGAGAAAGACACAACCAAAGTCAGGGTTTCTAGTAAAGAATCAAGCAGGGGCGGCTGGTGGCTCTGAAAATTGGTGGTTCACAAAGTTATCCATGCAAATTAATTTTTTAAAGTAACAAACTTTCTTTAAGCCTGTCACTACAGACTGCTCTACACACTAATTCACAGCATATAATCCAACATTCACATTTCATAAACACTCCAGAATATTTCTCGTATACATCGTTGTTAAACTTCCTGTTAAAACATCTTGTTTTTGTTTTGACTATCTGTGTGATGTTTAGTTTCGGTGTGGGTCTTCCAAGTCGCTTAAGTTCAATTTTTCCTTCTAAGGTCATGTTTGAAAAAGGATGTGCTAAAAGACACTTTATTGAATTCATTGTTTCTTCTTATAACACAAGTTACCTGTATTTATATAAATATTTCTGATGCACTACTCAAAACAGGCAAAGCTAACAAAACACGGCACAAACCAGTGGCTGTGTACTCGTAGGTTACATTTAACATAGGCGCCATAGATGCCGCTGCTGTGACGAAAGAACGAGCAGGTTAGGTGTCCACTATTCTCTGGCAGCTAGGTTGACCAACCACATGCAGCCATACGCCCCGCATCACCCCCCTACTTGCCTCGGCATACCCTAGATTCGTCCTGCCCAATACTTCCCTATTGTATGCCAGTGTTTGCATCTGGAAGTGAACTACTTGGCACCTACAAACAATACAGCGCGCTCAGGTCCCCTGCACTAGACAAGGTCGAAATGAATTCAAAATGGAACATGCCATTACATTAAAGGGAGACCCAGCATTTTGGTTGTAGCGCAAACATGCAACCCCCTTCAGAAGCTGCCCCTGGAATCAAGGATATTGAAAATAACGTAATTTTAAGCAGTATTAGTGAAAAAATAACTGTAATACAGTGCGATCCATATTAACCTGAACCATTTCAATAGACCATAATTTTCCTTGAAAACTCGTAGAACGTAGAAATTTATGTTAATGATCTCAGTGGCTCTTGGAGAACTGACCACACAGAGTTGACAGTTGACGGTATAAAATGTGCAGTCACAAGAGCAACATGCAAATTCCTTGTTAACAACACAACGGGAATTTTGAAGAGAATTTAATGTACGCGATGTTCTGACAAAGGCAACAATTTGATCGCTCGTAAGAAAGCTGGAGACAACTGATATACTCATTAGTGAGAGTGGAAAAGATAGATCGTCATCTGTTACAGATGTTCGCAGAAGTCTATTGAAATCTCAAAACAAATCGTTGTGCCGATTGAGTGCCATTCCATGCCATGGTGCTGGCTGGCTGTATATAGTCAAAAGGTTTTTGCTGCGTGTCCAACTGTTAAGGGTTTTACCGCAGGTAAGGTATTTGAAGCGGAATTTTGTAGGATGGATTTGGTGTAGGTTTTGAGGTCGATGAATTTTGTGAGGTTACAATTATTGTATCTTCGGGATGAAAGGACAGGGTGCAATACCCAGCACCCTGGTGTTTTTATTTTAGTTTAGCTTGGGGAGAATTTTGTTGCCAAACAACTTAACTGCTGTTAGGATTAGCTCCTGGTTATCTTGGGTGCTCGCATGCCATGCGAGGCACCCGATGTCTAGAATGGCGTCTAGTGTGGTCATAATCTCCCAGTGATCTAACAAGAGCGCTTCTATGAGTTAGTAAAGTTGCGTAGAGCTTTGATGTCCGGCGCCTATCTTCATCCTCCATGTTGATTGAGCCAGGAATCAGGGTATTCAAATGAAAGATGTCAAAGAGCTGCGACCTTACAGAGTGCATATGGTGCAACAACTGAAAGAAGCAGATTATGATAAACGAATTAGTTAATGTCGATTGTTTCAGGGTATTCATATTCCACGTCTAAACTTTCTCTCCATAACGTGGTTTATAGATGAGGCATGGTTTCATCTGTCAGGCTACATAGACACACAAAACACCAGATATTGGGCTGCTATAAACCCCCAAGTGATCCACAAAACTCCACTGCATAATGAAAAGGTTGGAGTAAGGTGCGCGATGTCAGCTTCCAGGATTGTTGGTCCCATTTTCTTTGATACGACTGTAGACAGTGAAGTTTATATGGGTATCTTCAAGACATTTGTGGAGCAGCACGATGATAACGAATTGAGAGAAGATTATTTCCAGTAAGATGGAGCAACGTGCCATACATCTAATGACAACGTGGAAATTGTAACCAAAGAGACTGTGGCCTCCCAGATCCCCTGACCTAACCTCAGCGGATTTTTTTTCTTGTGGGGGTATTAAAAACAGTGTACAAGAATAAGCCATTAACAATTGATGTTCTCAAGGAAACCATTCGAGTCGAAACAACTAACATTGGCAAGGACACTCTCCGTAAAACTTGAGAGAATATGGTGAGACGAGTACAAACATGTATAGATGCTGGTGGAGGACACTTCCAACATTTTCTCTGAGATGTAAACAGCGTAATGTAATCTTCCAATTGTGTATTATATTCTCCCAAAGTTGTACGTGTGTCCTATTATTGGTGAAAAGTTTATGGCGCATTGAAATGATTCAGGTTTATATAGATCTCGCTGTATTAAACGATGATCTAACGATACAAAAGGGGAGAGAAAACTAAATCAAGTGTGTAACAAAGAAGCCATAATTTTGAACTCTGTTCTGAAATTTGAATTGAAAAGCCATCTATTCCTTTGGCAAGACTAAACTACATTACTTCATGACAGTCGTTTACCCCTTTCGTTAATTTTTAGGTATCACTTATACCAAACTATGCAAACATGCCCAAACCAGTAATCATTACTATGATTTCATCACTTCATCAGAATTTCAACACTCGCCTCAAAGTATATCACAGTGCTACACAAGTTTTGGATATGACATAGTTACCACCTCAGTTTTAGTAACAAACTCTTATCACCTACCAAATCATCTCTCTGTTTTTTCATGTGAAGCCTGGGCTGTCCTCAAAGCAATTGAAATTAGCACCCAAAGTCACAAAAATTGCTAATTGTGATCTCAGACTCCATGTCAGCGATATCTGTCGGTGTAAGCAAATGTAATAATAATCCTCTCATTCAAAGTATTCAAGAACGTTTATTTTACCCCTATAACAAGGGCATCCAAATCTCATTGGCATGGCTACCTTCACATAAAGGCATTGTGGCAAATGAAATGACTGACGTGGCAGCTAAGTCGGCTACAAGACTTCAACAAATCACAGCTGGAGTATCCGGTACACTACAACATACTAAAAGGATGTTTAAAACCCATATTCTGCAGTATTTGGAGAAACAATGGCAATCGACACCTTCAAAGTTGCAACTCCTTAGAAAATCTGTCACACAACGAGCTATATCGAACCTTCACTCAACAGATTACGTATTTGTCACGTTTATGCTTACCTTTCAGATGCTAGGTTCATGCAAAACACAGATTATTGACATATAACTCAGGCACACATAATACCAATCACTACAGTTACTGAAACGAGCATTAGGTCTGGCAGCATGGGTGACTTATAAGCACCCTCATAGACTCGTTCCGTAGTAACAGGTCCACTAACACAGCAGATAAATAGTTCAAACCCCTGTCCTTCTTCAGGTGCCGCTTGTCTTCTTGTGATGGGCAGACAGTACAATAAACACTTGGCTGGCTCCGTACTTTAGTTGGTAGAGCACATCTCTCCCGTGGTAGATGTCCGGTTCGATTCCCGGCGGTGAGTTTGGGGATTTTTCTCCGACCAAGATAATTCCCCATCTTCCCCAGAGTCTGGAAGTATAAATGAGAGTGCGAATGTGTACGTGATCTAATGATTAAAACACAACGAATACGAGTTAACACCTTCGATATGTTCCAAAGGAGAACGGTCGCCGATATGACCATTGTAGTTAAAGACCTTCTCCGACCAAGATAATTCCTCATCTTCCCCAGAGTCTGGAAGTATGAATGAGAGTGTGAATGTGTACGTGATCTAATGATTAAAACACAACGAATACGAGTTAACACCTTCGATATGTTCCAAAGGAGAACGGCCGCCGATATGACCATTGCAGTTAAGGGTTTTCTCCGACCAAGATAATTCCTCATCTTCCCCAGAGTCTGGAAGCATGAATGAGAGTACAAATGTGTACGTGATGTAATGAATAAAACACAACAAATACGAGTTAAAACCATCGATATGTTCCAAAGGAGAACGGCCGCCGATATGACCATTGAAGTGACAGACGGCGTATAAATGAAACAAAAAATGAACGCACTACGCGGTAGAGCCCACTGCGTAAGGAACATTTACTGAACTCCCTTCTAGTAGAAGGCCCTTGCCATTAATGTTCATTCATTCATAGGCTATATGCAGACAGAGACGTACAGAAGTGCCAAATAATTCCATATTCTAATGCTCATCCCACTACTGGAGCTACCTAAGAGGGCCATGGAAACTTAGAAGCCCTCTAGGCCGCAGTTCGGCTATACTGACCAATGAGCTGCGCTACACTACTGGCACACCATATTTCGCTTCTCCACAAGGGAAAACTATAAAAAACAACCGAAACCCAGGACCTCACGAATGCGAGTTTAGAAGTATTCTCTACTAAAGGTTTAGAATAGTGGGTACGGAACATATGAGTGAAGCACGTCGAGCATGTGAGCTTTTCAAAAGTGGATAGCAGTTTAAAGTGCTCTCCGGTCCCACGTTGACAACCATCACTCTAACATTGATACCTATGGAGACATTAACGGAAATGCATATCGCTAAATGGAATTCGTCATTAATAATTCCAAATAATTTCCCTGGTGTGGGACCTCGCTCATACACACTTCCATCGCTCGTATTCATTACCTGGCGTCCTCTATAAATGGAACAAAAATTGCCAAATGTGTGCAGCAAGAGTCTCATTTAAACAGTTGATATACCAGGGCGATACTGACAGCCGTGAGCTATGCATTGTTAGAATACAGTGTTTAAGAATGTAATAAAAACAAGCAGAGGTATAGTAGAGTACATAGAATAGGAAAAGGAATTCCTTAAATATAAGTTTAAAAGATTAGCATTATTGCAAAATTTAAACCAATATGGAGTATCTCCAAAATACAAGCATTATTACAAAATTTAAGCCAATAAGGAGTATCTCCAAAATACAAGCATTATTACAAAATTTAAGCCAATAAGGAGTATCTCCAAAATACAAGCGTTATTACAAAATTTAAGCCAATATGGAGTATCTCCAAAATACAAGTATTATTACAAAGTTTAAGCCAATAAGGAGTATCTCCAAAATACAAGCATTATTACAAAATCTAAGCCAATAAGGAGTATCTCCAAAATACAAGTATTATTACAAAATTTAAGCCAATAAGGAGTATCTCCAAAATACAAGTATTATTACAAAATTTAAGCCAATAAGGAGTATCTCCAAAATACAAGTATTATTACAAAATTTAAGCCAATAAGGAGTATCTCCAAAATTCAAGCATTATTACAAAATTTAATCCAATAAAGAGTATCTCCAAAATACAAGCATTATTACAAAATTTAAGCCAATAACGAGAATCTCCAAAATACAAGCATTATTACAAAATTTAAGTCAATAAGAAGTATCTCCAAAATAAAAGCATTATTACAAAATTTAAGCCAATAAGGAGTATCTCCAAAATACAAGCATTATTACAAAATTTAAGCCTATAAGTAGTATCTCCAAAATACAAGCATTATTACAAAATTTAAGCCAATAAGGAGTATCTCCAAAATACAAGCATTATTACAAAATTTAAGTCAATAAGGAGTATCTCGAAAATACATGCATTATTGCAAAATTTACGCCAATAAGGAGGTTCTCCAAAATACAAGCCTTATTACAAAATTTTGACCAATAAGGAGTATCTCCATAATATATGCACTATTACAAAATGTAAGCCAATAAGGAGTATCTCCAAAATACAAGCATTATTACAAAATTTAAGCCAATAAGGAGTATCTCCATAATACATGCATTATAACAAAATTTAAGCCAATAAGGAGTATCTCCATAATACATGCATTATTACAAAATTTAAGCCAATAAAGAGTATCTCCAAAATACATGCATTATTACAAAATTTAAGCGAATAAGGAGTATCTCTAAAATACAAGCATTATTACAAAATTTAAGGCAATAAGGAGTATCTCAAAAATACAAGTGGCGTCAAGAAAGTCAGTTCTGTTTCAATTTATCTCCGCTGCAACGCGGCGATCGCAGTTCCACACATGCAAGGTAGACGCTCTGTATCAAGGAGAAGAAACGTGCGCCATTGTGAGATCGCTGTCGGCCACGTACGCTTTGTTGTGCTTGTTTACAATGTCGGTGTTGATTGAAAATCCTGCCGCCTGTGAAATCAGATCTGGGATTCGCTTACTGAATGATTGTAAAGTGAAACTAATTGAAACTTATCGGCTATCAAAAGCTGTTTTGTTTCTTCAGGACAACGCAGGACCACACACTGCAAATGCGACGAAAAACGTCCTACAGCGATTTGGCGGTACGTTTTTGACTACCTCCCGTACAGCCCTGACCTCGCTCCTAGCGACTTTCATTTGTTTTGGTACCCAATTCCCCGTGGGTGTCGGGAGCACACTGCCCCCTCGAGTCCAACCCAATCCGAAAAACTCCCATTCAGGGAGGGGCTGGAATGTTCGGCCCGAGTTTCCTCTAGTCACGTCAGAGGCACCACGAGTTCTAGGGGTCCGCAGCGCTCGCACCACGGCAGCTGAAGGGGATGGATCCGCTCCCCCAGCGGAAGGCTTTTAAGACAGTTTTAATCATTTGTTGGGTGTTTTAATATTATTACGTAAATGGCAGGAGCTCTTATGCATGTTAATTAAGATGCACGAGACGTATTTATACCTATGACTGAAAATTTGAACTAATAACGCTAGCTGTTTAAGATTTATACCACACATATAACTTCATTCAAGTATGATGCAGTCCAAAATTTATCAATTTCACTTTGGAAAATATGCTCACATTTATTAATTTTTGGCAACGTCACCTAAAAGTTTCCTTGCAACAAAATAACTTAAATTTTGCTCTAATATTTGAACAACAGGTTCCCAATATGTTCCTTTTTTGAATTTGCTCTACGTTTTTCTCTCTCAATAACTTTAGGTTCCAGACATTTTTAATGCGATGAATATGACATTTGTGCCCAAAATTTGAAATTTTTGTATCTTGAAATAAAGAAAGTGTGCTTAAAATGCATCTCACAATAAAACCAAGGGAAATTTGTAATCACGTTGCCTCTATGAACCATTGAGCAAGTTTCACTAGTCTTAACGCTAAAACTGTGCATTAAGGAGCATCTTAAATGATGAAAAATGATGAAATTTTCAGTAGCGAGAAGACAAGGACAAAGAATTAGAATTCATGTCTAACACAAGCATTCACGTAACATTCAAACTAGATTAGAGCTGATATAAATATGATTGGTGAACGATGACAAATATGATTGGCGAGCAATGAGGTTTCTCTCAGGGTATGCGTGGATGGGTGTGAGAAGGAGATTTTCACAACACTGGTATGCTCGTCTCCAAATTATTTATTCACTGCTTCTTCTTTTCAAACATCAAAATTGAAGCTGCCGACCGAGGGTTACCAATCTCGGTTTAGAGTTACTGAATGCTAATTGTTTATTTCTCGATAAATTTTGATGACCCGACAAATATTCAAGACAGAACAAGTTGACCGCTCTAATAGGCTTCACGTCTCAGACTCCTCTCAGCGGCCTGACACCGAAGACTCCTCTGATCGGCTTGAAGCCGAAGACTGTTTATAATGGCTTCCTAGCCGCGAACTAGCCACATCGGCCTCACGCCGAACAGTGCCCTCTAACCACAGCTGCACGCGTGTATATCTCTAACTTTCACTCTCAAAATTACTTTTCAAACAAAATCCCTTTGTGGCTGTTTTGGTCACCATTGTAAATGATCCAAAGAATTCCCTATTCATACACGTCAAGTAACAATTCCTTTAGAAATATTCTAAGGACACTGCTTCTTACATGGCTTAGTTACACACTTTTCCCAACTCAACTGGGCTTGCCCCTTGTCGTAACAAAGAACCAACATTCCTTTAACATCTATCATGATTCTTTGCTTCTGGCAAACCATAATTTCGGTATCAAAGCGTTTAAAAATGGTTTGCGGATGCTACCTAAGCATTCTTAGACTCAGGAAGGCCTACACTATTATATAGACTAAAAAGAGGAAAAGGTTATTTTTTTAAAAATTGTTCCCGAAATTTCTGTCATACATATCCTAAAATATTGTATGCTTTGGACAGCGCTACATTTTTATGTCAATAAAATGCGGTCTGTTTTGTTTCCGACTTAACAAAAATATAAATAAACCGTTTAATAATACGAGGGGTACCCAAAAGAAACCGGACTCCAAGGGCACTGTCACTCGTAGACGTAGTGCAGGTTTCTCACGCTAGATGGTGTTAGTAGAGACCTTCATGAAACAGCTGTGCAGACGGCGTCAGCGTAGAGCTGAACGTGCAAGTGCGGTATTGCGTTTCTCTGACTGTTGGCGGGTTACCTCTGCGAAGTCGTTACGGCAACTTTAAAAGAACAAAGAGTGTGTGTGAAATTTTGATTACTGCTTTAAAATAACTACAACGGAGTCACAGCAAATGCTTCAGGAAGCTTTCAAGGAGGACACTATGAGCCGCACAGAGGTTTTCGAGTGGTTTGGGCGCTTTAAACGTGGTGAGATGTGTTGTTTAATACAAAGCTCGTTCTGGACGCCCTTCTACATCACGAAATGAGGAGAACATTGAAAAGCTCCACCAAAATATCAAGGAGGATCGTCGACCAAATTTCAGCAGCGACACGAATCAGTAGGAGCTCGTGCCAGTGGATTTTGAGGGAGGATTTGCACATGGGATGTTTGTTCCGCGTCTTCTCACACAGGAGCACAAAACCATCCGCATGAATGTGTGTCAGGACTTGAAAACAGAGACCGCACGTGATCCAAACTTCTTGAACAAAGTCATTACAGGGGATGAGAGTTGGTGTTACGGGTATGACTCAGAAACTAAGTAAGCGTCAAGCCAGTGGAGAACTCCCAACTCTCCCAGACCAAAAAAAAAGCAAGGCACGTGAGGTCAAATGTAAAGACGATGATCATTGTCTGTTTTTATGTTCGTGGAATTGTGCATTGGGAATTCGTACCCCCTGGCCAGGCTGTTAACCATCACTTTTACTTGGATGTTTAAAGGCGTCTGCGAGAGGATGTGAGGAGGATATGTCCGGAATTTTGGCGATCAGATGACTGGTTGCTGCATCACGACAACGCATCAGCACACACGGCCACAATAGTGACCCACTATTTGGCACCTCAGAGGTGGTGTGTCGTTCCCCAGGCTCCGTATTCGCCGGAACTAGCTCCATGCGACTTTTTACTATTCCCAGGAGTGAAAAAAAACGCTAAAGGGGGAGCATTATGACCATGTGGAGGCGGTAATGACAGCTGAGCAAAGGGCACTGGACAATATCAAACTTGAAGTGTTCCAAACTTGCTTCCAACACTAGGAAAAGAGACTTGACAAGTACATCTCATGTAATGGAGGGTATTTTGAAGGTGATTGAAGACATTTTGTGAAAATGTTCATTGATAAAGGTTTTATGAGAACAATCCGGTTTGTTTTGCGTCCCCACTCGTATGACTTTATTCGCTGCACCGATCCATGGTGGATGAGGCATGTATCTAAATTTTCCCAATTTTTGGCAGTCCACCCCTGCTCTAAGTACAAGAATACGCCATTATTTTTTAGTTGGCGTCGTTACTGTACTCATATGATAGGTCTTCAATCCTGAGCGCTTGTCTTCGACTGGGCTTTTTCCTCATATCCGGAAATTGGCTCAAATCATTGTGTTTCACAAACCTAATAAACCTAAAAATCTCCCCGACAGCTATCGTCCGATAAGTTTGCTGCCTACCTTGTCCAAACTCTTTGAAAAGCTTTCCTTCGCCGTCTCCTTAAATATACCTCTGAAAACCATATCATTCCATCCTTCCAATTTGGATTTCGTTCTAGACATTCTACCTCTCACCAACTACTACGTTTAACACAAACAGTAATTCATGGTTTTGAGCAACGAAAGCACACAACCGCCCTGTTCCTCGACGTAGCACAGGCCTTTGATAAAGTTTGGCATGCGGGGTTAATCTTCAAACTGTATAGCATTGGACTTCCACAGTATCTTCTCACTACCATTTGCAGTTTTCTACCAGATCGCACATTTACTGTTCGCATTGGTGGCATGGAGTGATCTCAGCGCCATATTACAGCAGGAGTTCCTCAGGGATCCATATTGGCGCCAATCTTATGTAGTATCTATACCTATGATGTTCCTGACTTGGCCCCTACCTCCATAGCCTTATTCGCTGATGATACTGTTTTATATCATTCCGGCACAAATCTCCCTACCACTATTCACACGCTACAAACCTCTCTTGACTGCCTCGTTGAATGGTTCGATACTTGGCGCATACGTCTAAACACTCAAAAGACTGCAGCTAAGATTTTTAGCTTACGTCGCATCTCCAACTCTCCCTAATTGCATATTAAGCATGAATCAATTCCCTGGCTACCTCCTACCACCTCCGTCAAATACCTTGGAGTAAAGCTGGACACTAAACTTACGTGGCGAGCCCATATTGATCGACTTATCTCGTTGGCATCAGGACGACTTTCAAAACTTGGCCCGCTACTTCACAGACACACTCCTCTTGGGATTGAATGCTCTCTGCTTCTCTACAAATCTCTTGTCCGGCCACTTATCACATATGCTTCCCAGGTATGTGGTACGGCTAGCAACACTCATCTCCGAAGGCTACAGGTCCTGCAAAATCGATTTCTGCGCAACGCCACGGATGCCCCTTTGTACGTAAGAAATCAACAACTGCATAAAGAACTTGGTCTCCTTCCTCTTCACCAGTACATACGTCAGATCGCCTCTCGCTTCTTCTCAAACCTACCAGATGTTCCAGGAGCTGTGATGTACGACATCGGCGTACGAACCCGCCAGCCCACGCGCCTGAAGAGACGACTCCCACAGGATCTCCTCCTTAGTGACTCTGATTGAAAAACCTATGAATATTGTTTCACAATGACTGTTGTTCTTATCTCTTTGATTACTGGTTTGTTTTAATTAACTTATTTCTCTCTTGTTTCACAGTGTTAAGAAGATATGATTGGTCCATTTTTGCCGAGGCGTTTACTGAATCTCTTTGCCATGTATACTCTAATAAAATGTTTTTAAAATCGCCTGGTAACCAGAATTCGCTCTAAGTAAAGGAGTCGTGTGTTTTTGAGGCGTAAATTAGCGAACAATACGTTTTCCCATCCCTCTTTCTAAGAATGTCAAGTAGTACAGTTTACTAAGCGAAAAACTGGACTAGGGCTCACTTGTCGTTTGATGATGGCCTACCTTGCAAACAAATATGGCGCAGCTGACTCAAATGGTATATCTTGAATATTTTGGGGAAAGCCTCCAAAGCCCTAATCTTTGCGTGTTCTTTTATTTTTTGTGTAATTTTACGTCCTACAACGTTAAGTCATATCGGACGGTGAATGCAATGAGTGATATGATGCTCAAATGAGCTCAGGGTACATGGAGCTTAAAGCTACCCGACATTCGTCTTTAAGGATAAGGGAAAAACGTAATCAGGTAACTCACCCTGGCCGAGATTCGAACTCGGGACGTCTTGAACGTGAGGCAGACATGCTACCATCTAAGCTATCGATGAGCGCGTTCGCTTCTGTTCCCATTATTTCTGGAACATATTTTTTTATTTTATTATCCTTCATGCTCATATCCCCCACCACTATTTTATGAATACTTTTCTCTCCACAGCACGCAAATACTTTATTAGGCGTACGGTATTTGGTAACAATGGAAGACGCTACACATCAAAGACGTCACAGCTGATCTGACATTTCATACATTATTAGCTCAATTACCAAAGCACATGTGCCATTACTTCTGAATCAATAAAGCTCCCTAGCTCATTATCCATGTTCCTCTTTCGATTGCCACATGCCTTACATTATTCAGTGACTCTATTTGGAGGTCCTTGTCAGTCAGTGTCTTACACGCAAACACTTGAAGACACGTGGTGAATGATCCGGTTTGCTGGCCTACCTACATTAGACAATACACGTCAGGAATACATTGATTTATTTTCTTCATATATTCTGGAATTATTGAGCATAAATGGACCTATAGGAGCCTATGTCGTGTACGGCAAAGCACACCCACTGCACTTCAAATCAAAACAAAAAAGAATACACAGGCTGAAGCTGTCAATCTCAGACTGCAGAACTGAAACGGTGCTTCCCTGTAAGTCCATTTTCTTAGCTACAAGGGATGCGTTGAAGTCCTAAAACCTCATGTTTTTAATTCAGGAATAGGAGCATATATGAATTTCTGTTTTTCCTTAAAATACACGCGGACTCTTTGTAAATGCATGACAGTGATGGCACCACTGTACAGTGCATAGACCTCTGGTGGCAGCGACGAGACTTAAGACTGTGTTTGATGCTTAAAATGACGACGTTTTCATTACCATAACAGCGTGCAAACATTCGTTTTCTCTATTTTCGTGGTTCGAAACATATTGAAGTTCATCGCCAGTTGAGCAAATCATGATATGCTGGTACCATGTACGAGTCCAATGTAAGTTCCTGAGTGCGACAATTCAATGAAAGCAGCATTCGTGGCAGCCATTTCAAAGACACATTTCGCATTTTCAGATCTTCATGCAGGATTTTGTGTACAGATCCCACGGAAATTCGAACATTGCACGCAATGGTCACAATGCTCAATCGGCGATTCTCAGGGGGAAAAAAAAATCCCACTCGCTGGATCATGTCTTCAGGCTGGCTGGTGCAACGCCGTGATTGCCTTGGTCTGCTGTCACACCAAATTCTGCCTTCATTGAACTGTCACACCCAGGAACGTACATTAGACACATCCATGTTTCCATCACCACATGCCTCACTCAACTGTCTTGGTTTGTTGTCACACGATGTTCTGTCTTCATTGAACTGTCACACCCAGGAACGTACATTAGACACATCCATGGTATCATCACCACATGCCTCACCCAACTGTCTTGGTTTGTTGTCACACGATGTTCTGTCTCCATTGAACTGTCACACCCAGGAACGTACATTAGACACATCATGGTATCATCACCACATGCCTCACCCAACTGTCTTGGTTTGTTGGCACACGATGTTCTGTCTTCATTGAACTGTCACACCCAGGAACGTACATTAGACACATCCATTGTATCATCGCCACATGTCTCACTCAACTGTCTTGGTTTGTTGTCACACGATGTTCTGTCTTCATTGAACTGTCACACCCAGGAACGTACATTAGACACATCCATGGTATCATCACCACATGTCTCACTCAACTGTCTTGGTTTGTTGTCACACGATGTTCTGTCTTCATTGAACTGTCACACTCAGGAACGTACATTAGACATCCATGGTATCATCGCCACATGCCTCACCCAACTGTCTTGGTTTGTTGTCACAGGATGTTCTGTCTTCATTGAACTGTCACACCCAGGAACGTACATAAGACACATCCATGGTATCATCACCACATGCCTCACCCAACTGTCTTGGTTTGTTGGCACACGATGTTCTCTCTTCATTGAACTGTCACACCCAGGAACGTACATTAGACACATCCATGGTATCATCACCACATGTCTCACTCAACTGTCTTGGTTTGTTGTCACACGATGTTCTGTCTTCATTGAACTGTCACACCCAGGAACGTACATTGGACACATCCATGGTATCATCACCATATGTCTCACTCTACTGTCTTGGTTTGTTGTCACACGATGTTCTGTCTTCATTGAACTGTCACACCCAGGAACGTACATTAGACATCCATGGTACCATCACCACATGCCTCACTTAAATGTCTTGGTTTGTTGTCACACGATGTTCAGTCTTTATTGAACTGTCACACCCAGGAACGTACATTAGACACATCATGGTATCATCACCACATGCCTCACCCAACTGTCTTGGTTTGTTGGCACACGATGTTCTGTCTTCATTGAACTGTCACACCCAGGAACGTACATTAGACACATCCATTGTATCATCGCCACATGTCTCACTCAACTGTCTTGGTTTGTTGTCACACGATGTTCTGTCTTCATTGAACTGTCACACCCAGGAACGTACATTAGACACATCCATGGTATCATCACCACATGTCTCACTCAACTGTCTTGGTTTGTTGTCACACGATGTTCTGTCTTCATTGAACTGTCACACTCAGGAACGTACATTAGACATCCATGGTATCATCGCCACATGCCTCACCCAACTGTCTTGGTTTGTTGTCACAGGATGTTCTGTCTTCATTGAACTGTCACACCCAGGAACGTACATAAGACACATCCATGGTATCATCACCACATGCCTCACCCAACTGTCTTGGTTTGTTGGCACACGATGTTCTCTCTTCATTGAACTGTCACACCCAGGAACGTACATTAGACACATCCATGGTATCATCACCACATGTCTCACTCAACTGTCTTGGTTTGTTGTCACACGATGTTCTGTCTTCATTGAACTGTCACACCTAGGAACGTACATTGGACACATCCATGGTATCATCACCATATGTCTCACTCTACTGTCTTGGTTTGTTGTCACACGATGTTCTGTCTTCATTGAACTGTCACACCCAGGAACGTACATTAGACATCCATGGTACCATCACCACATGCCTCACTTAAATGTCTTGGTTTGTTGTCACACGATGTTCAGTCTTTATTGAACCGTCACACCTAGGAACGTACATTAGACTAATTCATGGTACCATCACCACATGCCTCACTCAACTGTCTTGGTTTGTTGTCACACGATGTTCTGTCTTCATTGAACTGTCACACCCAGGAACGTACATTAGACACATCCATGGTACCATCACCAAATGTCTCACTAAACTGCTTTGGTTTGTTGTCACACGATGTTCTGTCTTCATTGAACTGTCACACCTAGGAAAGTACATTAGACTAATTCATGGTACCATCACCACATGCCTCACTCAACTGTCTTGGTTTGTTGTCACACGATGTTCTGTCTTCATTGAACTGTCACACCTAGGAACGTACATTAGACTAATTCATGGTCCCATCACCACATGTCTCATTAAACTGCTTTGGTTTGTTGTCACACGATGTTCAGTCTTTATTGAACTGTCACACCTAGGAACGTACATTAGACTAATTCATGGTACCATCACCACATGCCTCACTCAACTTTCTTGGTTTTTTGTCACACGATGTTCTGTCTTCATTGAACTGTCACACCCAGGAACGTACATTAGGCACATCCATGGTACCATCACCACATGCCTCACTTAACTGTCTTGGTTTGTTGTCACACGATGTTCTGTCTTCATTGAACATTCACACCGAGGAACGTACATCAGACATCCATGGTATCATCACCACATGCCTCACTAAACTGTCTTGGTTTGTTGTAACACGATGTTCACTCTTCATTGAACTGTCACACCCAAGAACGGACATTTGACATCCATGGTACCATAACCACATGCCTCACTTAAATGTCATGGTTTGTTGTCACACGATGTTCAGTCTTTATTGAACTGTAGCACCCAAGAAAGTACATTTGACATCCATGGTACCATCACCACATTCCTCACTCAAATGTCTTGGTTTGTTGTCACACGATGTTCAGTCTTCATTGACCTGTCGCACCCAAGAACGTATATGTGACATCCATGGTACCATCACCACATGCCTCAATTAAACGTCTTGGTTTGTTGTCACACGATGTTCAGTCTTCATTGAAATGTCGCAACCAATAACGTACATTAGACATCCATGATACCATCACCACATGCCTAATTCAAATGTCTTAGTTTGTTGTCACACGATGTTCAGTCTTCATTGAACTGTCACACCCAAGAACGTACATTTGACATCCATGGTACCATCACCACATGCCTCACTCAAATGTCTTGGTTTGTTGTCACACGATGTTCAGTCTTCATTGAACTGTCGCACCCAAGAAAGTACATTTGACATCCATGGTACCATCACCACATGCCTCACTCAAATGTCTTTGTTTGTTGTCACACGATGTTCAGTCTTCATTGCACTGTCGCACCCAAGAAAGTACATTTGACATCCATGATACCATCACCACATACCTCACTAAACGGTCTTGGTTTGTTGTCACACGATGTTCTGTCTTTTTCTAAATATCCCATCCAGGAACGTACATTAAACACATCCATGGTACCATCACCACATGCCTCACTTAGGTGTCTTCCTTTGTTGTCACAGGATGTTCTGTCTTCATTGAACTGTCGTACCCAGGAACGTACATTACACACATCCATGGTACCGCCACCACATGCCTCACTAAACTGTATTGGTTTGTTGTCACACGATGTTCTGCCTTCATTTAACTGTCACGCCCAGGAACGTACATTAGACACATCCATGGTACCATCACCACATGCCTCACTAAACTGTCTTGGTTTGTTGTCACACGATGTTCTGTCTTCATTGAACTGTCACACCCAGGAACGTACATTAGACACATCCATGGTACCATCACCACATACCTCACTTTACTGTCTTGGTTTGTTGTCACACGATGTTCTGTCTTCTTTGAACTGTCACACCCAGGAACGTACATTACATATCCATGGTACCATCACCGCATGCCTCACTTAAATGTCTTGGTTTGTTGTCACACGATGTTCAGTCTTCATTGAACTGTCACACCTAGGAACGTACATTAGACAAATTCATGGTACCATCACTACATGCCTCACTCAACTGTCTTGGTTTGTTATCACACGATGTTCTATCTTCATTGAACTGTCACACCCAGGAACGAACATTAGACACATCCATGGTACCATCACCAAATGTCTCACTAAACTGCTTTGGTTTGTTGTCACACGATGTTCTGTTTTCATTGAACTGTCACACCCAGGAACGTACATTAGACATCCATGGTATCATCACCACATGCCTCACTAAGCTGTCTTGGTTTGTTGCCACACGATGTTCAGTCTTCATTGAAATGTCACACCCAAGAACGTACATTTGACATCCATGGTACCATCACCACATGCCTCACTCAACTGTCTTGGTTTGTTGTCACACGATGTTCTGTCTTCATTGAACTGTCACACCTAGGAACGTACATTAGACTAATTCATGGTACCATCACCACATGTCTCACTAAACTGCTTTGGTTTGTTGTCACACGATGTTCAGTCTTTATTGAACTGTCACACCTAGGAACGTACATTTGACATCCATGGTACTATCACCACATGCCTCACTAAAATGTCTTGGTTTGTTGTCACACGATGTTCAGTCTTCATTGAACTGTCAGACCTAGGAACGTAAATTAGACAAATTCATGGTACCGTCACCACATGCCTCACTCAACTGTCTTGGTTTGTTGTCACACGATGTTCAGTCTTCATTGATCTTTCACACCCAGGAACGTACATTAGACACATCCATGGTACCATCACCACATACCTCACTTAAATGTCTTGGTTTGTTGCCACACGATGTTCAGTCTTCATTGCACTGTCACACCTAGGAACGTAAATTAGACAAATTCATGGTACCATCACCACATGCCTCACTCAACTGTCTTGGTTTGTTGTCACACGATGTTCTATCTTCATTGAACTGTCACACCCAGGAACGTACATTAGACACATCCATGGTACCATCACCAAATGTCTCACTAAACTGCTTTGGTTTGTTGTCACACGATGTTCTGTCTTCATTGAACTGGCACACCCAGGATCGTACATTAGACATCCATGGTATCATCACCACATGCCTCACTAAACTGTCTTGGTTTGTTGTCACACGATGTTCAGTCTTCATTGAACTGTCACACCCAAGAACGTACATTTGACATCCATGGTACCATCACCACATGCCTCACTTAAATGTCTTGGTTTGTTGTCACACGATGTTCAGTCTTCATTGAACTGTGGCACCCAAGAAAGTACATTTTACATCCATGGTACCATCACCACATTCCTCACTCAAATGTCTTGGTTTGTTGTCACACGATGTTCAGTCTTCATTCAACTGTCACACCCAAGAACGTACATTTGACATCCATGTTACTATCACCACATGCCTCACTAAAATGTCTTGGTTTGTTGTCAAAGGATGTCCAGTCTTCATTGAACTGTCACACCCAAGAACGTACATTTGACATCCATGGTACTATCACCACATGCCTCACTAAAATGTCTTGGTTTGTTGTCACACGATGTTCAGTCTTCATTGAACTGTCGCACCCAAGAAATTACATTTGACATCCATGGTACATTCACCACATGCCTCACTCAAATATCTTGGTTTGTTGTCACAGGATGTTCAGTCTTCACTGAACTGTCGCACCCAAGAAAGTACATTTGACATCCATGATACCATTACCACATGCCTCACTAAACGGTCTTGATTTGTTGTCACACGATGTTCTATCTTCATTGAACTGTCACACCCAGGAACGTACATTAGACACATCCATGGTACCATCACCAAAGGTCTCACTAAACTGCTTTGGTTTGTTGTCACACGATGTTCTGTCTTCATTGAACTGTCACACCCAGGAACGTACATTACACATCCATGGTATCATCACCACATGCCTCACTAAAATGTCTTGGTTTGTTGTCACACGATGTTCAGTCTTCATTGAACTGTCGCACCCAAGAAATTACATTTGACATCCATGGTACATTCACCACATGCCTCACTCAAATGTCTTGGTTTGTTGTCACAGGATGTTCAGTCTTCACTGAACTGTCGCACCCAAGAAAGTACATTTGACATCCATGATACCATTACCACGTGCCTCAATAAACGGTCTTGATTTGTTGTCACACGATGTTCTATCTTCATTGAACTGTCACACCCAGGAACGTACATTAGACACATCCATGGTACCATCACCAAAGGTCTCACTTAGGTGTCTTCCTTTGTTGTCACACGATGTTCTGTCTTCATTGAACTGTCGTACCCAGGAACGTACATTAGACACATCCATGTTACCATCACCACATGCCTCACTAAACTGTCTGGGTTTGTTGTCACACGATGTTCTGTATTTATTGAACTGTCGCACACAGGATCGTACATTAGACACATCCATGGTACCAACATCACATGCCTCGCTAAACTATATTGGTTTGTTGTCACATGATCTGCCTTCATTGAACTGACACACCCAGGAACGCACATTACACACATCCATGGTACCTTCACCACATGCCTCACTAAACTGTAATGGTTTGTTGTCACACGATGTTCTGCCTTCATTGAACTGTCACACCCAGGAACGTACATTAGACACATCCATGATAACATTACCTCATACCTCACTGAACTATCTTAGTTTGTTGTCACACGAAGTTCTGCCTTCATTGAACAGTCACACCCAGGAACGTACATTAGACACATCCATGTTACCAACACCGTATGCCTCACCCAACTGTCTTGGTTTGTTGTCACACAATGTTCTCTCTTCATTGAACTGTCACACCCAGGAACGTACATTAGGCACATCCATGTTACCATCACCACATACCTCGCTCAACTGCCTTGGTTTGTTGTCACAAGATGCTCTGTCTTCATTGAACTGTCACACCCAGGAACGTACATTAGACACATCCATGGTACCATCACCACATGCCTCACTCAACTGTCTTGGTTTGTTGTCACACGATGTTCTGTCTTCATTGAACTGTCGCACCCAGGAACGCACATTAGACACATCCACGGTACCATCAGCACATGCCTCACTGAACTGGCGATAAATTTCAAGGGTGTCACACCAGGAAAATGGAGAAAACTAACGAATATACGTTGTTCTTGCAATGAAAACGTCGCCATTTTAAGTTATCAGAAACAGTCCTAACTCTGATCGCTGTCACTGCAGTTCTAAGCACTGTACATTGCTGCTATTTTTCTCACGCATTCACAAATTGTCCACGTGTATTTAAGAAAAAACTCAAGTTGCTATCTGCTCCCAGTCCTAAAATTAAAAGAGTAAGAAATAAAAAAGATAAGTGGTTTTATAACTTGAAAACACCTCATATGTCAAACCATGAACTTTACTTATCAAACGCAATGCCTTTTTGTGTACAAATCGCACAACGCTCCAATCAACTACAAGCAAAATTTCTCCACTAAAGTGTAAAAGAGAAAGCTGAGCTTGTGTAACAATTTCTTTCAGCCCTTCCGGTTGTTTAAAACTCCCATATATAAGGTGAAATCTTGATCTGATTTTCTTTCATAATTATTTATACTACTGTAAAGTAATTAAATTATGGCTTTGCGAAGTGAATATAAATATTTTATCAACTTGTATGAGGTGAATATCGGAACGAAGGAAGTATATTATGCTATTACAACTTATAATTCAGGTGCACGTTCTTCGAAGTATGGAACGCGATAAGAAAGTTGTAAACTTTCCCGTGCCCACGGCGAGTTCACATTTATATACTCCGTTGATATTTGTAACTCTGCAGTCCCTTAGTAAACAGATATTGACACTACACAAATAAAGAAATTTTGTAAATATTCTCCACTGAACTTAAGAAGCCGATGACAACACTTCAATTGTGTTTTTGTGAGATTAATTTCATGGACACTTGCCCACATCTTCAGTCATCACACATGAAATTAATCTCACAGAATTACAATTGTCATCGGCTTCGTAAGTTAAGTGGAGAATATTTATTAAATATCCTTATTTGTGTAGTGTTTGTTACTTGAAGCAGAAACCTCAGGTTCCAAGAGGGAAAAGATAACTAGAAATTAATACAACAGTAGAGATCGTAAATAATCATTATGGGAATAAAAAGGGAATAAACTATATAAGAAATAAAGTTAAAAAGAATATTTGAAATTACAATATAGTAAAATGAAGGAAAAATTGGATAGGAGTTGCAATAGACCCCAAAATTGAGACGTCAGCAAGGTATGCGAAGCTTAAGAGAAACGTAGCCAAGCATGACAGAGTGCCGTTATGACGCTGAGAGGTCATTCAACTCAAAGTGGTGGAAATGTAACTGCTGCATAGGAAAGACAGACGAGAGTGACCAATAAGATAAAATTAAAGAAATAAACCCTGCCAATAAAATGTAGAGTAAACCACTGATGGGCGTAAAATAGTAAAGGAATAGAAAATGGGCGGTGATAGGCGAGAAAGGCTAGAAGAAAAGCTGGGAATACGACGGGGGTAAAAGCGTCACTCTGGTACTTCATACGATGTGAAGAAGACGTGTTATTGGGCGAGAAGTAGGATCCGATGTCGCAGTCCGAAGCAGAGTTATGGTCTTGAAGACAGTTGAGTCCAGAGGTTCTACTCCCATTAGCCTTGAACCCGTAGGAACAAGACCCGGGCCTCTTTCAACCAGGGAGTTATCCGAGCTGTCCCTTAAAGGGCGCCCGGCATCCTCCGTGGGGTTTTCCATTAGGGCAAGACCTAGTTTCCTAAAAAGGCCCCCCATCTGGTCCTAGGGACACAAGACTGGACGGAAGTGGATACGCCACTTACGCGCGTCAACACTCTAGGTGAAGACTACCGATATGACCTCGGTGGGGCCGCCTGGTGATCTAGCACACCTTCTACTAGCTAAGCAGGCTAGTGCCCGGAAACTTAATGGCTTCCCTCAAACCCGTCCGAAGACGTTCCCAATCTCCCACGGGTATCGGGAACACACTGCCCCCTCGAGACCAACCCAATCTGAACAACACCCGAAGGAGGGGCTCGGCTGTTCGGCCCGAGGTTCCTCTAGTAACGTCAGAGGTACCACAAGTGTTAAGGGTCCGCAGCGCCCGCACTTTGGCAGCTGAAAGGGACGGATCCTTTCCCCTATGGGGGTTCTTGAAGACAGTGCAAAATAGGGAATAAAGGGAGTTAGCAAAGCAACGTAAAAAAACGTTAAGGGGAAAGGAAAACTAGAAAGGCAACAAAAGTGCTAGGAAGAGAGTAAGGGGATAGCCAGGTTAAAGAAAATAAAGGAATAGAGAGACGTCAGCACGACTTTTCATAACCGAACCCTGAGAAAGAGATCCCAGCTCACCGACAATTAGACAAAACACCAACCATTCCATCTCAAGGTCAAACCCTTCATACTCCATCCCTAACAAAGCACTCAAAAGGACAACGAAACAAAATGAACCCCCACCATACTCCACTGTAAATAGCTTCATTTTCGGTGTAATCAAATATTAGTACGTTTAAATCTCTCCTAGAAGACAAATGAATACAGGTGGATATTATCCCACCAAGGAATACCCGGAAATGAAATGACTGTTGAAGCAACTAACAACCACCGGTATACCCTCCAATACCTACTCAACATGAAGATGTTATAAGCCACGTCAAAAACAAAATAATTCAAGAATGGAAACATCTTTGGCTAGAAACCAATATACACAGTAAACTCCGACAAGTGAAACTAAAAACATCACCTACTCAGTGTCTTTATAGTCATATACGTCAATTATTACTCTACAGACTTAGAATTGAACACTGCAAATGCGAGGAATAACATCTTAGAGGGATTTGTGGGGACATGTTTGAACACCCCACCCCCTGTACAGCCATGTAACAGTAGTTTCGAGTTATATTTAGAAAAGGTATGAAAAGTTTATAAATTTATAAAGAAAATGATTATGTAAATCTATTTAGTAACTTAAATAAGTAAAAATATATAGTTAATTTTGTGATTGGCCGTAATAATTGCATGACGTAATGTTGTGACGTGGAATTAAATTGGCCAGTCACAAAATTAAGATAGAAGTAAAGATAGTTACGAAAAAACAATCTTGGTAGAGATGTGAGTGTGATAAATAGTGGAGCAGGATGAAGAACGTTTGTGTAATAGTTGGAACTGTTTAAATATAGCAAAGTAAGAATTTATAGATATGTTTGAAGTAACCTGCAAGTGACTGAGAAAGAAAGTTCAAGTAAAATGTAATGCAAATAATACATTTAAATAGCTACAAAGTTTGAGTTCTCCGAAACTTTATTCCGAACCACGCTTGAAAAACAGATGTCTCATGACTCTTATTTAATTAAATACAATCATCAAGAAACAACTCCAAATACAACGAATTAACTCTGTTATATCTGGCTTCTCGACGTGGGTCTTCGAAACAGTCAACGTGCATCCCATCTCAAACATAGAATTGCGCCGGAACGTGTGGCTGATTAAGATGGAGACAAATTAACTACGAATGCAATTTCTGTCCCAGTCCTGATCTCGCTCGTAGCGACTTTCACCTGTTTTTGCATCTCAAATCTTTCCTTGGCGGTCAACACTTCAACAATGATGAAGAGCTGAACGAAAATGTTTCCAAGTGGTTGAAGACACAGACGCAAACTTCTATGAAGGTATACAAAAACTTGTGCCTTGCTATGATAAATGACTGCAAAATTTCGGCAGTTATGTGGAAAAGTAGTTTAAGAGTTGTAGAATTTTGTGCAATAAATAATTTTTCTATATCTGTGAACAATTTAAATTTATTACCAAGCAGAGCTTACTTTCTGGACTACTTAGTATATTATGAGCCTGGAGACCCGAGAAAACCGCTGAAAAAACTCATGTGTCAAGTAGGTCGGCTACTGGAATCGAACCCGGGCCTGAACCATCCCGCTCGATAATTTCGAATATAAGTTCCTTACCTCTTATTATATAATCTGGCTTGGGCTGCTTGATATATGGATCAGCAAATATTAATATATTATTTTAAAACATTATAGCTACAGCAGGCCATGGTCGAAGTTTTTATGTTCCGAGTATACGGTTCCCATTCTCATTTTTTTTTTTTTAATTTACGCCCTCCAACGTTGTTATATCGGACGGTGAATGAATTGGGTAAAATGATACTCGAATGAGTCCAGGGTCCCTGCAGCCTAGAGTTACCCGACATTCGTCTTGAAGGATAAGGGAAAACCCCGGAAAAACACTTATCTAGGTAACTCACCCTGATCGTGATTCGAACTCGGGACCTCTTGAACATGAGGCAGACACGCTGCCATCTACGCTACCAAAGCGATCATTCTCAGTTTGGAAATGGCTGTGCTGTTGTATCCCAAGAAGTTACATTGCCATATAAACTACTAGAATTCTATGCAATTCTCTGTTGTGAATTATATGCAATACAACCTCCGACATAGTCAATGTGTTCCTCATCATGGGAACAGCAATATGTATTTTTAAAATGTCTATAAAATATTCTGCTATACTTCTTCTTCAATCTTGTTTTCTGGTTAGTCTAACACACACACACACACACACACACACACACACACACACACACACACACACACACACACACACAAACAGACACACACACATACACACACACAGACACACAAACACGCGCGCGCGCCAGGCGACAACATCTTGCGTATTTCCAAACAGGGGGAGAGTGAGTACAATGTATTCGCCTGCTGATCTCTGGATCTAGATCACCCGATTTGACATCGCTGGACTTCTTTCTATTGGGTTACTTAAAAGACAGGGTTTACGCCACACGTCCGTATACATAGGACAATCTGAAGCACAACGTCACACTGGAGATTCAAGCTATTGACAATAGAGTCCACCAACGAGTTGCCAGTAACACGGAACGACGTGTTGAGTTGTGTCTTATCCAGGAAGAAAGACATCGCCGGACTTTTTTCTATTGGGTTACTTAAAAGACGGGGTTTACGCCACACGTCCCCAGACATTGGACAATCTGAAGCACAACGTCACACTGGAGATTCAAGCTATTGACAATAGAGCCCAACAACGAGTTGCCAGTAACATGGAACGACGTATTGAGTTGTGTCTTATGAAGGATGGGTGACATCGCTAGACTTCTTTCGGTGGGGCTACTTAAAAGACAGGGTTTACGCCACACGTCCCGAGACATTGCACAATCTGAAGCACTACGTCACACAGGAGGTTGAAGCTACTGACAATAGAGCCCAACAACGAGTGGCCAGTAACATGGAACGGCGTGTTGAGTTGTGTCTTATGCAGGATGGAAGACATCGCCGGACTTACCTCTATTGGGTTACTTAAAAGACAGGGTTTACTCCACAAGTCCCGAGACATTGGACGATCTGAGGCACAACGTCACACTGGAGATTCAAGCTACTGCCAACAGAGCCTCCAACGAGTTGCCAGTAACATCGAACGACGTGTTGAGTTGTGTCTTATGCAGGATGGAAGACATCGCCGAACTTGTTTCTATTGGGTTACTTAAAAGACAGGGTTTACTCCACAAGTCCCGAGACATTGGACGATCTGAGGCACAACGTCACACTGGAGATTCAAGCTCTTGACAACCGAGTCCTCCAACGAGTGGCCAGTAACATGAACGTGTTGAGTTGTGCCTTATGCAGGATGGGGAACATCGCCAGACATTTTTCTCAGGGGTTACTTAAAAGACTGGGTTTACACCACACGTCCCCAGACATTGCACAATCTGAAGCACAACGTCACACTGAAGATTCAAGCTCTTGACAATAGAATCCTCCAACGAGTGACCAGTAACATGGAACGACGTGTTGAGTTGTGCTTTATACAGGATGGGAGACATCGCCGGACCTCCTTCTATGGGGTTACTTAAAGGATAAACTTTACTCCACACTTCCCGAGACATTGGTCAATCTGAAGTACAAAGTCACACAGGAGGTTGAAGCTACAGACAATGGAGGGCTCCAACGAGTGACCAGTAACATGGAACGACGTGTTGAGTTGTGCTTTATACAGGATGGGAGACATCGCCGGACCTCTTTCTATGGGGTTACTTAAAAGATAAACTTTACTCCACACGTCCCGAGACATTGGTCAATCTGAAGTACAACGTCACACAGGAGGTTGAAGCTACAGACAATGGAGGGCTCCAACGAGTGACCAGTAACATGGAACGACGTGTTGAGTTGTGCTTTATACAGGATGGAAGACATCGCCGGACCTCTTTCTATGGGGTTACTTAAAAGATAAACTTTACTCCACACGTCCCCAGACATTGGTCAATCTGAAGTACAACGTCACACAGGAGGTTGAAGCTACAGACAATGGAGTGCTCCAACGAGTGACCAGTAACATGGAACGACGTGTTGAGTTGTGCTTTATACAGGATGGAAGACATCGCCGGACCTCTTTCTATGGGGTTACTTAAAAGATAAACTTTACTCCACACGTCCCGAGACATTGGTCAATCTGAAGTACAACGTCACGCAGGAGGTTGAAGCTACAGACAATGGAGGGCTCCAACGAGTGACCAGTAACATGGAACGACGTGTTGAGTTGTGCTTTATACAGGATGGGAGACATCGCCGGACCTCTTTCTATGGGGTTACTTAAAAGATAAACTTTACTCCACACGTCCCGAGACATTGGTCAATCTGAAGTACAACGTCACACAGGAGGTTGAAGCTACAGACAATGGAGGGCTCCAACGAGTGACCAGTAACATGGAACGACGTGTTGAGTTGTGCTTTATACAGGATGGAAGACATCGCCGGACCTCTTTCTATGGGGTTACTTAAAAGATAAACTTTACTCCACACGTCCCCAGACATTGGTCAATCTGAAGTACAACGTCACACAGGAGGTTGAAGCTACTGACAATAGAGTGCTCCAACGAGTGACCAGGAACATGGAACGACGTGTTGAGTTGTGTCTTATGCAGGATGGGGAACATCGCCAGACATTTTTCTGTGGGGTTACTTAAAAGACAGGGTTTACGCCACACGTCCGTATACATAGGACGATCTGAAGCACTACGTCACACAGGAGATTCAAGCTCTTGACAACCGAGTCCTCCAACGAGTGGCCAGTAACATGGAACGACGTGTTGAGTTGTGCTTTATACAGGATGGAGGCCATTTTCAGCATTTGCTATAGAGGTAAATAATCTCTGTAAACCGCTCTGCAGTTTAGGTGTAATAAACTCTCGCTAGCATAATTCGTTTTGAAAGTCATTTAAACAAATGTGTTACATCTATATACATCACTATGTATGTATTTTATCACTATTAATGGTAGTATATAAAAATGCCTTTCCAACAACCTCAAAACCTCTATCTTATTTGTTTAATGTAACGTTGTACTGATGTCAAATAACTTCTCTTACTAGTATCACCCAATTAATTTCAGTTCACAGTTACGAGGGCTGGTCATAATTTTTTACGGTCATAATTTTTCAAACTAATATTCAAAATTATTATATTCTGTTAGCATAATGTGAAACAAACACGTTGTAGTAGTTTCATTGTTGGTACTCCTGGTTCCCGGCTGTGAGAACAAGTGAAGTTCAGATATGTTCAGTATCACTTACAACTACAATGGAGGTAATATGCGAGGAGCAATGTGCGGTTTTGAAGTTCTGCTTTCGTCTCAAGAAATATTCAGTTGGGGTCTATACAATGTTGCAGGAGGCCTATGGAGAGTCTGTTCTTCCTTACAGCACAGCTCGAAGATGGTTTAAAATGTTTAAAGAGGGGAGATAATTAATTTCAAAGAAAGGTGGACCCGGTGCTCCAGTTAATGCTCTTTGGGGAGAATATATCAACACTGCTGCTGCCATTGTGAGAGAGGATCGATGAATTATCTTACGATCACTTTCGGAAATACTAAACATTTC
Source organism: Mantis religiosa (assembly GCA_030765055.1). Classification (NCBI taxonomy): domain Eukaryota; kingdom Metazoa; phylum Arthropoda; class Insecta; order Mantodea; family Mantidae; genus Mantis; species Mantis religiosa. Next base: position 11,284,938 of record CM060951.1, read on the forward strand.
ATTGGGTGCCACCCACACGCTGGTGGCAGAAACATACACATAAGACGTGTTTTGTGCGCGATGTGTTCCAAGACTGTTGATTCCCGAACTAAAGGACATTCGCATGCAGATAAAGGTGATGTTAGAGGAAGATCCGTAGTTAGTTTCAAACGTAATCACTGGTGATGAAACTTGGCTACATCATTTTGAGCCTGAGAGGAAATAGTAAAACTCAGTGTGGAAATCTCCTTCATCACCAACCCCCCCCCCCCAAGAAAAAGAAAATGTGGTTGCTTCTGTTAGGAATGTTATGGTCATCTCATTCTTTGATATTCATGTAATGGTTTATCAGCATGTTGTACCTGCACACACACCAGTAACTGGACAATACTACAGGGATGTCCTGAAAAGAATGGAAGTCCATATCAGGCGGAAAAGACCACATTTCCGTGAAGCAGACTGGATGCTGCACTACGTTAATGCGCGGCCGCATATTGGCAATATTGTTGCTGAACTTACTGTAAACATCAACGTGAAGTGCATCCCTCACCCTTCCTAGTCCTGATTTAGCCCCATGTGACATTTTTCTATTCCCTAACTTGAAGAAACGTCTTCGTGGGAGGCATTATCCATCATCAGAAGCAGTGGTGAAGACTGCGGAGGCGATTTTGAAGGATCTCTCAAAAAATGGTTTCCAGCATGTCTTTGAAGACAGGCAGAAACGCTGGGACAAATGCATCGCATTCAGGGGAGACTATTGTGAGAAGGACCATCAAAATTATGAGGATGAGTAAAGGTGCGTTGTCAAAAGGATTGTGATCATTCTTTGTTGAACAGCCCTCGTGTTATTAGTTAAACTTGCTTTAAGCCGCCATCAGGTACTGTCGATTCTCCTTAGGTGGGATATCCTTGGTGTCCTGGAACCTCACCACTAACTCTTCCATCAGAGACATTGACCCAAGGGACTTTTGTTGTTCGAGCTGATAATTTTCCACTCCGAACCTTCTCACATGGAGTGCAGAATTTGAAATTTTAATGATGTATTTTGACGTATATATTCTTACTTAAATTGAATACAGACAAATGCCTAACGTTTCACATAAAAGCATGCCCTTTAAATGGCTACCATAGCACGAGGATAACCATGAGTGCTTTCAAACCACGAACATGCATTGGCTGTACCGTTTTTATAACACCAATGAGATGCAAGTGTTTATTTTTTGTTTTTACATATTCATTAACCACGCAGATGTTGTTAAATGAATCACATGTTATGTGAATACATTAAATGTACAGCTCATATCTCACGCCATAAAATGCAAACGGATATTTTCGTTGAAGGCTAGCGATAATCAAGTTTAGAACTGTAATATTTTTCCTCCTACATAAAATGAAGCCATTGCTGCTGGATATTAATCTCGCTTAAATTACTACGGTTGGTTTCGATTAATTTCCGAACAGCTAAAACCGTAAAATTATTCCTCCATATGCAGTAGATATAACATAAAACGTGGCATGTAATACAAGTATTAATAATGTCTACTTTCTCTATAAAGTTAAAATATAAATGTTTTGATAATCACTGAGATTTTTAGAACCGTTTCTGTAAACGTCCGTGACAGTATAACTCTTAACCGAATGTTGGTTAAATACGAAGCTTGATAGGATGTGATAGAACGTTACGGAGTGGTTAAGGCAATTCGAACAGTCTCGTACTTTGTTACCTATACAACAAGCGAGGCATCCCCGGGAGGGACAATAAGGCTACGGTTGCCAGAGGGCCACCGAACCAAGAAGCCACACAAAGAAGAGGTCAAATAACTTGAAATTCCCCATCTGTCCAGTAAAAACGGTATCCACTGTACTGTGGCCCCAAATCTGTTCACTTTACCACCTTCGAGACCGGGGGCTGAATTACGGAGCTCCGAATACTCCTAGTAGGCTTGCGTAACCAGCATCGCTCCTACCGTGGCTCCAAAAACAGTCCACTGTACCACTAGAAGACCGGAGGCCGCCATTCCGGAGTTCGGAAATTCCCATCGGGCTTACACTACCGGCATCGCTCCCAACGTGGCCCCGAAACAGTCCACTATGCCGCTAGAAGACGAGAGAACGCCATTCCGGAGCTCCGAAAGCTCCCACCGGGCCTGCAAACCGGCTATCGCTCCCATCATGGCTCCGAAAGAATCCACTAGGCCACTGGGAGACCGCAGGCTGCTATTCCGAAGTTGCGAAAGCTCCCGGTGGGCTTGCACAACCATCAACGCTCCTATCGTGGCTACAAAACAGTCCACTATGCCACTGGGAGACCGCAGGCTGCTATTCCGAAATTGCGAAAGCTCCCGGTGGGCTTGCACAACCATCAACGCTCCTATCGTGGCTACAAAACAGTCCACTATGCCACTGGGAGACCGCAGGCTGCTATTCCGAAGTTGCGAAAGCTCCCGGTAGGCTTGCACAACCATCAACACTCCTATCGTGGCTACAAAACAGTCCATTATGCCACTGGGAGACCGCAGGCTGCTATTCCGAAGTTGCGAAAGCTCCCGGTGGGCTTGCACAACCATCAACGCTCCTATCGTGGCTACAAAACAGTCCACTATGCCACTGGGAGACCGCAGGCTGCTATTCCGAAGTTGCGAAAGCTCCCGGTGGGCTTGCACAACCATCAACGCTCCTATCGTGGCTACAAAACAGTCCATTATGCCACTGGGAGACCGCAGGCTGCTATTCCGAAGTTGCGAAAGCTCCCGGTGGGCTTGCACAACCATCAACGCTCCTATCGTGGCTACAAAACAGTCCACTATGCCACTGGGAGACCGCAGGCTGCTATTCCGAAGTTGCGAAAGCTCCCGGTGGGCTTGCACAACCATCAACGCTCCTATCGTGGCTACAAAACAGTCCATTATGCCACTGGGAGACCGCAGGCTGCTATTCCGAAGTTGCGAAAGCTCCCGGTGGGCTTGCACAACCATCAACGCTCCTATCGTGGCTACAAAACAGTCCACTATGCCACTGGGAGACCGCAGGCTGCTATTCCGAAGTTGCGAAAGCTCCCGGTGGGCTTGCACAACCATCAACGCTCCTATCGTGGCTGCAAAAGAGTCCACTATGCCACTAGGAGAACGGAGGCCGTACACCAGAGTTCCAAGAGCTCCTGACGGGCTTGCACCACTAACATCGCTCCCATTGTGGCTCCGAAACAATCCACTATGCCACTATGAGAACGGAGGCCACACACCAGAGCTCCGAGTATTCCCGACGGGTTTGCACTACCGGCATCACTCCCATCGTAGCTTCGAAACAACCCACTATGCCGCTAGAAGTACGGAGACCACACACCAGAGCTCTGAGTACTCCTGACGGGCTTGCACTACCGGCATCGCTCCCATCGTGGCTCCGAAACAATCCTCTATGCCGCTAGGAGAACAGAGGACGCACACCAGAGCTCCGAGTAATCCTGACGGGCTTGCACTACCAGTATCGCTCCCATCGTGGCTAGGAAACAAACCTCTATGCCGCTAGGAGAACAGAGGACGCACACCAGAGCTCCGAGTAATCCCGACGGGTTTGCACTACCAGTATCGCTCCCATCGTGGCTAGGAAACAAACCTCTATGCCGCTAGGAGAACAGAGGACGCACACCAGAGCTCCGAGTAATCCCGACGGGTTTGCACTACCAGTATCGCTCCCATCGTGGCTAGGAAACAAACCTCTATGCCGCTAGGAGAACAGAGGACACACACCAGAGCTCTGAGTACTCCTGACGGGCTTGCACTACCAGTATCGCTCCCATCGTGGCTAGGAAACAAACCTCTATGCCGCTAGGAGAACAGAGGACGCACACCAGAGCTCCGAGTAATCCCGACGGGTTTGCACTACCAGTATCGCTCCCATCGTGGCTAGGAAACAAACCTCTATGCCGCTAGGAGAACAGAGGACGCACACCAGAGCTCCGAGTAATCCCGACGGGTTTGCACTACCAGTATCGCTCCCATCGTGGCTAGGAAACAAACCTCTATGCCGCTAGGAGAACAGAGGACACACACCAGAGCTCTGAGTACTCCTGACGGGCTTGCACTACCAGCATCGCTCCCATCGTGGCTAGGAAACAAACCTCTATGCCGCTAGGGGAACAGAGGACGCACACCAGAGCTCCGAGTAATCCCGACGGGTTTGCACTACCAGTATCGCTCCCATCGTGGCTCCGAAATAATCCACTATACCGCTAGGAGAACGGAGACCGCACATCAGAGCTCCGTATGCTCCCGCCGGTGTTACACTACCGGCATCGCTCCCATCGTGGCTCCGAAATAATCCACTATACCGCTAGGAGAACGGAGGCCGCACTCCAGAGCTCCGTATGCTCCCGCCGGTGTTGCACTACCGGCATCGCTCCCATCGTGGCTCCGAAATAATCCACTATACCGCTAGGAGAACGGAGGCCGCACTCCAGAGCTCCGTATGCTCCCGCCGGTGTTGCACTACCGGCATGGCTCCCATCGTGGCTCCGAAACAATCCACTATACCGCTAGGAGAACGGAGGCCGCACATCAGAGCTCCGTATGCTCCCGCCGGTGTTGCACTACCGGCATCGTTTCCATCGTGGCTCCGAAATAATCCACTATACCGCTAGGAGAACGGAGGCCGCACTCCAGAGCTCCGTATGCTCCCGCCGGTGTTGCACTACCGGCATCGCTCCCATCGTGGCTCCGAAACAATCCACTATACCGCTAGGAGAACGGAGGCCGCACATCAGAGCTCCGTATGCTCCCGCCGGTGTTGCACTACCGGCATCGCTCCCATCGTGGCTCCGAAACAATCCACTATACCGCTAGGAGAACGGAGGCCGCACATCAGAGCTCCGTATGCTCCCGCCGGTGTTGCACTACCGGCATCGCTCCCATCGTGGCTCCGAAACAATCCACTATACCGCTAGGAGAACGGAGGCCGCACATCAGAGCTCCGAATGCTCCCGCCGGTGTTGCACTACCGGCATCGCTCCCATCGTGGCTCCGAAATAATCCACTATACCGCTAGGAGAACGGAGGCCGCACATCAGAGCTCCGTATGCTCCCGCCGGTGTTGCACTACCGGCATCGCTCCCATCGTGGCTCCGAAACAATCCACTGTGTCGCTAGGAGAACGGAGACCGCACTCCAGAGCTCCGTATGCTCCCGCCGGTGTTGCACTACCGGCATCGCTCCCATCGTGGCTCCGAAACAATCCACTATACCGCTAGGAGAACGGAGACCGCACATCAGAGCTCCGTATGCTCCCGCCGGTGTTGCACTACCGGCATCGCTCCCATCGTGGCTCCGAAATAATCCACTATACCGCTAGGAGAACGGAGGCCGCACATCAGAGCTCCGTATGCTCCCGCCGGTGTTGCACTACCGGCATCGCTCCCATCGTGGCTCCGAAACATTCCACTATACCGCTAGGAGAACGGAGACCGCACATCAGAGCTCCGTATGCTCCCGCCGGTGTTGCACTACCGGCATCGCTCCCATCGTGGCTCCGAAATAATCCACTATACCGCTAGGAGAACGGAGGCCGCACATCAGAGCTCCGTATGCTCCCGCCGGTGTTGCACTACCGGCATCGCTCCCATCGTGGCTCCGAAATAATCCACTATACCGCTAGGAGAACGGAGGCCGCACTCCAGAGCTCCGTATGCTCCCGCCGGTGTTGCACTACCGGCATCGCTCCCATCGTGGCTCCGAAACAATCCACTATACCGCTAGGAGAACGGAGGCCGCACATCAGAGCTCCGTATGCTCCCGCCGGTGTTGCACTACCGGCATCGCTCCCATCGTGGCTCCGAAACAATCCACTATACCGCTAGGAGAACGGAGGCCGCACTCCAGAGCTCCGTATGCTCCCGCCGGTGTTGCACTACCGGCATCGCTCCCATCGTGGCTCCGAAACAATCCACTATACCGCTAGGAGAACGGAGGCCGCACATCAGAGCTCCGTATGCTCCCGCCGGTGTTGCACTACCGGCATCGCTCCCATCGTGTCTCCGAAATAATCCACTATACCGCTAGGAGAACGGAGGCCGCACACCAGAACCCCGAGTGTTCCCGAGGGGCTTACACTACCGGCATCGCTCCCATCGTGGCTCTGAAATAATCCACTATACCGCTAGGAGAACGGAGGCCGCACACCAGAACCCCGAGTGTTCCCGAGGGGCTTACACTACCGGCATCGCTCCCATCGTGGCTCCGAAATAATCCACTATACCGCTAGGAGAACGGAGACCGCACATCAGAGCTCCGTATGCTCCCGCCGGTGTTGCACTACCGGCATCGCTCCCATCGTGGCTCCGAAATAATCCACTATACCGCTAGGAGAACGGAGACCGCACACCAGAACCCCGAGTGTTCCCGAGGGGCTTACACTACCGGCATCGCTCCCATCGTGGCTCCGCAACAATCCACTATACCGCTAGGAGAACGGAGACCGCACATCAGAGCTCCGTATGCTCCCGCCGGTGTTGCACTACCGGCATGGCTCCCATCGTGGCTCCGCAACAATCCACTATACCGCTAGGAGAACGGAGACCGCACATCAGAGCTCCGTATGCTCCCGCCGGTGTTGCACTACCGGCATCGCTCCCATCGTGGCTCCGAAATAATCCACTATACCGCTAGGAGAACGGAGACCGCACATCAGAGCTCCGTATGCTCCCGCCGGTGTTGCACTACCGGCATGGCTCCCATCGTGGCTCCGAAATAATCCACTATACCGCTAGGAGAACGGAGACCGCACATCAGAGCTCCGTATGCTCCCGCCGGTGTTGCACTACCGGCATCGCTCCCATCGTGGCTCCGAAACAATCCACTGTGTCACTAGGAGAACGGAGGCCGCACATCAGAGCTCCGTATGCTCCCGCCGGTGTTGCACTACCGGCATCGCTCCCATCGTGGCTCCGCAACAATCCACTATACCGCTAGGAGAACGGAGGCCGCACATCAGAGCTCCGTATGCTCCCGCCGGTGTTGCACTACCGGCATCGCTCCCATCGTGGCTCCGAAACAATCCACTGTGTCACTAGGAGAACGGAGGCCGCACTCCAGAGCTCCGTATGCTCCCGCCGGTGTTGCACTACCGGCATCGCTCCCATCGTGGCTCCGAAACAATCCACTATACCGCTAGGAGAACGGAGGCCGCACATCAGAGCTCCGTATGCTCCCGCCGGTGTTGCACTACCGGCATCGCTCCCATCGTGGCTCCGCAACAATCCACTATACCGCTAGGAGAACGGAGACCGCACATCAGAGCTCCGTATGCTCCCGCCGGTGTTGCACTACCGGCATCGCTCCCATCGTGGCTCCGAAACAATCCACTATACCGCTAGGAGAACGGAGGCCGCACATCAGAGCTCCGTATGCTCCCGCCGGTGTTGCACTACCGGCATCGCTCCCATCGTGGCTCCGAAACAATCCACTATACCGCTAGGAGAACGGAGGCCGCACATCAGAGCTCCGTATGCTCCCGCCGGTGTTGCACTACCGGCATCGCTCCCATCGTGGCTCCGAAACAATCCACTATACCGCTAGGAGAACGGAGGCCGCACTCCAGAGCTCCGTATGCTCCCGCCGGTGTTGCACTACCGGCATCGCTCCCATCGTGGCTCCGAAATAATCCACTATACCGCTAGGAGAACGGAGGCCGCACATCAGAGCTCCGTATGCTCCCGCCGGTGTTGCACTACCGGCATCGCTCCCATCGTGGCTCCGAAACAATCCACTGTGTCGCTAGGAGAACGGAGACCGCACTCCAGAGCTCCGTATGCTCCCGCCGGTGTTGCACTACCGGCATGGCTCCCATCGTGGCTCCGAAATAATCCACTATACCGCTAGGAGAACGGAGGCCGCACTCCAGAGCTCCGTATGCTCCCGCCGGTGTTGCACTACCGGCATCGCTCCCATCGTGGCTCCGAAATAATCCACTATACCGCTAGGAGAACGGAGGCCGCACACCAGAGCTCCGAGTGCTCCCGCCGGTGTTGCACTACCGGCATCGCTCCCATCGTGGCTGCGAAATAATCCACTATACCGCTAGGAGAACGGAGACCGCACACCAGAACCCCGAGTGTTCCCGAGGGGCTTACACTACCGGCATCGTTTCCATCGTGGCTCCGAAATAGTCCACTATTTCACTAGGAGAACGGAGACCGCACATCAGAGCTCCGAGTGCTCCCGCCGGTGTTGCACTACCGCCATGGCTCCCATCGTGTCTCCAAAATAATCCACTATTTCACTAGGAGAACGGAGACCGCACATCAGAGCTCCGAGTGCTCCCGCCGGTGTTGCACTACCGCCATGGCTCCCATCGTGTCTCCAAAACAATCCACTATTTCGCTAGGAGAACGGAGACCGCACACCAGAACCCCGAGTGTTCCCGAGGGGCTTACACTACCGGCATCGTTTCCATCGTGGCTCCGAAATAATCCACTATTTCACTAGGAGAACGGAGACCGCACATCAGAGCTCCGTATGCTCCCGCCGGTGTTGCACTACCGCCATGGCTCCCATCGTGTCTCCAAAACAATCCACTATTTCGCTAGGAGAACGGAGACCGCACACCAGAACCCCGAGTGTTCCCGAGGGGCTTACACTACCGGCATCGTTTCCATCGTGGCTCCGAAATAATCCACTATGCCGCTAGGAGAACGGAGGCCGAACATCAGAGCTCCGTATGCTCCCGCCGGTGTTGCACTACCGGCATCGCTCCCATCGTGGCTCCGAAACAATCCACTGTGTCGCTAGGAGAACGGAGGCCACTCACCAGAGCTCCAAGAACTCAAGGCCAGCTTGCACTACCGGCATCGCTCCCATCTTGGATCGGAAACAGTCCACTATACCGCTAGGAGAACAGAGGCAGCAAACCAGAGCTCCGAGTGTTCCCGGTGGGCTTGCACTACCGGCATCGCTCCCATCGTGGATCAAGCTATGTAAATTGGATTTAATTTTCTTGGCAATGAAAAGAGAGGGAAAAAAGGAGGCATTACTTTTTTACCCACTCTTGTAGAACCCGAGGGCATCACGTTTTATCTTCACATGGTTATGGTAAAACGCTACTCATAAATATTTAAAAATACAGTTGCCAATCTTATAATAAGAAAGTGTGATATATTTTGATAATGGTGGTAGAAAACTCCAGTCCCTACGATGCTTATAGAACACGAGGGATGCACTTTTTGTCTTCAAATGGTTATGGATAAAACCAACATCCGTCATTCAACACAGATAAGTCTGAAAAACAACACAATCTTTCCTCACAATATCTCAAGCGTAAATAATACACCTACTATTAAAACAGAAGTCATGCAGTTTGAAACACTTCATTTTCACTTCGTTTACAGAATGGAGGTGTAGTTTTCTGAAGGGTATGTATGACTGAAATTTCATGAAAATCGTGTAAATAAGGACTTTTTTTATTTCAATTCTATAAAATAGTTTAGACATTCTCGAATGTGAAAAATGCATAATTTGCCTCCGGACGCCATTTTTAAACGCTTATTTAAATGTCGGTGGCCTTTAAACTCTGTCAGAGTCACGCCCTCTTTTGCCTACATCCACATTGTGTGTCTGTTTTCCGTTCTTAAATTTTCAATTCAAGAAAAGAAAAATAAGGCTTTCAGACAAAATAGTTCCTAAAATGTTGCCAATATATCGGTGGCTGGCTTCTGCAACATTACTAGAGAGGTGCAAAACAGGAAAAACACAGAATGCCAATGAACCTTTGCATCATGTCATATGGAATAAGTGCCCAAAGGAAGTTTTCATATCAAAACAAAAATTGGATCTTGCTGTTATTAAAAGCATCAGTGAGTTTAACATGGGTAGTCTTAAGTCATTGGAGCTGCAGCAAAATATCAGAGGTGAAAGTGTAGTAGACTCAGCAAGGAAAACTTCAGTGCAGCGAGATCAGACTCGTATCCTGCAAAGCAAGAAGCGAAGTTGTGCAGAAGAAAAGCAACATCTAAAGAAGAAAAAGGTGGAAAAAGCAGCAACAGAGGAGAGGAAAAAGAAATCTGAGGTTCCAACCTATCAGCCTGGTGGATTTTAATGTGAGTTATGCAATCAAATCTTTAATCGATGTTTTCTCAATGTTCATATTTTCAGCATTTTTCTTCCTGTAAAATGCTCCTTGCGATGCAGTTTTTGTACTATATTTATGAAATCTCGTACACAGGTTCAGAATATCATGAGGAATGGAAATTGCCCTCGGTTTTATTGTGAAATGTATATAAGCATATATTTTTAATTTTCGAACACAAAACTTACAGTTTTTTAGGCAAAAAAAGAATATTTGTAAATTAAAAAATTTCTGTGACCTAAACTAAAGGAGACACAGAAAAACCCAGAGCAATTTTAAAACGTATGTGTATTATGAACATAGGGTTAAAATACTAGACCAAAATTCAAAATATTTTGTCGCAAGGGACTTTTTTAGTGACGTAACAAAAAACATACAAAATTTTTCATAATTTCTTAACTACTGGAGAAAAATGGTTTCAATTTAGGTTCTAACATGTTTACAATATACTACAGCTATGGTGTAAATTTGAAAAAGCTAGCATTATTAGTTCAGAATTTGAAATTTTCAGTCATACATACCCAAAAATGAATTGTATTGTTCCTGAACTCGAACTGAAATATTGTTAATATTACATTAAATGATTATTATAGACACATGTTGTTACACTGTTTTTGTTCCGAGTACGTTAACATGTCCCTCGAAGCTGGGACAAGTGATTTTTCGATCAACAAACGTGAAGTGATTCACTCCCAGGGCAGAAAAATTATATTTAATGTGAACAAACTTTCACGAAAGTTCTCCAATCCAGGATATAGGGCAAGTGTCAGTTTTTGAAAATCCCACAATTAACTCTGTAGCCTTGTAGTGTAGGTAGTGTACACACAGTGTCAGGAATTTGTAGTGAAGCAGCGCTATCCTTAGAAAAAGTGAGCGTAGCTGTGTTTCAATCTCCGGGAAAGATCCATGAAGTCGGCAAGCGAGTTACTGGATTGTAAACCGTACTTGCTGTTACACTGTTGTGACGTGTGTCAAGGTAAGATCATATTGTTTTAGGAATATTTAATGTGTCTTTTAATTACGGTAAAAGTAGGCAGAGCGTTTGCTTTTATGTACACGGAACCTCAGAAGCTGCGAGTACTAAGTTTGGCAGCAGCGTTCCGCTTGAGTATTGGCCCGCGTTCAGTGGTAATGATGCCTTTGAAAAAATAGGCATTGGGCAATAGTGCACTTGATTGTTTCATGGTTAATAGCATGGTCAGTAAGGACATATTTTTTCTTCATGACGTGAAAACCTCTTACATTGCATCCTAGAATTTAGACATTAGCTGTCTGGATAACCTGAAAGACTCACTGTAAGAACAGTACATAATAAATTAATTTCAGCTTTTTATTAAGTAATCCAGCTTTGTATCTATATTTACTTCTGACGATGATAAGTTACTGAATTCTTTGAGCCTCTGCTTTAATGTGTTACGTCACGCATTTTAGTAATCAAATGACGCTTACTTCAGTTTCTCACTTGTGATTAAGATACACGCTTTTTGTTTCTACACAGCTGAACATAAATATGGTATTGATTACACTGGGCAACTAAAATAATTTTTGAATGTTTCGAGCACTTCATGAGGCAATTGCTTCTAATTTTGGGTTGAGAAAAACAAATTTGACAATAAAAAAGATTGTATTAGGTCCAGTTTCGATGATTACATATTAATGGATTGAGAGAAAAGGATACATTTTAATTACATACGTGCTAACAGCAATGCAAGTGCATTTGATTTTTTAAACTTGTAATTACATCCTAATAGTTATAAATTGCTGGAGAAATACTTCGCAGATAGTCATGTCTGAAGAGAATCATGTGGTGGCCTATTGACTTCGCCGTCTTTTAGCTTGTCTCTTGTGATGGAGTTCCGCAGAATCCCTATACAAAGACCAACAGTAATCCGCAAGCCTTACTTCATTCCAATGGCCCTGATATCTTTGTTACATAACAGAAATGTCCTGATCGAATCTCTCCCCATGTTCATCACTAACAGCTCCACAACTAGGAGGGAAAAAGTCTAGGTGGCAGTGGAGAAAATGGATCTTAAGGGACAAGTTGTATCCAAGGTTACGGTATTTTTGCAGGAGCACTGTCACCAAATGCTTTTAGTTGTCATCTACGGTATTTTGACAGGTTTGCCAACACCCAAAAATATCTCCCAAATTTAAAATCTTCACTCTAAAAAATTAAATGTCAGTTTATCTTCAAAAAAGAGCTAATGTGGCTGGCCCCGTAGCTCAGTCGGTAGAGCACCTGCCTGCCGTGCTAGGGGTCCCGGGTTCGATTCCCGGCGGTGGGGGTGTGGATGTTTCTCCAACCAAGATAATTCCCCATCTTCCCCAGAGTCTGGAAGTATGAATGTGTGCGTGGTCTAATGATTAAAAAACAAAAGATAACGAGTTAACACCTTCAGTATGTTCCAAAGGAGAACGGCCGCCGATATGACCAAGGCAGTTAAAGGCGGGGTATAAAAGGGAAAAAAAAAAAATTCCATCCTAAAAAATGAAAAAGAGACATGTTGCATCCAAGGTTACGGTATTTTTGCAGGAGCACTGTCACCAAATGCTTTTAGTTGTCATCTACGGTATTTTGACAAAAAAAATCTCCCAAAAAATTCTCCCAAATTTAAAATCTTCACTGTAAAAATGAAATGTGACTTTATCTTCAAAACAAGAGCTAATCTATCATTCTTGTGGTGACTTTTGAATTCATCAGATGGAAATACATGTAAATTTACTATTTTTAAGCCTGACACATTTTCATTGTCGCCCAGTGTTATTTAATATCTACCTTTGAAACCGACAGGGATGACTCAGGTAGCTTCGTGTTTTTTTTTAAATTTAATTTATGACCTCCAACGTTAAGTCATATCGGACGTTGAATGAAATGTGTGGATGCTAAAATGAGTCCGGGGTCCATGTATCTTGGCGTTATCTGACATTCCTCTATCAGGATAATTGAAAACCCCGGAAAAAACCTTATCCAGGTAACTGACCATAACCAAAATTCGAACTCGCGACCTCTTGAATGTGAAGCAGACACGCTGCCATCTACGCTACCGAGCCGGGCAGGTGGTTTCGTGTGTGGCCCTTTTTCGGGAGATCCAGGTTCGCTTCCCGCCTACCTGGAATAAAAACTCAAACAATGGAAGAGTAAGTTGCTCTTATCATAATTATGTACAACAAGAGATCACAATTTTTTGTGCCACACAAACCCTTAGCTGCTGGTTGACCTTACAAACTTTCGTGAAATTATAATTTTATCCTGAAACAAAACACTTTTGGGTTCTATTTTTCATTTGTAAACATTTAAGCTTGTTTGTAACGTTCAACATAGAAGTACTATTTTAAAACAGATTGTTACAAAATGCTACGTAATAAAGCTTAGAGTTTACTAGTATGTAGAGAGTTCTATGTCGGCAGTACACAGTTTGTGCTCACAGCTGAGCTGAGACATTGTACGGAGCCCCCCTTGTAAATCCTGATTCACGACGAGCGTGCTACACAGAAATTATTGTTCCCCGACGTACGCGCGCGCTTAACTCTTTTGTTTCCCGGCGCACGTGTGGATGCGCACAAGCGTTTATGACATCGCCCGCTAATTCACTGTTACTCGATATTTGCATATAAATATAATTTTTCGTGTGTTTATGGGGTGCGAGGGTGCGATCCCATTGTTCCAGACCGCCTGTTACGCTCTTGGCGGCGGACGTACATAACTTCACCGCCTCGTATGCTTACTTCACTATTTATTTCCTCTTCAATGACCGGCAGGGGTTGAAACTTGCCTCACCCCTACAAGATTTATGATGCAAGCAGATTTACTGAGGTGGTTTTTCACGGACAACTCCAGTTCCCACCTAAATCCACTTCCCCCTACTCGATATAGAATTCGGTCTTTTGTGTTCCTCCAAATAAAGACAAGCAAAGTGATTTATGTGTCTAAGTAAATGATGCTATCTTCAAATAATATTCGTACTTCCATTAAGAAGAGTGTATTTTATGAACTGTTTCACGTAAACTAACACAAGAGGCAATTATTCATGGAATTATTTTCTTGCTCTAGGTTAAGCCTTTGTATGCATTCGCCCCACGAGCTTTAGCAGAGCTTGATTCATTTCCTTCTCTGCATATACATACCTTTAAATGGAAACAGCGCACCGTGAAATGATTAATTCAACGCCTGTATTATAGATGGTCTGCTTTTAGAAGAACAAAGTGGTTTTAGAAAAGGACGATCCTGTACAGATGCTACCTTTACGCTTAAGCAGATAATAGAAAAAATAGAATTTAATCTGTGTCCTTCGACTCTGGACATACCGGGAGCTGGTCCCTTACTGGCATGGGGAAAGTTTTTCAATGATGGTGGTTTAGGGGTGGTGATCAGGGTAGGATGTAGTTTTATGGGTAATAGATAGATTTGTTGTTTTGGAGATTTAAGTTAAGGTGTTCCTAGAACAAGTCTGGGTTTTTTGTATAGTTCTCCGGGGTCAATGTCGTACTCTCCAAGTCCACGGATGAGGGTATTGATACTGTTAGGAAGTTGTGAGTAAAAGTTGTGAGATAGATGGAGGATGTAGTCATATAATTTAGGGAAGGATAGGTCTACATGGATGTTGTCTTTTGGGATGTACCAGTCGGCTGCGACTGCAGACCGGAGGTATCGCTTTTGTAGGACTTGGAGTTTGGAGAGATGTGTTTTTATTGCTATACCCCAGACTTGGCAGGCGTAGGTCAATGCTGGCCTTAGTATCTGCTTGTAGAGCAGGATCTTGTTTCGCAATGCCAATGGAGAGTTTCGGTTGTACAGTGGGTACATCATGGTCATCCTTCTATTGACTTTATTAGCCAGTGACGTGATGTGTGCCTTCCAGGTAAGGCGCATGTCCAAGATAACACCAAGGTATGTTGCCTGCGATGACCATGGCACATCTGTGTCTCCAAGACGGAGGTTTGGTACAACTTGTAAAGCTCTCCGTGTGAAAGTGACGGCTTGGGACTTGGTGGCATTGAGTTTTAATTGCCATATGGCGAACCAGGCATACAGCATATTTGAAAAGTTCTGCGCCCTGTGCACTGCGATGTCATGTTTGCGAGATGCTGTTATGGCTGTGTCGTCAGCAAACAGGTAAAGTTTGCAGCCTATCAAGTTGGGAAGTCTATTGTTGTATGCCAGGAAAAGCAGGGGCCCTAGGACACTACCCTGGGGTACACCTGCATTTATGGCATAAGGTTGGGAAAGGGACACAATTATAGCTTTTATTGATCACGAAAAAGCGTTTGTTCATGTAAATGGGAAAAATTGTGGGAAATCATGACTCGAAGAGGTTGCACAAATCATCTCATTAAAGTTCTTATATATATATAAAAGGATACAAAAATCAGCATTCATATTGGAAATGGAATGTGTAGTAAATGGATCATACAAATCAAGGTGAAAGACAGGGTTGCAGTTTGTCTCCTATCTTATTCATAATTTATATAGATGATCTGATTAGAGAGTGGATGTTTAAGATTAACGGGGGTATTCATCTTGCACCAAAGTTTCTTCTTAAGACGATGCTACTTGCGGATGACTTAATAATTATAAGTAAAACTGAAGACGAGCTGCAAAGAGCAGTATATACTTTACAGAAGTTATGTAAGAATTATAATGTCAAAATTCCCATAAATAAAACAAAAACAATGGCGTTTCGAGGTAAAGACACTGTTAGAACCAAAACAGTAATTGATGACATTATCTTAGAGCAAGATAGGGATTTTAAATATTTGGGAACATATGTCAGTTATAAATATGAAAATTATTTAAAAACTAAATTAACAATGTTTCAAAAAATATGCGGCATAATAAATAGAAGCCTAAAAACTAACACCAGAAAAGAAACACGGATGAAATTTTATAAAGTAATGGCTGTGCCAGCTTTTGTTTTTGGTTCCGAAACATGGACATTAACAAAAGCAGACAAAAACAAGATACAGTCTGCCGAAATGAGATTTTTAAGAGCAGTAAAGGGATGTACTCTATTAGATAAAATTCCAAATGAAAAACAAGAGAATATTTAGAAATAACTTCTTTAGAAGAAAAAATAAATGAATGGAGAGAGAATATTGAGAGAATGCCGAGAGATAGGATCCCAAGAAGAGTTATAAACTATAAACCTAGAGGAAAGAGACAACCGGGAAGACCATGAAAACGATGGTCAGACCTGTTTTGAGCCGGAACAGGCGACATTGCCTAGCCCTTGGAGTGAAGAAGAAGATTTTCGTACCATAGGCCATAGGCGGTGTCTTCCCGTCACATTTACACCTGCAGTAAACGTCATAATATTTGCCAGGAAGATAGATAAAAATAATAAAAATAAGATTATGAAGGCCTGCAAAAATAATTAAGTTTATAATGAAACTGAGCAATTTGAAACATAATGAATGAGCAATGAAACTGAAACAAGTTTATAATGAAAGGCCTTCGACCTTTTCCAATGGGATTTTTTAAATCCAGCACACATACCTTGCAAAAATGTATGTCTTTCAGTCTTAAAAGTCGTGTCACGCCATACTTTTCGTGTGTCCTTCATTCACCCAAGTCTCGTCAAGGTAGTTTATTCTGTTACTTGTATACCGGTACAGTCTGATTGTCCTTAAATAACGTCTTCGCCACACAGCAATATCGCCCCTGGAGTGCTAAGTTTTCCTGTTGTCTCAATTTCATGTCGCGATGTTCCTGCGCATCTAACACATCTCTAAGCTCAGAGCACAGCTTTTCGACTTCTCTCACTGACAAAGAAGGATTCTTCTCTGTGAGTGCATTAAATACATGCACCACAATTATTTTTTCGCCGATTTGTAAAGGTTTTCCCTTGCGATCCTTCAGCGAAAAACTGGCGGTAGACCCTGCCATTATACATATCCTAAGTACACTCGCAATAAACGATACATAAACTAATTTAGCTCTTGCACTCGGCACAACACACCTTCGAATGGGGATATATGACTAATCCAGTTCAAAACAAGGTCAGTGATAAAAGTCATATATACAAATATGTCACCACTACCGCTAAATCACGTGGTATCGTGCCATGTGCTTGAGAGCAAAGGAACCTCCTATTTACTTCGTTTAAGAATTAATATGCATTTCAGATAAATCAACTCTGTTGCGTAATATATTTAATTAAAACAGTTACGAAAATATAAATTTGACAATTCTCTTCCAACATATAAATATATATCACCATGTTAAATAAAGACCTAATTTTTACGGCACAACAGTCTATACTGCAATAGCAGCCAATGAGAGATGATTAGATCACGTGACCGTTTAGAGATACGGGGCAAGTTTATGTGAAACAAGGATTAGAGCCTAATGATCCTTCCAGCGTAGAGCTGGGCGTCCCACACCTCTCTTTCCTTTCGGCATATAATCTAAAACTCTTCTTGCAAGTCGTTCCGCGTCTACTCTTAAAATATGATTTTTCCATTCATTTTTGTTTTTTATTATTTTACTGTTTGAATTAAAAATTCCAAACTCTTTTCTTATTTTTTCTTTTCTTACGTGGTCTATTCTTTTATAACCTGCCACGCTTCTCAAAAGCCTCATCTCTGCCGAATCTAGCTGTTTGCGTTGGTACTTAACCAGTGTCCATATTTCGTAACCGTATGTTAACGTTGGGACTGCCATTATCTTATAAAATTTCATCTGTGTTTCCTTTCGTGATTTCCTGTTCAGCGTTCATATTATAGTCCCACACATTTGATTGAATCTGTTTAATTTTACCTCCATATCCTTGTTGTTATTTGCTACTGCTACTGTGTAGCCTAGATAGTTTAAACTATTAACCTGTTCTATTGTTTTATTGTTTATAAATATTTTTGCCCTTATGTTGTTCTTTCCTCTAAAAGCCATTACTTTAGTTTTGTGTTCTGAGACTGAAAGTTTATATGTTTCCGCTATGTTGTTTAACCTATATACTGCTCTTTGCATGTCATCTTCTGAGTGGGATATTATCACTTGAGCATCAACAAATAATACTGTATTTAAAATTATGTTTTCATTCAGTACAATTTGTTTAATACTTTGTTGCCATTCTTGTACCTTATAATCAATATAGATATTGAAGGGTATAGGTGATCGAGGAGATCCTTGTAGTACTCCTTTATTTATGTTCATTGTTTCTGGTTTACTTCCATTATTTATTATTGCTATTGTAGTGTTTTTAGACATACCTTGTACAGTCCATATTAAATATGCTGGTATTCCACAATTTTCCTTCGTTATCCAAAGTTTATCCCTTAAAACCGAATCGAAGGCTTTAACATAGCCAACAAGAAGCATAAGTGCGTCAACAATAAATTCGTTGTGCTTTTCTATTAGTTGTGGAATAATCTTCCTTTTCTAAATATGTTTTGGGCCACATGATGCCGTGCTTCCGCTATTGTACTTATTCTTCGTGCAACTATTTTATCATATAGTTCATACACTGAGCACAGCAGTGTAGTTGTCACTCTGTAGTTGTCACATTTTTCTCTATCGCACTTCCTAAAAATTGGTATCACCAACGCTGTATTCCATTCTGCAGATTCTTTATTTATTCTTGTTCTTTATTATTTTACTGTTAAATTAAAAATCCCAATCTCTTCTCTTATTTTTACGTTTCTTACGTGGTCTGTTCTTTTATAACCTGCCACGCTTCTCTTCCGATTATAGCTGTTTGCGATGGTTCTTTGCCAGTCTTCATATTTGGGAACCGTATGTTAACGTAGGGACTGCAATTATCTTATAAAATTTCATCGATTCTTCCTTTCGTGTTTTCCTGTTCAGCGTTCTTATTATAGTCCCACACATTTGATTGAATCTGTTTAATTTCACATACATGTCCTTGTTGTTATTTGCTACTGCTACTGTGTAACCTAGATAGTGTGGCTTTGTGGGTTAGTGAAATTAAAATTCCAATTGCACAATCTCAAAATGTTCTTTATTTCCACCGAGTTACAGTTGGAACACTTGCCGATTACATTGAATTACGTACCGCACACAATTACAATTCACC
Source organism: Mantis religiosa (assembly GCA_030765055.1). Classification (NCBI taxonomy): domain Eukaryota; kingdom Metazoa; phylum Arthropoda; class Insecta; order Mantodea; family Mantidae; genus Mantis; species Mantis religiosa. The sequence continues at coordinate 11,304,059 of CM060951.1, forward strand.
AGTTCGTCTGTCACAGGTCCACTCTGCACTTGCAATTACGTACAATTCCTCCGATGCATGTACACAGTCTTCCAGTCCGTTCACTAGCACGGCGCACCTCCAGCTGCTCACCAAGAACTCAGCTGACTCGTCCACTGCAGCCTTATATAGGAAGATCGCGGTTTCTGTAAGGTTCACGGCTCGCACAAATATCCCGGTATTTCCAGACGTCTGGTAGGAGGGGAAAGAGACGGTACAGGGCTCGTACCGCTCTTCTAATCATCCCCTCAGTTGGTACACGAGATAAATGGGTGGGCGTGACCTATATGCTTCCCGTCTGGCCCTACTGCCGGCCGGTTCTATCGGGAATTCCGACGTTAGGGTGACAATAGTTAAAATTATTAACCATTTCTGTTGTTTTATTGTTTATAACTATTTTTGCTCTTATGTTGTTCTTTCCTCTAAAAGTCATTACTTTAGCTTTGTGTTCTGAGATAGAAAGGTTATATGTTTTCGCTATGTTGTTTAAACTATATACAGCTCTTTGCATGTCATCTTCTGAGTGGGATATTATCACTTGATCATCAGCAAAGAATACTGTATTTAAAATTACGTTTCCATTCAGTACATTTTGTTTTATACTTTGTTGCCATTCTTGTACCGTATTATCAATATAGATATTAAAGGGTATAGACGATAGAGGTCAAAATTGTCGTACTCCTTTATTTATGTCCACTGCTTCTGCTTTTTGTTATTGTTATTGCAGTGTTTTTATACATATCTTGTACAGTCCTTATTAAATGTGCTGGTATTCCACAATTTTCCATCGCTATCCAAAGTTTATCCCTTAAAACCGAATCGAAGGCTTTAACGTAGTCAATAAAAAACATAAATGTATCAACATTAAATTACACTGGGGAACAAAAAAAAAGTATTTTTATATACCCGAAACAAAATAGGCAAATTCTTATGTAAACAAATCTGCTGATTCCAAAACTGCCACTCAAAATGCTGTATCACGTAACTTTTTTAGGTATTCATAATTTTTTATTAAAACTTACAGAATTGCGATGTGATTACTCATATTTGATTAATTGAAAATAACATGTATGCTATTGCCAAATAACATTGAAAATAATAATAATTATTATTAATTATTATTAAAATAAATAAACACAAGATAATGATGAACACTAATACCTGAATTATCTCAGAAGTGTTTCACTGTTGATATTTTTTGTATTGACTCTCCCGTTTGAGGAACCAACAATAGTCTCCGAACATGGCTGAATCCCAGCGACCCTGGTAACGTCTTTCCATCTCAGAAATGTCCTGGTGAAAACGCTCACCTTGCTCATCACTTACTACAGCTCCTAGGTTTGTAGGGAAACTATCAAGGTGAGAGTGCAAGAAGTGGATTTTAAGTGACATACGGCAACCCATTTCTTTGTAGCTCCTTAATAGTTCTGAGACTAAAGTTTCATAATTTTCTTCTTTGTTTTTGCCCAGGAAGGCTTCCACCACTGATTTAAATGATTTCCGTGCTGTCAGTTCAACATGTTTAAGCTTTGATTCAAAAACACTGTCTTTAAGAAGTAGTCTTATTTGAGGACCGACAAATATACCTTCCTTCAATTTAGATTCACTTATTTTGGGAAAGATACTTCTTAAATACTCAAATGCACTTCCACTTTTGTCCAAACCTTTGACAAAATTCTTCATTAACCCGAGCTTAATGTGAAGTGGGGGGAGATGAACTTTGTTTGGGTTTACTGGAGGTACATACTTAACACTGCTTGCTCCATGGGTATAGTATTCCCTTTTCCCCCATTCTTTCACTATAAAATGCTTGTTAATTGCCCTACTGTCCCATAAGCACAAAAAACAGCAATATTTTGTGAAACCTCCCTGCAGTCCCGTTAGCAATGCAACTACCTTGAGGTCACTACAAATTTCCCAGCCATGGTTTTGATAACTAATAGCATCTAAAATTATGGACATGGAATCGTGTGTCTCCTTCGTTCCTATGTCATGAAATAAAGGTATTGAAGGTAGTAAACTGCCATTATGAAGCAACACTGTATTTAGGATGTATTTAGAAGAGTCAATGGCTATTATTTTAAATTAAGTCAATGAGTTGGTATCATACCTCATTTCTGTAATTGTATATAAACGAATAAGAATATCTCAGAAACTTTACGCGATACAGCATTTTCAGAGGCATTTTTGGAATCAGCGTGTCATTTTGCATAAGAATTAGCCTATTTTGTTTCGGGTACAAAAAACGTGTACCCTAATATTTTGTGTTTCTCAATTTGTTGTTGAATTACAAATATACTATCCTGCATGATCTTGCTTTTCTAAATCCGTTTTGGGCATCATGAAGCCATGCTTCCACTATTGTACTTATTCTTCCTGCAACTATTTTAGCATATAGTTTATACACTGAGCACAGCAGTCTAATTCCTCTGTAGTAATACTTTTATCACGTCACGTCAAACATTTACGTTTCAGTTCTGAGTAATTACAAATATACGTACACGCATACATGCCAACCAATAATGATATTCATTACATTGCTTACGTCGCGTTTTATTGCTATAATACAGGTAATAGTAGTTTGTTTATTTGTATTAGAAAAACTATTTGAGTAAAAATATGGTGTTTTCATGGTTATGTTAGATACATTACTCTCTACCTTCCACACAGATCAGTTTTGGAAAAGTCTGAATTTTTGTCTTAGCGCGAATAGTAGCTCATACAGATTGATCAGTTTGGCGCTCCTCACACACCACTTAGGGAGAATGCAATACGACAACACCGCAGAACTCCGACTGGTTGCTTACCTAATAGCGCTCAAGGACAAGCACCTTCCCATTTGAAACAGATAATAGATTCCTTATACCAGCGTTTTACAGTGGCAAATGATGGAGCTATGTCACCAAATGTGAAAGTTAGATGATCAATGGTCTCTTGTCTTAATAATCCACGTCGAAAATTGTAATAAATTAATCCACAAACATTTTCACGGGTTAATTCCATGCTTTGTAAAGACACAAGTTTCAAGTTAATATAAAGAAAACATATGACGCTCTGTTGGCAAAGTATCTTAAGTGTATTGTGGTCAACAATGTCAAACTTTCCATTGGAGACGTCAGATGACAGCAGCAGCATTCAGGGTTGCCAAGGCACGAAATATAAGAAGTGTCCTCGTAATTCCTTATCAGAAAGCATTAAATCTTAATGATTTGATTATGAGAATTACTTCGTCAGATGCCATGAAGTATTAGCTAGAGTAGATTTGTTTTAAGAACACTTTCAAAATGTTTTAAGTATTTGAACGGTGATTAGAATGAAATTATAAATGCAATAAACACATGTTAGTGCTTAATAAATGTTTATAGGTGAGACTGTAATCAAAATTATCGATACGGTGAACGTTTTATACATTTTGTATCAATTACAAGTAGAATTGAACAAGCGAGACAGACTGAAGTTGACAGGATGGCACTGAAAAAACTGCCTGCCATAAATCTGCAAGTATTTGCTGGTAAGGAAACTTAATTCAGTAATTAAGAAAGCATTTGTTTGAGTATAAATTATAAAAATCATATCCTAATGACTGTTCTCCATATATTGCACTTCAATTCATTGAATCTTATTTAAATAAAATATTTAACTTTGCATCATAGTACACCCTCATCAGTAAAATAAGTATTGTTTGAAGTATTAAATAAAGTTATTAGTTATTGTTGGTTATGTTATTATATGGTATATTACATGAGTAAAGATTATTGCAAATATGTTAAATTAGTTCATTCAAAAATGCTCTGAGTCGCCAAATTTAATATTTTAATATTTTGAAAGAACTTTAATATCCCGAGTGATTCTGCACAAGTCCTACTGAAAGCGTATAGATTGAAACAGTTGAAACGTCACTTTAAGTAAGAAGAAAATAGCTAAGCCTTGCATACCTGTTAAGATTAATTGCAGTTCTTAATGCATCTAAAGTCGTTGATGCCACATGCACCAGACGAAACATAAAAATATATGCAGCTCCATATACACAGAGAACTTTCAACTTGTTACTTGAAACTTAGACTAGAACTGGTAACTTTTTTTTTTCTTTTTATTTGTGTAATTTATGTCCTCCGACGTCAAGTCATATCAGACGATGAATGAATTGGGTGAAATGATGCTCAAATGAATTCAGGATCCATGAAGCTTACAGTTACCAGACAATTCGTCGGGTAACCCCGCCTCGGTAGCGTAGATGGTACAGTGTCTGCCTAACGTTCAAGAGGTCCCGACTTCGAATCTCGGTCAGGGTGAGTTACCTGGATAAGGATTTTTTCCGAAGTTTTCCCTTATCCTCCCTTGTAATATGCAGAACTAGTCAAAATGAAACTCCTCCTTGGAGACTTTCACTTTCGAAGATAAATTTGGAAATGTCAAGTGGACAGAATAGTGTCCCAGAAAACATTCAAATAAAAAATAAAAGAATACTATCCTGGGCATATGGGAATATATACTGACGGTTCCTAGTTTGTGATACTTGTAATTTGTGCTGGAGTAAGTTGGTTGCCATGGTGAGGATGTAACTACCTACAGTTGTTTACATACGCGAGCGATAACAATTCAGTCCTTGTGCAGAATAAGTATGGAAAAACACACTTGCTTCCGGCCTTTAATAAGACATAAGAGGGGGTGTCTTACAGTTTTAATTACCACCCGGTAGTTTTTATGCAAGAGTAATCAATATTTTTCAGTGTCATCATTGATCCCTCGGGACATAATATTGGTAGTTTCAGTGATTTGGGTCCTTTTGTTATTTTAGAGTGAGTGCTAGAAGTGACTGAGGTGTAAGATGTAGAAAATTGAGGCTAATAGTGTGATCAAGTTCCTGCATTTGAAGGACAGAACTGCCCGGGAAGTACATGATGAGATGACGGCTGTTTATGGAAATGATTTTTCATTGTATGACACTATTGTGAGGTGGAAGAGGAATTTTCAAACTGGTCACATGTCCCTGACACATGAGCCAAGAGATGGTAGACCGTCAGCTGTCACAGTGAAGAAAGTGGAGTGTTTAATACTGGAAGACAGACGAGCAACCATCCAAATGATCATGAATGAGACACATCTTAGTTATGGTAGTGTGTGGAAATTTATTCATGACGAACTGCACATGTCTAAGATGTCTGTACGGTGGGTTCCACCTTTGTTAACACCTTTCCAAAAGCAAACACAGCGTCACCTTTCAAGATAGATGTCGATGCTGTTGGAACAGGATGAAGATGATGCTTATGATCGTCTGTTAACCATGAATGAATTATGGATCTATCATTATGATCCAGAGACAAAAACCATGAGCATGGAATGGAAGCATGCTGACTCCCCGCCTCCCAAAACGGTAAAGGTACAAAAGTCAGCTGAGAAGGTCAAGCTTTCACGTATCTATGACTGTTGTGGAGTCATCGTTACAGATTATCCTGCTAAGAGTCAAATCATCACTGGCAGATACTACTACAATCTTCTGGGCAAGTTACGAGCAGATCTGATTAAGAAACGACGCGGTATACTCTCCAAAGTTGTTCGTCTTCTGTCTGACAATGTACCAGCTCATTCATCTCAAATTGTAGTTGACGAAACAAGAGAATGTAGCTTTGTGACCTTACAGCATAAGCCTTATTCGCCCGATCTCGCACCAAGTAACTTTCTTGTTCTCGGAAATGAATCCCTTGCGTGGTCGCCGATTTGACAACACAAAGGCGTCATTAATGAAGTGCAAGAGTGGTTTATAGTGAATTCTGCCGACCTGTACAATCAAGGTATTCGGAAGGTCACGAAACTCTGGGACAGTGTGCAAGTATGGACGGTGATTACGTAGAGAAGAACTAGCAAACACGTATCAACATAAACTCTCTAACACACTTTTTAATGAGTTATAATTAAAACTTTATGACACCTCCGTGTCTTGACATAAAAGTATTAAATAGAAAAGTACACTTTTATAGCAGTAAGTTGCAGAATCGTCTTATAGCAGTAATCTGTTTAAGTATGAGTGAAAGTAATGAGAAATTAATGATACATATATTTACTTTCTTTGCAGTGTTCCTTCTCACAATCTGCGCATGCTTGTGTGATTATGCTTGGGAATTTCCTGACCCAGATTTTGAAGAGCAATGTAGTTATGACAACTATAATCCATTATGTGCCACGAACGGGACTCATTCAGAGATGTTTTATAACTTTTGCTTCATGGAAAGTTATAACAATGAGATAGAGCCTTACGAATGTCGTAAGTATTTGATAACATTTCTCTCTGGAATTTAACACCTAGACCCATAAAAGATTATTTGTGCCTATGTCATAAGGGAGCGTCCTCTAGATGAAGCGGTGAGGTGCTAGAATACTGAGGGTGCCCGGACCAGAGGCGATGTGATAGCAGAGAAAGGGGTCGGTAAAGTTACCTTCCCTTCCTCCCTTCCTCCCTCCCTCCCTTCCTTCCTTTCTTTCTTCCTTCCTTCCTTCCTTCCTTCTTTCCACAACTACTGAAGGACAGGGGATCCCAACACCAGCCACAATCCACAGCCTTCCTCCCTTCCTTCCTTCCACAACTACTCAAGGACAGAGGATCCCGAGACCAGCCACGATCCACAGATTTCCTTCCTTCCTTCCTTCCTTCCTTCCTTCCTTCCTTCCTTCCTTCCTTCCTTCCTTCCTTCCTTCCTTCCACAACTACTGCAGGACAGAGGATCCCGAGACCAGCCACGATCCACAGCCCTCCTCCCTTCCTACCTTCCTTCCTTGCTTCCTTGCTTCCTTCCACAACTACTGCAGGACAGAGGATCCCGAGACCAGCCACGATCCACAGCCTTCCTCCCTTCCTCCCTTCCTTGCTTCCTTCCATCCTTCCACAACTACTGAAGGTCAGGGGATCCCAAGACCAACCACGATCCACAGCCTTCCTCCCTCCCTCCCTTCCTTCCTTCCCTCCTTCCACAACTACTGAAGGACAGAGAATCCCGAGACCAGCCACGATCCACAGCCTTCCTTCCTTCCTTCCTTCCTTGCTTCCTTCCTTCCACAACTACTGCAGGACAGAGGATCCCGAGACCAGCCACGATCCACAGCCTTCCTTCCTTCCCTCCTTCCTTCCTTCCCTCCTTCCACAACTACTGAAGGACAGAGAATCCCGAGTCCAGCCACGATCCACAGCCTTCCTTCCTTGCTTCCTTCCTTCCACAACTACTGCAGGACAGAGGATCCCGAGACCAGCTACGATCTACAGCTTTCCTTCCTTCCTTCCTTCCTTTCTTCCTTCCTTCCATCCTTCCCTCCACAACTACTGAAGGACAGAGGATACCGAGACCAGCCAAGATCCACAGCCTTCCTTCCTTCCTTCTTTCCTTCCTTCCACAACAACTGAAGGACAGGGGATCCCAAGACCAGCCACAATCCACAGCCTTCCTCCCTCCCTTCCTTCCTTCCTTCCTTCCTTCCTTCCTTCCTTCCTTCCTTCCACAACTACTAAAGGACAGAGGATCCCGAGACCAGCCACGATCCACAGCCTTCCTTCCTTCCTTCCTTCCTTCCTTCCTTCCTTCCTTCCTTCCACAACTACTGAAGGACAGGGGATCCCAAGACCAGCCAAGATCCACAGCCTTCCTTCCTTCCTTCTTTCCTTCCTTCCACAACAACTGAAGGACAGGGGATCCCAAGACCAGCCACAATCCACAGCCTTCCTCCCTCCCTTCCTTCCTTCCTTCCTTCCTTCCTTCCTTCCTTCCTTCCTTCCACAACTACTAAAGGACAGAGGATCCCGAGACCAGCCACGATCCACAGCCTTCCTCCCTTCCTTCCTTCCTTCCTTCCTTCCTTCAATCCTTCCTTCCACAACTACTGAAGGACAGAAGATACCGAGACCAGCCACGTTCCACAGCATTCCTCCCTTCCTTCCTTCCTTCCCTCCTTCCTTACTTCCACAACTACTGAATGACGGAGGATCCCGAGACCAGCCACGATCCACAGCATTCCTTCCTTCCTTCCTTGCTTCCTTCCTTCCTTCCACAACTACTGAAGGACAGAGGATCCCGAGACTAGCCACGATCCACAGCCTTCCTTCCTTCCTTCCTTGCTTCCTTCCTTCCTTCCACAACTACTGAAGGACAGAGGATCCCGAGACTAGCCACGATCCACAGCCTTCCTTCCTTCCTTCCTTCCACAACTACTGAAGGACAGGGGATCCCAAGACCAGCCACGATCCACAGCCTTCCTTCCTTCCACAACTACTGAAAGACAGAGGATTCCGAGACCAGCCACGATCCACAGCCTTCCTTCCTTCCTTCCTTCCTTCCATCCTTCCTTCATTCCACAACTACTGAAGGACAGAGGATCCAGAGACCAGCCACGATCCGCAGCCTTCCTTCCTTCCGTCCTTCCTTCCTTCCTTCCACAACTACTGAAGGACAGAGGATCCCAAGACCACCCACGATCCACAGAAGACTACCTCCCATGGGCGTTAAAATCCCCGCCAACATATTCAACACCCGTAATAACCAATCTAGATGAAAGTAAAGGGAAACCAGAAATGAATTGTGAAGATCAAGCAGAAAATGAATGGGAAGTAATCATCCCTCCCAACATTCCGCTAGGAACCCGGTAAAAACCCCAACAAAAAACAAGGTTCAGTAGGGTTCGTCGAAGGACGTTAACCCACGCGCTCCAAAACACCTACATGCGATACGAAGTTTAGTTCAGAGTCTGTTGTCAGAAAGTTCAAGATATACATTCCTATGCCATGAAAAATTTTAATAAATTTAAATAACTTCTAAATACATACTCGGTGCGTCGGGAAGTTTACACACACTTTAAACCGTCATACAAACTGTATTTTTCGTGCTACACCGTTCAATTTCTGGGACCAAGTAATATTACCATTCTTAAAAAGGCGGCAGCAGAACTGTCACTCTATTATGTGTTTCAAAATGGAAGAGTTCTGGAGTCCAGTTAATCAGATGCCGTATCACACTCAGCGTTGCCAGCTTGTTACCCCACTCCTTTTGTCACACACTCATACAACATGCAGGTGTGCTTGGCGCAGACGTAAGGATAAGCAAATTATATTTTACAAAACTTTTACAATGACGTAGTTGCCAAATCAAAATTGGAAAAACCATTTTCGCAGACTATGTATATTTCTATACACTGTAGTCTATAAATTACCTGTTTATCTATTCCAATGGAACTGCCAGTGGCTCATCCATATCGCTGTACATGTTACTTCCGTTAAGAGACAATTCGTCATTGTCACTGTCTTCATCGTCTGACTCTTCCAAATTTATGATTATGGGTTCCAAAATCTCGTCACGTGCTATTTCTTTTTTAAAATCGTCTTCTTGAGGGCTTTCTGCATTCCTTGTGTAATTTTACCAGTCCTGTTGTGCTATCATGTCAATTTCTTCGTGAAAAAGTCGTTTAACGTCCGTCAGATTAAAAGTACTATTTGTGTTTTCATCCCCCCCTTTTTATTTGAGCCCACACCAGTTCAGATTATACTAGATATGGTAAGGTTGGAGGCTTATTACCTTGTGTCCCATTTCAATTGCAAGTTGATCCAGCTGATACACGTTTTCCGTGTTTTTAAACAGAAGTACTCCTTACAGTAACTCACTTTGGTTTCTGTTTCCGAAATTTATTTGAAGAACGTGCAGGTACACCTTAAAAATAATACTTCGAGCCTGACTTCGCAATACTTGCCTTTTTGACTCGGTACTAATTTCACCGCAAGATGCCATTGCACTATTTAACTCTTACTCTACTGTTCTGTAAAGAACAATTGAATGATATTGATCTGAACTCTCCAGAGTAAATAAACACTTCATTCATAAATATAAGCATACAGCATTCCACAGGCTAACAGGAAATGAAGTGTTAGTAGTTTAAATTTTAGTTCTGAGTAACTAAAAGTACATGTACATACATACATACACACCAACCACTTTGAACTCTGTAGAGTAAATAGAGATTACGAACCATTAATAAACAAAGATATAATGTGACCAGACACGTTCTGTCAGGGCAGCAGGAAATGTATTGTTTAATCTCGCTCGAATTGGCTTATTCAGAGTAATACTTTTATCAGGTTATGTCAAAAGTTTACGCCCAAGCGTTGAGTAATTTCAAATATACGTACATGCATAAATGCCAACCAATAATGATATAAAGTGTTTATGTCGCGATTTATTGTTATAATGCAGGTCATATAATTTATTTGTTTGTATTATTAAAACTATTGGAGCTAAAAATATGGGGTTTCCATTGTTATGTTAGACACATTACTCTCTACCTTCCTCATTGATCATTTTGGCAAAATCCGAATTTTTGTCTTATAGGGAATAGTATTTATTTGAGATTGATTAAATTGATACTCGTCACACACCTCTTAGCGGGAATGCAATACGACAAAATGCAGGACTCTGATTGGTCGCTCACCTAGTGGCGCTCGGGGACAAACATCATCCTATTTTAAACACATCATAGTTACTCAATTCAACTAGCGACAGAGAAGTTACCTAACAGCAGTATGCTAATAAGGACATTTAGATTGTGATCTTTCCTTTTGTCAGTGCGATCATACACTCCTGGAAATTGAAAGAAGAACACCGTGAATTCATTGTCCCAGGAAGGGGAAACTTGATTGACACATTCCTGGGGTCAGATACATCACATGATCACACTGACAGTACCATAGGCACATAGACACAGGTAACAGATCATGCACAATGTTGGCACTAGTACCGTGTATATCCACCTTTCGCAGCAATGCAGGCTGCTATTCTCCCATGGAGACGATCGTAGAGATGCTGGATGTAGTCCTGTGGAACGGCTTGCCATGCCATTTCCAGCTGGCGCCTCAGTTGGACCAGCGTTCGTACTGGACGTGCAGACTGCGTGAGATGACGTTTCATCCAGTCCCAAACATGCTCAATTGGGGACAGATCCGGAGATCTTGCTGGCCAGGCTAGTTGACTTACACCTTCTAGAGCACGTTGGGTGGCATGGGATACATACGGACGTGCATTGTCCTGTTGGAACAGCAAGTTCCCTTGCCGGTCTAGGAATGGTAGAACTATGGGTTCATTGACGGTTTGGATGTTCCTTGCACTATTCAGTGTCCCCTCGACGATCACCAGAGGTGTACGGCCAGTGTAGGAGATCGCTCCCCACACCATGATGCCGGGTGTTGGCCCTGTGTGCCTCGGTAATATGCAGTCCTGATTGTGGCGCTCACCTGCACGGCGCCAAACACGCATACGACCATCGTTGGCACCAAGGCAGAAGCGACTCTCATCGCTGAAGACGACACGTCTCCATTCGTCCCTCCATTCACGCCTGTCGTGACACCACCGGAGGCGGGCTGCACGATGTTGGGGCGTGAGCGGAAGACGGCCTAACGGTGCGCGGGACTGTAGCCCAGCTTCATAAAGACGGTTGCGAATGGTCCTCGCCGATAGCAATGAGCAACAGTGTCCCTAATTTGCTGGGAAGTGGCGGTGCGGTCCCCTACGGCACTGAGTAGCATCCGACGGTCTTGGCGTGCATCCGTGCGTCGCTGCGGTCCGGTCCCAGGTCGACGGGCACGTGCATCTTCCGCCGATCACTGGCGACAACATCCATGTACTGTGGAGACCTCATGCCCCACGTGTTGAGCAATTTGGCAGTACGTCTACCCGGCCTCCCGCATGCCCACTGTACGCCCTCGCTCAAAGTCCGTCAACTGCACATACGGATAACGTCCACACTGTCGCGGCATGCTACCAGTGTTAAAGACTGCGATGGAGCTCCGTATGCCACGGCAAACTGACTGACACTGACGGCGGCGGTGCCCAAGCTCTGTGCAGCTAGCGCCATTCGACGGACAACACCGCGGTCCCTGGTGTGTCTGCTGTACCGTGCGTGTGATCATTGCTTGTACAGCCCTCTCGCAGTGTCCGGAGCAAGTATGGTGGGTCTGACACACCGGCGTCAATGTGTTGTTATTTCCATTTCCAGGAGTGTATTTTAATATACATATATATGCAGAGCTATATATATTCGAGGATCAGTTATGGTCACACTGGCAGAGAATAGGGCTAAATTTGTGAACAGCAACATCAATAGTTGGCTTCAGTTATGAGCCACACCTTGTACTGCTAAGTTTATTTACTTGGTATTCTTATATTTGTTTCAGCGTTCGTGTTTATGCATCTCGGAGTGTGCACAGAAGAAGACGAGGCACTTCAGAGGCAGCCAAACGACGCCATGTTTCTTTGTGCTGGAAAAAAACTTGTAACTTTATAAAACTGAATAAACTACTCCGGAGGATCTTTTATAACTACTTGTTTTGCTACAAATCGCAGTAGTTTTCTCTTTCGACCACTTCCCACTTTATTCATAAATTCTATTTTCTATTAATTCCGTAAATACGAGAGCTGATGAACAAATATAGTCTGAATTTTTTCACACATGATTATTACTGTAATTCATTGCTTACTTGACCTTTCTCAAACTAGTTCCCTCCTAATTCAATGCACTTTTTCTAGCATCTCTGTCAGTCTTTGAACACGTGCTGCAGACCATTTTTGTCAGGTCCTTGAGAAACACCTCACTTTCCTTAAGCACTGCTTCAGAGTTCTCAAATCGAATACCCATATGTTTTGCCTTTATTGTTGGGAATAAAAAGTGTCACAGTGTACAAGATCGGAGCTACAAAGTGTATGTGTTACGCCGGTTTTGTTCATTCGAGCAAAAAACTGCATGACTTAATTTGCGAAGTGAGAACCATGCATTGTCATGATGAAGTTGCCACCCAGTCCGAGAAAGCTCTGGTCTTTTCTTTGCAATGTGCTTCCTCAGTGTAGCCAATACTGCCGTGTAATATGCTGCTGTGACAGTAGTGTGAGGGGGAACTACGTGTGGCATGAGGCCGTGCATTGTCATGATGAAGTCCTCACCCAGTCCAAGAAAGCTCTGGTCGTTTATTTGTAATGTACTTCCTCAGTGTAGTCAATACTGACGTGTAGTATGCTGCTGAAACAGTAGTGTGAGGGGTAACTGCATGTGACGTGAGACCGTACATTGTTATGATGAAGTCGTCACCCAGTCCGAGAAAGCTCTAGTCGTTTCTTTGTAATGTGCTTCCTCAGTGTAGTCAATACTGACGTGTAGTATGCTGCTGTAACAGTAGTGTAAGGGGAAACTGTATGTGACGTGAGGCCGTGCATTGTCATGATGAAGTCGCCACACAGTCCGAGAAAGCTCTGGTCGTTTCTTTACAATGTGCTTCCTCAGTGTAGGCAACACTGAAGCGTAGTATGCTGCTGCAACAGTAGTGTGAGGGGGAACTGCATGCTAGTAAGCCATTCACTTACAGTCGAAAAATGTGATCTCCATCACTTTCCCTGCAAATGGAAGGACGTTTGCCTTTTTTTTTTTTTTTTTTTTTTTTTTTTTTTTTTTTTTTTTTTTTGCTATAGGAGAACCTGACGATTTCGAGACTCTGCTGGTTTATTTTCCCTTAGGATCATAACGATGCAGCCATGACTCATCACCGGTGATAATCGAAGTTTAGGGGTACCCGATTTGAGAACTCTGAGGCAGTGCTCAAGCAAAGTGAGGTGATTCTCAAGGGCCTGACAAAGAAGGGTCTCCAACAAGTGATCAAGGACTGGCAGAGACGCCTAAAAAGTGAATTGAAGTAGCAGGGGTGTACTGTGACAAAGTAATGTAAACATTGAATTCCAGTAATAAACATGTGTAAAAAAAGCAGTCTCAGACTTTATTGAGCAGCCCCCATATATGACAATTTGCTGATAAGTGACTGCAGTTGTCTGGTTTCACAACTTTCAAGCTAATTGAGGCTTGAAGCAAATGAGCATTTCTTCTCTAATATAGTGTCTTGCCCTTCACTAATTCTGTAAGAGTGAACAGTATATATGACACTAAGGTATAATGGAAATAATGCTTAAAATATTCTTGTGTTGTACTGATAGAACACTCTCTACTCTTGTACAAACTTGCTACGTACACGCATTCCTCTCACTGCTTCCTGTTTTGTTAAACATTACCTCATTGTTGATTATGATGCAGATAAATTCGAGTATAGGAATACGAATAAATTTAAGTAATACCACATTCAGTAGAGCTGGTCGCTTAGAGAGACTTTGAAAAAGTTCCCTTGATAAAGAAAAGAAAAACGACTACACCTTTGAGAAAATGCGTAAGTATTGGAAACTGTATGTAACAGGAATAACTAGGAAAAGGATCAATAAACAATAAAAAGTACGAGGGCTGTTCAATATAGAATGATCACAATGTTATTACGGTCATAATTTCTAGCACTAAAATTCAATCTTACTATATTCTGTTAGTTAAAAATGTGAAATGTGTAGTGTTTAACGCCCGCTTTTACTACATACGACACCGTTACTAGCCTTAGTAACTCGAAGCTCTAAGTACCCTTTACTCATTTACACATCATTTCATTTATGTATAATATGACTTAGCTGTGGAGGTCTTCCCTTATCCTGAAAGTTTTAACTTAAAAAAGAAGCTTATTTTACGGACTTTTTGATAAGATTAAGCATGTCATGAATGAATAGAGATGTGGTGAGCCACGACTGTCATATGACTTCAAATGTTTCACTAGACCCTGGTGTGACTAACGTGGGCGTGCAGTGTCGCAAATTTCTACTGCTGCAGTGATAAGCGAAATATTTTCACTGATTGATATCAAGAAGTTTCCTGAGTTCAATGCTAAATATAAAGTTTGACCTACGAAAGCGTTGCAGTCATTGTGGTATTGCTTTTATTGCTCATCATTGTTAGATTTCATACTCGCTGGACCTCGTCATCACTCAAAGATGATTATAAGATGTTGTAATAAGAACTCAATCCTAATTGAATATTGAAAAACTTAGTATATTCGAATCTCGGACTCCTGCGCGACAGTCGGTTACGCTAACCATTGCGCCATAAGCGCTGTTGTTGGTTTCTCTTTTAATTTGATATTTATTGTCATATTTAAGAGGACTATATAGATAAAAAAAACTATTTTTCGGCGGTAGTAATCGAACCTGCAAACTTTTGAGCTACTAGCCACCACCCTAACCATTCGGCTAAGCAACTGTACACAGCTCTTCTGTACCCAGCTCGGCAATTTATTTGGAAAGATTGAGGTTATTGAACAATGAACGCCACATTTACAGCGTGTTACAGTTACTCAAAATCATAGCATTAGATGTAAAATTGCAATCAACAATGAATATCGAGGGTTGAAATTCTGATACTTATAGAAGTTTAGGAGAGTTTTGTTCCAAAATTCAATATTTCCTTTAGGTCTATGTTGGTTTATGTGTACGATATAGTTACAATTTATGATTATTCACATTTAGGACATGGTTTGAACATAGAAACGAAAGCCAAAGTTGTAATGTTTTGTAAAAGATTCTTAATAACTAAGACATGTCGGTATACACATAACAATTACAATTTCCACGACATCTATAACGTCCTTCGTGTACTTTGTGTTTCAAGAGTCTTCCACTGTGTGTCGCTGTGTGTCGGGGTAATAAATTTCGTTGTAAGAAGAGCTGTACCTGGCGGTTCAAAAGAGACTGCGAGAATTTTTCAGTTAGCTTTAAAATTCCATTTTCTTTGCTTCAACAATTCTGTTCAACAGTTAAAGAAAATATAAATATTCACAAACTCAAATTAAAGGATATTTGACGCAAATGGTGGGCTATGACGGAATTCAGATATTTTGTATAGTTAGATTTTAACAATGTTTCATCATATCTAAATAGAATTGTTGACATCAAAGCTAGAATATAAATATGAGGGCTAGTCAAATGAAAGCCTTAAATTTGTAATAAAAAATCGAAATTTCTCGACCTTATTCTGTATGTTGATAAGGGTGCTACAAACACCTTGCAGAATGGCCTGTAGGTGGCAGCATAGTGCAGATGCACACATAGCGTCGCAGTATCAGTATAAAGATGGCCGGCCCACTTGTGACTTGCACCATGGAAGAACAGCGTTCTGTTTTCGGTCTTTGCGTAGTCAAGTTGTGAAACCTATTGAAATTCATCAACGAATAAAGGTTCAGTACGGTGATGTATTTTTGTCACAGCAGCAAGTCTACGAATGGAGTAGGAAGTTCGCAAATGGTGCGACTTCAGTGCAAGATGCTCAACGTCCAGGTCAAGCACAACGAGTTCTGACTCCACAGAACACTGCAGCAGTTGAAGCCATAGTGAAGGAAAATCCTGAATGACTGCAGAATGTTTACAGATTAGTCATGGGTCATCACATCACATTGTGCATGATGTGCTCCAGTTTCACAAAGTACCTGCAAGATGGGTGTCACGACAGCTGACACCTGAAATGAGAGAACGACGTGTTGATGCTTGTGAAGAAACTCTTCGGCACTCTGAACGGGAAGGTGATGGTTTCATTGCAAGAATGGTTACTGGGGACGAAACCTGTGTTCAGTTCCATCAAGAGGAAAGTAAGAGAGCGAGCAAGAAATGTCATCATCCCTCATCACCAAAACAAAAGAAGTTTCGAACGTAGCCATAGACAGGTAAGGTTATGCTGACTCTCTTTTGCGACAAAAAAGGCGGTATTGTGGAGCATTACATGCCTAGAAAGACCACTGTTACCAGTGCATCAGTAACAAATCTCCTGAAAGATCATCTGCGGCCTGCAATCACATCAAAGCGACGTGAATTACTGTCAGCAGCAGTCCTTCTGCGACATGACAATTCAAGGCCCCACACTGCCACAGTTACAACAATCACAGACCTGCAATTGTGAGTGTCTTCCTCATCCACCACACTCACCAACCCTTGCCGCAAGCGACTTCCATATGTTTGCACCACTCAAAGACACAATGGGAAGAAGGAAGTTCCGTTCCGATGAGGCACGCCACGTGGTACATAAGTGGTTGCGTGGACTAACAAAGGAATTTTTTCTAAAGGAATTTATGCCCTTCTTAAACGCTGGAGGACTTGCATTGAGCGTGGGGGAGATTATGTTGAAAAGTTATACAGCTTTGTAGCACTTCTGCACAGTAAATGGTATTTAAAAAATAATTAGGGTTTATATTTGGCTCACTCTCTGATCGTAGAACAATAGCCGAACAATTATTCCTGTACAAACTCATAAACGGCTTGGTATCCACTGAAGAACTGCTTGACAGAATATGTTTTAATGTCAGTTCTGCTAATTTTATAAATCGTCAGCTCTTTCAATTTAAGACTCCCAAAACAGTATCCCATAAAAATTCTCCCGTTGTTAGGTTGTGTGCGAAATACAATAAACTCTCTACTAAAATAGAGCTGGATTTTAGTTTAACTTACGAGCAGTTTAAAAAACAATTAAATATGGGAATTATTTGCATGTGATTTTCAGTTGTATTGCATAATGAGTTTAACATTTGCAATTCAGGGGCGCCGGGGTAGCGCGGTGGTTTCGTTCGCGGCTCCCGTTCTAAGGGTCCCGAGTTCGATTCCCGGCTCTGGGGTTGGCGATTTTAAGTCGGCCCTATCCACGCCTTCACCTCTGTCTAGCACACGTGAAGTATCCCCTATGCCCAACGTGGTTCGGAGTCCACGGTAAAAACTGTAGGTCCTCTCACCTCACCGCCATCTTCACTATCACCCTATCATCGGAGGTAATGGACACCGCCCTCTGGGTGCCTCCACCTGAGAAATGGGTCCGGTCATCACTTGGTGGGGTGAGGTTACCCCGAAGGCCAAGGTTGCCATGTGGGGAGTGTTAGTAACTAACATTTGCAATTCTAGTCTTATATAGTAGTTTATATGTTTCATTTTTAGTCTTAGTTTTTTTTTAATATTTTATTCCATTAATTGCATTCTCTTTCTTTTATATTCAACTTTGATCAATTATTGTTTACTCTGTTGAATTACTTATTTGCTAGATTAGTATACAATTTGCAAAGTCTTGTCTTCAATAATAGCTTAATATATAGTGTATTTTTAGTTTGTCTGTATTTCTTTTTGTATTTCTGTTTTGCATTAGTCAAACTTGTGTAACTAAATTGCATGTAGCTACTGTAATTGGAGCTTTGCTCTGTTGTAGCACAAATGAAGAAAAAAAAATAAAAAAAAATAAATAAACCCCCTCTTATATAGCTTATTTGGTTTTAATGAATTCTCTCTGTATACCTAATGTATACTTGCTTTATAAATGTGAGGCTTTTGCAAAAAAACATAATAAACTTCTAAGCAAAGGATTTCAATTCCCCTCTTTTGTATATATCAGTTCTACGATACATGTTTATCTTCTTATCTCCATCGACGCGAGGTTAGACCACTTGGCTCTCACCAAGGCGACTCAGGTTCGCTCCCAGACAACCGCAAATTGAGATTTGTAGTTGACAACACGGCGCTGGGGCGGGTTTTCTTCCGGATCTCCGGTTTCCCCCGCCATCTCATTCCACCTGTGCTCCATCTTCATCACATGTATCATCAGTGTCATCGCCTGCGGTGCCGTATGTAGTAAAAGCGGGCGTTAAACACTACACATTTCATTTCATTTCCATCGATGCATACCTGGAAGCTGCAGCTGCAAGTTTTGGCAACAGAGTCTGCTAATATTTGAGTTACTAAAAATCATTTTGAGTCATTCCAGTTTTTATCGTGGCATGTGTGATCCTGCTGCAGTTTGTTGAAGGCTCTGTATTTATTGTCCCTTATAGTTTACTGGTTATCCAAAGTTCAGTCAGAAAATGAAATGTGTAGTGTTTAACGCCCGCTTTAACTACATACGGCACCGCAGGCGGTGACACTGGTGATACATGAGATGAAGATGGAGAACCGGTGGAATGAGATGGCGGGGGAAACCAGAGGTCCCGGAGAAAACCCGCCCCAGCGCCGTGTTGTCCACTACAAATCTCACTTTGCGGTCGCCTGGGATCTAACCCGCGCCACCTTGGTGAGAGCCAAGCGGGCTAACTACTGAGCCATGGCGCGGTAAGTTCAGTCAGTATAAGGAGGACCTCATAGATAAAGACGTGTGCATATCAATTGTCATAAAACTCCTTAAATTTATTCTGTTGTAATAAAAATCGCTAGAGAATCTGTTTAGAAAATATTGAATAATAAAAAATGTAAAGGAATGGTCAATGTTTCCAGGAATTGTGTTTAGATTGCGGCAGTGCTATCTCTCCGCCTCACGGCTGCACGTACCTGAGTGGAATTGGGGACTCCTTCCTCGGTCTCCACGTCGTCATCGGCTGCTTGCTTTACCCTTGGCTCTAGCTGCTTCTCCTGCATGGATTCTTATTTTGGGTTCTCCGGGTGTTAAGGTTGAGACAACATAAACCAATGATAATCTCTGACCTGCTTTAATTTGTCCTTAAACTTGTGAAAACCAGGCACTCTTAAATAACTGCACTTTTGGCGGACATTTTATAATACATTTTACTGGACGTGACACGACGTCGGACACACCAGACGTGATGTATACAATACATTTGACTGCAATGAGCAACAAATAGGAAACAAATGAGGGTTGCTACCCTCTTATATACACACAGCACGGCGTCACAGGGAAAAACTAAGGTGTTATTGACCTATGTAACGGTACAGTAAATTAGCTAGCATTCCTTCCATTGTCTGACATCTGCCCTTCATAGACTATAGCCCGGGAGTGCAGTGTTTCTCACATACTTCTGCCCAGCTTCGTTACAATATTTTACATAATAGTCTAAAATTTTGCTTTCGCCAAGATAACTATACTCCTGCAAATTGAAATAAGAACACCGTGAATTTATTGTCCCTGTAAGGGGAAACTTTATTGACACATTCCTGGGGTCAGTTACATCACATGATCACACTGAAAGAACCATAGGCACATAGACACAGCATGCACAATGTCGGCACTAGTACCGTGTATATCCACCTTTCGCAGCAATGCAGGCTGCTATCCTCCTATGGAGACGATCGTAGAGATGCTGGATGTAGTCCTGTGGTACGGCTTGCCATGCCATTTCCAGCTGGCGCTTCAGTTGGACCAGCGTTCATGCTGTACGTGCTGACCGCGTGAGACGACGTTTCATCCAGTCCCAAACATGCTCAATGGGGGACAGATCCGGAGATCTTGCTGGCCAAGGTAGTTGACTTACACCTTCTAGAGCACGTTGGGTGGCACGGGATACATGCGGACGTGCATTGTTCTGTTGGAACAGCAACTTCCTTGCCGGTCTAGGAAGGGTAGAACGATGGGTTCGATGACGGTTTGGATTTACCGTGCACTATTCAGTGTCCCCTCGACGATCACCAGAGGTGTACGGCCAGTGTGGGAGATCGCTCCCCACACCATGATGCCGGGTGTTGCCCCTGTGTGCCTTGGTCGTATGCATTCCTGATTGTGGCGCTCACCTGCACGGCGCCAAACACGCATACGACCATCATTGGCACCAAGGCAGAAGCGACTGTCATCGCTGAAGACGACACGTCTCCATTCGTCCCTCCATTCATGCCTGTCGCGACACCACTGGAGGCGGGCTGCACGATGTTGGGGCGTGAGCGGAAGACGGCCTAACGGTGCGCGGGACCGTAGCCCAGCTTCATGGAGAAGGTTGCGAATGGTCCTCGCCGATACCCCAGGGGCAACAGTGTCCCTAATTTGCTGGGAAGTGGCGGTGCGGTCCCCTACGGCACGGTGTAGGATCCGACGGTCTTTGCGTGCATCCGTGCTTCGCTGCGGTCCGGTCCCAGGTCGACGGACACGTGCACCTTCCGCCGACCACTGGCGAAAACATCGATGTACTGTGGAGACCTCACGCCCCACGTGTTGAGCAATTCGGCGGTACGTTCACCCGGCCTCCTCCACGCCCACTATACACCCTCGCTCAAAGTCCGTCAACTGCACATACGGTTCACGTCCACGCTGTCGCGGCATGCTACCAGTGTTAAAGACTGCGATGGAGCTCCGTATGCCACGGCAAACTGGCTGACACTGACGGCGGCGGTGCCCAAACGCTGCGCAGCTAGTGCCATTCGACGGTCAACACCGCGGTTCCTGGTGTGTCCGCTGTGCTGTGCGTGTGTCCATTGCTTGTACAGCCCTCTCGCAATGTCCGGAGCAAGTATGGTGGGTCTGACACACCGGCGTCAATGTGTTCTTATTTCCATTTCCAGGAGTGTAGTTACAGTTCTTAAGTATATGAATAATTACACTAGGAAACCCGTATTTTGTACCCGAAACAAAATAGTCTAATTCTTATGCAAAGGGACTCGCTGATTAAAAAAAAACTATGAAAATGCTGTATCACGTAACGTTTTTGAGATATTCTTATTCTTTTATATAAAATTACAGAAATGAGGTATGATACCAACTCATATTGACTTAATTTAAAATAATAGTCATGCTATTATTAAATAATATTTTTATACCTGTAAAGAATATGAATACTATTCGAAATAACTAGAACAAGGTTTCCATCACGTTAGATTTATCGGTAAAATTAATTTTAGAGTCTACTATAAAAATCGTATTTACATGGGTGTGCCCAACTCAAAATATATTAAGTTGACATAAACTACTGATAATTTTAGATGCTATTGGTTATCAAAACCATGGCTGGGAAATTTCTAGTGACCTCAAGGTCACTGCAAATGGTACCTCAGGATGGTTTCACAAAATATTGCTGTTCTTTGTGCTTATGGGACAGTAGGGCAACTGACAAGCATTTTATAGTGAAAGAATGGGGGAAAAGGGAAGACTATACCCCTGGAGCAAGCAATGTTAAGTATGTGCCTCCAGTAGACCCAAACAAAGTTCTTCTCCCCCCACTTCACATAAAGCTCGGGTTAATGAAGAATTTTGTTAAAGGGTTGGACAAAAAAGGAAGTGCTTTTGAGTATTTAAGAAGTATCTTTCCCAAAATAAGTGAACCTAAATTGAAGGAAGGTATATTTGTCGGTCCTCAAATAAGACTACTTCTTAAAGACAGTGTTTTTTAATCAAAGCTTAAACGTGTTGAACTGGCAGCATGGAAATCATTTAAATCAGTGGTGGAAGGCTTCCTGGGCAATAACAAAGAAGAAAATTATGAAACTTTAGTCTCAGAACTATTAAACAGCTACAAAAAATGGGTTGCCGTAAGTCACTTAAAATCCACTTTTTACACTCTCACTTTGATAGTTTCCCTACAAACCTAGGAGCTGTAGTAAGTGATGAGCAAGGTGAGCATTTTCACCAGGACATTTCTGAGATGGAA
Source organism: Mantis religiosa (assembly GCA_030765055.1). NCBI lineage: Eukaryota > Metazoa > Arthropoda > Insecta > Mantodea > Mantidae > Mantis > Mantis religiosa. The sequence goes on from CM060951.1 coordinate 11,326,332, forward strand.
AGACGTTACCAGGGTATCGCTGGTATTTAGCTATGTTCGAAGACTATTGTTGGTTCCTCAAACAGAAGAGCGCATGTCAATACAAAAAAAAAAAAAAAAAAAAAAAAATAACAGTGAAACACCTCTGAGATAATTCAGGTATGCGGTTTTCATTATTATCTTGTGTTTATTTTCAATGTTATTTGGCAATAAAATACCTATTATTTTCAATTAATCAAATATGAGTTATCACATCGCATTTCTGTAAGCTTTCATAGAAAATTATGTATACCTAAAAAATGTTGCGTGATACAGAATTTTGAGGGGCAGTTTTGGAATCAGAAGATCAGTTTACATAAGAATTTGCCTATTTTGTTTCGGGTATATGAAAATAATTTTTTTGTTCCCCAGTGTTATTAATCATATTGTCACACCCTACATTAGAATAGATTTAATATTTATTAGCTTTGGGGGGGAATCCGTAGCGGTAGAGCTAAACCATCTCAACAAACACTAGTTACACCACGCGGTAGGGTGGACATGTTATTTTACTGATAACTAGCTTACCTGCATGGTGGTGAAAGGTGGAAGGTCCAGCGAAGGAAAACTCACAAATGCATTTTAAAAAGAGGTTTAATAATTCCAGACAACTTACATTCAATGAGGTTTGTGTTCCGGAGGGTTGCTACCAACACATCCTCTCTCTCTGGTGGCGGCTGGTCATCTGCGGAAGAGGAAACCAACCCCCTCTCCAGCGCAACCAATGAACAAAGATCAGCCAGTGGCGCCAGGTCTGACAACCCATACAGGGTTGCCACAATATTACATAAGTAAATGACTAATTGATCCGAGGATCAAAGTTCCTGTTTCAAGATTTTCCTAGAATATGTTGAGTTTAAGGTCTGTTTTGCTTCTCGGTTATAGAGTGCACATAGTCTGCATGTTAAATTTCCTTGGGCTATCAGTGGTTATAAACATATAAAAAACGTGAACCTAATATTTTAAGTACCATTTTGGGCGTTCACAAGGTCTGTGCGACATACGTGCTGAGGAATGGATAGTTCATATCTCATCTGTCAGAAGGGTAAGGAAACCTGAGCATCGGTTTGCTAAAAAAAATGGTTAATGCAAATCCTACACCGTCATTTTATTACTCTTTCTGAAGTACAAGTTATTCATTCCATTAGGAATGCCGTTCTCAGTCTTCAAACGGGTAGACGTCTTCAGTGCATACTCCATAGTGCATAAAAACGAAAGCTGAAAATAAAATAAAAATACGGTGTATATTTACATGAATAAAATGTACATAACAAGTGAATGCAGCTGATTGGCTTGTTGATAAATTAAGACCCGTCCTCTGCCACCGTGATCTCATCTGATTCTCGAGTATATTAGCCATTGTATTGACTGTAATCCCATAAAATGTGCGGCTTTCAAGATGAGTATCCTATCTTTAACAGTGAGTGAGTGTGTGGTGTTTTAGGGCCTGTCGACAACAAGGTAATTTGGGCCCGAAGTCAACACTAAAAACTAAAAGCTACACAAATTTAGCTAAAAAGGTAAAATAAAATAAAAACACTCAACTATTAGAAGTACATAAAAAAACCATCCAAAGACTAATAATTTAAATTCTCTAAAATTAACAAATATAAAATGCAAGTCAGACTTGTTTGTTAAAACTGATTTCGGCAACAAACCGCAATGCCTTAACCACGGCCACTGGGTCGTCCGCTAAAATACCGAGCAAGTTAGTCCCCAAGCCCAAAGACTGGCGAACAGGAGCATACTGCGGGCAATCGAGCAATACATGCCGCACAGTGAGACGTACTGCACATGGAGCACACACAGGGGCCGGTTCCACTCTTAACAGATGGCCATGAGTCTCTCGTGTGTGCCCAATTCTCAGCCGGGTGAGTATCACCTCGGCCCGCCGGTTATCCCTGCAGGAAGTTGGCCAGGGTTGTACGCTCTCCTTTATCGCCCAGAGTTGTGTGCCTTCCACAGCTGTCCAGGAGTGCTGCCAAGCAGATAGGAGTTGGCGACGGAAAAAACGTTGCACATCCTGGAATGGCACCGTAGTTGTTAAACTCTGGGGCAAACGGCAAGCAGACTTAGCAGCCGCGTCCGCCTCCTCGTTCCCGGAAATCCCCACATGGCCTGGGGTCCAAGTAAAAACAAAATGGTATCCGCGACTAAGCATTTGCGAGATCAAGGCCTGAATTTTTAAAACGAGTGTATGAGCGGCAATGTGCTGTTGCAAGGCCTGAAGAGCACTTAGAGAGTCAGTGCAAACGATAAAATTGCCAGGAAATAGCTTACATGTGATACCTGTCGTTGTTACGCAGTATATCAGATATTTTTCATGTAGTTAGAGCTGTTGTGACAAATAGCCAAGGAACGTCACAGCATTCAGCATTTTTTTCGTATTTTTTAAAACAAAACACAATTTATTTGTAGTAAGGTAGGAAGGGGGTAAGGGATAGCAGTTATTGTCCTGCAAGTTGTGGAGCCCCGCATTAGCACCTCCGATAGTAGCGTATATTTAAATGCTGCCGCATAATGTGCGGGAGCGCGTAGGAGTTAAGTTCCTTGGCCATGACCATGACCGAAGTCCTGAGAACGGCACTAAGAGGCCTGCTTTATTTTAGGGATTAGTGGACTTTATTGTTGGGGATTGAGAGCATAGTCTCTCCTTGCCCGTTCACGAAGTGAGACAGTAGGAAGTTCTGTGTTGACTTGCAGGTGATGCTCAACCAGGCGGTGGAGCAGTTGTAGACGCTGGTCTTTGAGCCCACGGCACCGGACACTGCACCCGACAAGCCGAAGGCTTTCTTTAGATACGTGGATGACACTTTTGTTGTGTGGCCCCACGGAAAAAAAAATCGCTACCTTTTTAGACCATCTCAACAATTTACACACGAACATCAGATTCACAATGGAAGTCGAGCAGAATGGCTCCCTTCCCTTCCTGGATGTTCTGGTCTACAGGAAACCGGATGGCAGCTTGGGCCATAAAGTACACAGGAAGCCCACCCATACAAACAAATACTTAGATGCCTCCAGTCACCACTATCCGACGCAGAAGAAGACAGTCATCTCCACCCTGTTCCACCGGGCACTGGACATATCAGAAGCAGACAACATTGACCGGGAGATACAATATCTCTGGAGTACCCTCCAACAGAATGGCTACAGTAACCACGATATCAAGGAGGCCCAGAGTAGAGTGTTCCGCAACAGGACCATTTGCCCGGACCCGTCACACACCAGCAGCACTGATAAATACCTCAGCAAAGCCGTCATCCCATTTTATGGTTCCCTGTCGAACAAAGTTGCTCGAATCCTCTCCAGATTCAACATCCGCAACTATTTCGCCGCTCCCAAGAAGACGCAACAGTACCTGAGGAAGGTAAAAGATGCAATTTCACTTAAGGTCCCAGAAGTTTACAAAATACCATGCGAATGTGGACAGGTTTATATAGGACAAACAGGACGGACGATCGAGGAAAGATGCAAGGAGCACCAGAGCAACATAAGGCTCCTACAACCGGAAAAATCAGCAGTCGCCCAACATTGTATTGAGCAGGTCCATAGAATTGATTTCAAAAGCACTACAGTCCTGGAACGCACCGACAGTTACTTCGACAGGATCATTAAGGAGGCTATCCAGATAAAATCACATCTACACAATTGCAATAGGGACTCCGGACTTCAACTTAGCTCAGCCTGGACACCGGCCTTAAAAAGCTTTTCGTTAATAGACACCAACTGCATCACCGATTGAAGGATAAATACTGGCACATGCCGTATGGATAGAGGTCTAACTTTTCGCCGACACATCAGGGACCTTTCGGCGAAGGTGCAGGGAGCAATTGCTTCCCTGTACCCAATACTGGGGTCTACCTCGATGCCAGTCCGCATGAAGTTGTACCTCTTCCGATCGCTGGTAAGCCCGGTGATGCTATATGTCTGCGAGATCTGGGGCATGGCAGCAGACAGCTGGATAGCATGGCTTCAACGTGCACAGAATAAAGGACTGCCGTCTATCTATTCTGTGGGACGTTATTTCCCTACCAGGTTGCTCCACGAAGCATCGGGTCTTCCATACGTGGAGGATGAAATTAGACGCTGGGCTTCAAAATTATACGCAAGTTTACCATCACATAGAAGCGCCCTTGTCAGATCATTGGGAAATTATGACCCTACTAGACGCCGATCTAGACTGCACCGGGTGCCCCGAATGGCATGCGGTCACCCTAGATAATCCAGGAGCTAACCCTATCAGCAGCTAAAGCTGAGCTCCTCATAATTCTTCCAAGCTATTTGGCATCTAGATTTCTCCCCAACTAATATCTAAAACAAAAGAAAAATTGGGTGCTAAGTACTGCATCCTCCCCTTCAACCCGAAGATACTTTGGTAACCTCAAAATTAACTCCCAATCAAAAACCTACATCACCTTCATCCTACATAATTCAATACAAATCCTACGTGCGGTAAAACCCATAAGGGGTGGGCACGCAGCAAAGACCTTCTGGCTATATGCAGCCAGCCAGCAGGAGCGAGCGAGCGAGTGAGCAAGCCATCACACTTAATTCCTGATGAAGGTCATAGAGTTATAATGGCCGAAAGCTCGATGTTCATCAATTTGACGCGGCTGATCAATCGTGAAGCCATAATCCAGAAGCTGGTCTAGTTTGGCGTCGGTGTTTGTGTGACTCTCCTCCAGCCGTGAGAGCTTTCGCTTCACAGATGATGAATTGTCACTGTTGTGGAGTTGCTGTAGATGTTGTTGTGCCACATCTAGCCGGGTTTGAAGTTCGGATGTGTTGTCTACAGGGCGATTGCTGTTATCTTTCTAAGTTTGTCGGCCTGCTCTGAGTGGCGTCTTGTGATGTTTGCGGTGACTGTCTCTTCGAGTTGTCCAAGGCGTGGTGCAATGTTGAGTACCTCCGAGTGGAGGTCATGGATTTCTTCTCAGGAGGACTGCGTAGCTGCGATGGAGTTTTCTAGAGAGGTGAGCCGGGATCCGATGTTCTCCAACTCCCTTCGAAGTTCCTGAAGGTCTTCCTTCAAGCCTTCTTGAGGAACGGTGGTAGGTGCTGCTGCTGATTTAGGAGGTGAGAGAGGTTTATCTTCCCTGGTCGCCGCTGTGTGGCCTTGTGTTCGATGCATCGGTCTGGGGTAGCGTGGGCACTGTGGTTGACCTGTAAAATGGCCTACGCCATTGCAGGTTGCACAATATTTGCCGTAGATCGTGACTCCTGCACTCATTGGTGAGGCACTGTGACCCACAGTATTGACAAATCGGAGGAGCTGTGCACGTGGAGACGCACTGGCCGTAGTCGCAGCATCGCCAAATTGCTTGCCTCGATTCTGAGGCAGCACCCTAACAAGGGCAGCCCCGTCCTCAAGGCAGCATCCTGCTCCAAGAGATCGACCAGATGCAAGCGAACTAAAGTGGTGGTGGACATTCTCGTAAAAATCCTGTTGGCTTTCCAAGCAGAGGGCCACAGCTGCTTCGTGGCGGAGAGGACGAATCTGCAAGGTAGATCCGCGGTACCCCGCAGATGACCAGGGTGCAGGATCCTGCAGAATTTGCTGGTGCTGGTGTAGAATGCGGCGCTCATTGTATATGCTATGCAACAGAGGCGTAGGATAGCCGTTGTGCAGTAACGCTAGCAGGCGGTGCTTGTTTTGCTTCTGCAGTATCGTGTAGTTACAAGTTGACGGTGTGCATAATCGCCCTTAAAAGAAAACGAGTCAGCGTTTTATCGATTAATTCGAAAGAAGTGGTTCTGTCAGCCAGCAAAGGACGGCTATCCGTAATCGATCTAAGCGCTCCAACGAAAATATAGGCTGCGTTCGTGAGAAGGGAACCATCACTGTACTCTCACCGCTGCACAACTAAAACTTTGATGCTATAAAGTCTGGTATGTATAAACCATGTGTACCAAAAATCTGCTGCGGACCCCCCCCCCCCCCAGGGGCCTACTTCGGTAGTTACTGGTTTGGCGCACCCGGGGTCCCGAGCCAACAGTCTCCCTCGTGTGGGCTCTTCTTCGTGGTTGAGGGAGACGGTCAACAGGCCCACCCAGGTGTAGGCCGTGCGTGGAGACCCGTGGAGAAAGTTTTTAGATTCTTGTCTAGTTTAGAGTTTAGGATTTAGTGAACAAAATTTTTAGTAGGTTTTGATTGATGTTCTTTATGTACGTGTATTTTTAATAGGTTTTGTTACACTTGTATAGTTTTTAGAAATTTATTTATATATATATATATATACATATACGAGGGCTATCCAGAAAGTAGATTACGTTTTCGTCTTTTTCCGCTAGGGGCGGGGCTAGCGCGGCCATCTTGGGGTCAGAGCGTTGCGCAGCTCAGTCGGCATCTAGCCGTGCTAGTGAGAGGTTCGTGTTGTGCTCCGTTCAGATACTGTGACGGTTTGAAATGTCTGCGTTAATTGAAAATACCGCGAGCTACGAGGTGCGTGCAGTAATTAGGTTTCTGACTGCAAAAAAACTGTAAACCGATAGAAATCTATCGGCAGCTTTGTGAAGTGTATGGGGACAACATTATCACTGAAGGTGGAGTGCGTCAGTGGGTCATCAGATTTAAAAATGGCCGAACCAATGTTCACGACGAAGATCGAAGTGGGAGACCCAGCATAGTGACTGCCGAACTTGTCGAAAAAGTCGATGCTAAAGTCCGTGAAAATCGAAGGTTCACAATAACGGAACTTTCTTTGAGTTTTCCACAAATTTCGCGAAGTTTGTTGCACGAAATCATCAGCGAAAAGCTTGGTTACCACAAGTTTTGTGCTAGATGGATTCCAAAAATCTTGACAGAGGACCACAAAAATCAGCGAATGGCTGCAGCGTTGAACTTTTTGGACGTTTACCCTAAGGATGGTGACTCTTTACTCGATCGCATCGTTACTGGTGACGAAACATGGGTGAAACACGTGAACTGTGAAACGAAATTGCAATCAATGCAGTGGGGGCACAGAAGTTCTCCCCAAAAACCCAAGAAATGCATGCAAACAATGTCGGCAAGGAAGATGATGGCGACTGTTTTTTGGGACAGAAAAGGTGTGATTTTTGTGGACTTCCTGGAAAGAGACACTACAATAAACTCTCAAAGGTATTGCCAAACTCTCCAAAAACTCAGAAGAGCCATTCAAAACAAGCGCAGAGGAATGTTGAGCTCTAAGATCTTGTTGATTCACGACAACGCCCGGCCCCACACGGCAAATGTCACTCGTGAAGTTCTTGAATCTTTTAAGTGGGAGTTGTTTCCTCATCCGCCGTACAGTCCCGACCTGGCACCGAGCGACTTCCACCTATTCCCAGCAATGAAGAAGTGGCTCGCTATGCAGCGTTTTGATGACGACGCACAGCTGCAAGAAGAGGTAACGAAGTGGTTGAAGGCGCAGGCGGCCGAATTTTTCGATAAATGCCTTAATTTGAATCGTGACTATGTCGAAAAGTAGTATTTGAGTGTGGCTTTCATCTGTATATAATAAAATTTGTTTCCTATACTTTGTTTACTTTTTATTCCAAAACGTGATCTACTTTCTGGATAGCCCTCGTATATATCATCATCATCATCTGCTGCTGCGGAGTAGAACCACAACGTCCAAACTAACAACGGAACTATCACTGTACTCACACCACTACGTACCTGAAAATTTGATGGTATAATGTCTGCTGTGTATAAACCATGTGTACCAAAAATCTTCTGTGGAATAGAACCACAATGACCAAAACTGTCAAGGGAACTATCACTGTACTCACACCACTACGTACCTGAAAATTTGATGGTATAGTGTCTGCTGTAAATAAACCATGTGTACCAAAACTCTGCAGTATAGTGGAACCGCAAAAGCCAGAACTGAAGCCTAGAGGGTGCCGAATACCACCACTTGCTAGAGCCTGTTTGATGTCAGCTGTGTTCTGGATGTGACGAACGGTGGTGCTTATGTATGCTATATTTGGACCGTTGTCCATTAGGGATAAACATGTCCCGTACAATGCTGTGTTTTTATGACTAACTTTTTCTAAATATTCTGTCCTATATTTCAGGTACTTGCAGCTATTCTCTGCACCCAATATTTGGAACACAGACCCCCACATATCGCAGGGATGATTACATGAAACATCTCTACGAAGGCAAAAGTGAAGTGTGTATATGTAGTGCTCTAACAGTTTTGAAAGGGAAAGTGACGCACTTACTAGGTGTAACGTTGCCTGCTGAACTGAATCTAATATAAATTTATGTAGCTATTTTCAAGATTGAAATCTACAATTATAAGAATAGATAAAAACAACAAAATAACCAAATTTTAAGATCCAAATACGAGGGCCTTTCAATTAAGAATAACCACAATTCTTTTTTGACAACGTACCTTTACTCATCCTCATAATTTTGATGGTCCTTCTCAAAATAGTCTCCCCTGAATGCGATGCACTTGTCCCAGTGTTTCTGCAAGTCTTCAAACACATGCTGGAAACCATTTTTGAGAGATCCTTCAAAATCACCTCCACAGCCTTCACCACTATTTCTGAAGATGGATAATATCTCCCATGAAGCCGTTTCTTCAAATTAGGGAATGGAAAAAAGCCACACGTGGCTAAACCCGGACTATAGGGAGGGAGAGTGATGCACTTCACGTTGATTTTTGGAAGTTATTCAGCAACAACTTTGGTAATATGTGGCCGTGCATTATCGTGGTGCAGCATCCAGCCTGCTTCATGGAAATGTGGTCTTTTGCCCCTAATATGAACTTGAAGTGTTTTCAGGATATCAGTGTAGTATTGTCCAGTTACTGATATGTGTGCAGGAACAGCATGCTGATAAACCGTTCCATGGATATGAAAGAGTGACATGACCATAACTTTCCCAGCAGAAGCAAACTGTTTTGCTTTTTTTGGGGGGGGGTGGCTGATAAAGGAGGTTTCCACACTGAGCTTTGCTGTTTGCTCTCAGCATCAAAATGATGTCGCCAAGTTTCATCTGCAGTGATTACGTTTGAAAGAAACTCCGGATCCTCCTCTAACATCAACTTTAACTGCGTGCAGACTTGCATGCGAATGTCCTTTTGCTCGGGAATCAACAGTCTTGGAACCCATCGCGCACAAACACGTCACATGTGTAATGGTTCTGTCACCAACGCGTGGCTGGCAGCCAATGAAATTTTCAGAAATTCAGAAAGTGATCTTAAGGTAATTTGTCGATTCTCTCTCACAATGGCAGCAGCAGTGTTGATGTTTTCTTCCGTAAGAGCAGTAACTGGAGCACTGGGTCCACGTTCCTTTGAAATTAATTTATCCCCTCTGAGATGAAATTAGAAATTCAAAGCCGCATATTGCTCTTCGTGTGTTACCTCCATTGTGGCCGCGCCGTGGCTCAGCGGTAAGACCGCTTGGCTCTCACCAAGGCGGCCCGGGTTCGATCCCAGGCGACCGCAAAGTGAGATTTGTGGTGGACAACACCTCGCTGGGGCGGGTTTCCTCCGGGATCTCCAGTTTCCCACGCCATCTCAGTCCACCAGTGCTCCAACTTCATCTCATGTATCATCAGTGTCATCGCCTGCGGTGTCGTATGTAGTAAAAGCGGGCGTTAAACACTACACATTTCATTTTCCATTGTAGCGGTAGGCGATACTGAACATGTCTGAACTTGCCTGGTACATACAGGCGGGAACCAGGAGTAGCAACAATGAAACTACTACGGCGTGTTTGCTTTACATTAAGCTAGCAGAATATAATAAGCTTAAATTTTAGTGCAAAAAGTTATGACCGTAAAAAAGTTATTATCGAATTATTGAACAGCACTCGTACGACATACTTACGAGGTTCAGATGGATCTCTCTCACTGTTGTACTTTTCCAGGTAGCAGTGGTTATAAAAAGTCATTATTACAATAGAGTTTGAGGCACACAATGGTTTGGGCTCAGTGTCACATTCTGGTTCAGGAACCTCTGTAGGTTCAGGTTCAGGAACTTCTGTAGGTTGTGGTTCAGGAACCTCTGTAGGTTCAGGTTCAGGAACTTCTGGGTATTCTGGTTCAGTTACTTCTGGATATTCTGGTTCCGTTACTTCTGGGTATTCTGGTTCAGTTACTTCTGGGTATTCTGGTTCAGTTACTTCTGGATATTCTGGTTCCGTTACTTCTGGGTATTCTGGTTCAGTTACTTCTGGGTATTCTGGTTCAGTTACTTCTGGAGGTTCTGTATCAGGAACTTCTGGATATTCTGGTTCAGTTACTTCTGGAGGTTCTGCTTCAGGTACTTCTGGATATTCTGCTTCAGGTACTTCTGGATATTCTGCTTCAGGTACTTCTGGATACTCCTCTGGATATTCTAGCCCATCTGATTCAGGATCCTCCACAATACATTCATGTTTATCACCACATGAGCACATTACGAGAAGATACGCTGAGGCAAAACAAAAGAAAAACAGAAACATTTTAGCTGATTATTTCTTGTTTAGTTCAATTCAAACTGAAAAAAGCAATGGCATGGCCAGGGTTTGAACCACGTATGTCCTCATTTCCGTCCGGTGGTTCTTACCCATTGAGCTACAATGAGTCTTCTCCAATTTATCCATATACACCGCCAGTGTTACGGTGTGATTAAGTTCCATCAATTAACTTAAATAATAAGTGTTTGATGAAGAAGCCTGGGACTCAAGTACTTACGAAAGTAATGCAGCAGCAAGCAAGTTGTGTGTAATAACTTAATAAAAAGATTACAATGATAGATCATTTTCAGTTTTATCATAATCATCATAATGAGTGGAGTGAACAAAGTCAAAGGTGCCACATGTTTTACTTCAATACTGGTTTGGAATAGATCTAGTATAGTTTAGATTTTTACTGTGCATATTCCAAAATTTTGCAATTTACAACTTTAGGCTACCTTTATTTGTCTTTACCTTGTTGGTACCTTGTCTTACATGACTCCCTGGTCTTCTGCTCTCTCAGGTAGCTCTTAACCTCCATGCCTCCTTGTTACTTAATTAGTCCCTTTCTTCCCGCGCATCTTCATTTATTATATTCTTTACATTTCTTGCCCATTTTGCTTTTACTTTCTGCAAGAGCTCACCAATACTTCTTACCTTCTTCTTCTACTTTCCTGTTAACACTTTTATAGCTACTATCCTCTTCTCTACTTTCTCCCATTTTTCCTCCCAAACCTTTTCTCTCCATATTACAACCTCCTACCATTCTGTTACATAGTGTTCTATGTTTCCTTCCCCGCCCCACAATTCACAAATTCCCTTTTCCCTACCTCTTATCCTCTTAGAAATATTATTCCTGTTCTCATCCAAGCTAACCCTTCTCTCTCTTGCCTATTGCAGTAATCTACGTATACTTCTCGTCCCCAGTTTCTTTTTATTTGTTTGTAAAATTGTAATGATTTCACATTTTCTAGACTTTTTTTTATTTATCCAGATTTAGGAACCCTATTTTACACAGTGGTATATTAGGGTTATAGTTGATACATAAAAATACACAATTTTAACAAAAATATTTTAAATACTAGAAGGAAGAAAATATGTTATAATCAGATGCATATTAATTTAAACTATTTCAGACGTTTAAACACTGAGTTTATAAACATCATGAAATACTTATACTGTTGTGGCTTCATTAGCAAAGATGTGAGCGGAGCAGAAAATTCAGTTCCTAGAGAGTCTAGTTTGAATATTAATTCTTGTCTTTCTCTCCAGAAAACGGGACAACAGAAAAGGAGATGAACCACAGTTTGAAATTCTTCACCACACATGCACTTGGGGTTAGATGTTAAGTGAAAACGTGATAAGTATTCACCAAATTTACCATCTCCACTTAAAAATTGTGTCAAAACAAAATTTGGTACAAGAGTTTCACATTTTCCTCTGTCAAATACACTAGGGAAAAATAATGTTTTTAGCCATTGTTGGTTCCATTCTTCAAGAATGTGTTGATCTATTATTCTCCTTACATTAGAAATCGGACATAAAGGGTATGTCACAGGAAGAATGGACTCTGCAGTAATCAACTCTCTCGTTACCTAAAATTCCACTGTGTCCTTTAAGCCATCGCATGCAAGTATGTCGTGGATGGTTTTGAAGCAAGGTGTTGATTTCATGTGCTAATGAATTTAAATTGTATTTATCATTAATAGCGAGTAGAGCTGATTGTGAATCACTGTTCCCATTAACAGTACGACATTTTATAGCTTCTTTAATTGCTAAGAGCTCCGACTGGAATACAGAACATTCAGGTGACAATTTAAACACGGAGTGAGTTAATTTCCCATATTTCCTGTCTTTCTATATCTTCTATTCTGCATTTTACCAATTTACCCACATCGCTTGTATACTTTTCCTCTAATCTCCATATATCTTCCATTCATTTTTATATAATTCCTCCTATATCTGCTCATCAGCTAATTGAGTTCACAATTTTTTTTTTTTTTTTTTTTTTTTTTTTTTTTTTGCTGCCTCATGCATAATTTCATAATTTCCCTTCTTCTTTGGCCAATCACCTATACAGAAATTGAATTATTCTTTCCATTATTATTTCATTTCTTCTTGTCTTTCCTAATTCTACTAAAGCTACTTCCTTAAGTGCTGATCTTGGTAAGCCTAGTAGCTCTTTACAAAACCTTCTGTAGTTTTGGTCAACCATTTTGTTTACCTCTTGCTCCCCCCAGATCCCCACTACATACAACATTTTGGATTCAACTAGTGCTTCATACGTTCTTTCTAACCACTTGGTTGTCATTTCTAGCTTATATTTGCATATTCTTATACCATTTATTGCTGTCCTTCCTTTTGCTTCCATTTTTCTCCTGTATGTTTCCCACTTTCCATTTTTATTCAACCTCACTCCGAAGTATTTAAACTCATTGACCACTTCGACCCTTTTGCCATTTAGTACCCACTTGTGCTTTACCGGGAAATATGAGTCAGTTGGATAATTTAATGTCAGGACGGCAAGTTGGCCATGTTCGCTCAATGGCTAAGAGCGACTGGACAGAAACCAGAAGATGCGTGTTTCAAATTCCAGAAGTGGCACTGAAATTTCTAGTTTGAGTCTATGTATTCAAAATCATAGCCTATACCCCACTAGTGTGAAGAAACGATCAATTAACTTAAATTATTTCTTGTGTTTATATACCCATTTTATATAAATTAAGTTACAAAACCGTATTTATTAACCAATGGAGACAAACTTCCAAAGGTGCTTGGCACACCAGATCCCCCGATCTAACGCCACCGGAGGTTTTTCTTGTGGAGTATCTAAAAATAGCTTGTACAAGAAAAGGCCATGGATAATTGATGTTCACAAGGCATTTACGGCGAGGATACACTCCGTAAAACTTCAGAGAACATGGTGAGACGAGTGCAAACATATATAGATGCTGGTGGAAGACACTTGCAACATTTTCTCTGAGATGTAAATAGTGTAATATAATCTCCCAATTGTGTATTATATTCTCCCAAAGTTGTACGTGTGTCCTATTATTGATTCAAAAGTTATGGCTTATTGAAACGGTTCAGCTTTATAGGGATCGACTCTATTTTAAAAACTAGGTTGTTTTGACACCTGAATTAAAATAACATAAATACAAAAGATAACTGGTTATTCAGGTATTATGCACTGGGTGGAACCTCATCAATAATTATATTTTATTGTAACTCTATGTGCCGTTACCTCTTCACCTCCTCTGAATGGCAGTTAACAACAATTACATTTGCCTCACACAAAATATTAGGTTACTATGGAAATAGTAAGATTGTCTTGCTTAACAGTTTCCCTATTACTCCAAGAAATGAAATTAAACATCAGTTAATAGGTGCTCAAATTGTTCCTGAGCGGTCAGGTCAAGATAAGCATTTTAAATCACTGCTATATCCAACTCTCCCATTGGTAGAACTCTCCAGCAAGTTTATAGAGGCCTGTTTTCATAGCAACGAAATCTTTTGACATAAAATAAATTGTTAGGCAACTACAAGAAAACTGCCGTTTAGTAGTGAGAAATGCAATTATAAGTTTCCTTTATTTGCGATAACATAAGACTCTGTAAATACGAGGGAGCTATGAAAAGTTTCCGAAGTAATACAGGTACAAGATAATTTTTCACACTTTTGTTGTTCTTTCTTTTTTTCCCTCCAACTTAGTCTCCTTGTAACTCTACACACTTCTCTCAGCGATGCTCCCATCTCTGTAACACGTCCAAATAGTACTCGGAGTTTTTCAACATAGTCTCCTTGTAACTCTACACACTTCTCCCAGCGATGCTCCCATCTCTGTAACACGTCCAAACAGTACTCGGCGTTTTTCAACATAGTCTCCTTGTAACTCTACACACTTCTCCCAGCGATGCTCCCATCTCTGTAACCCGTCCAAATAGTACTCGACGTTTTTCAACATAGTCTCCTTGTAACTCTACACACTTCTCCCAGCGATGCTCCCATCTCTGTAACCCGTCCAAATAGTACTCGGCGTTTTTCAACATAGTCTCCTTGTAACTCTACACACTTCTCCCAGCGATGCTTCCATCTCTGTAACACGTCCAAATAGTACTCGACGTTTTTCAACATAGTCTCCTTGTAACTCTACACACTTCTCCCAGCGATGCTTCCATCTCTGTAACACGTCCAAATAGTACTCGGCGTTTTTCAACATAGTCTCCTTGTAACTCTACACACTTCTCCCAGCGATGTTCACATCTCTGTAACACGTCCAAATAGTACTCGGAGTTTGTCAACATAGTCTCCTTGTAACTCTACACACTTCTCCCAGCAATGCTTCCATCTCTGTAACACGTTCAAATAGTACTCGGTGTTTTTCAACATAGTCTCCTTGTAACTCTACACACTTCTCCCAGCGATGCTCCCATCTCTGTAACACGTCCAAATAGTACTCGGCGTTTTTCAACATAGTCTCTTTGTAACTCTACACACTTCTTCCAGCGGTGCTCCCATCTCTGAAACACGTCCAAATAGTACTCGACGTTTTTCAACATAGTCTCCTTGTAACTCTACACACTTCTCCCAGCGATGTTCCCATCTCTATAACCCGCCCAAATAGTACTCGGCGTTTTTCTCTGCAAAATAATTGTTCACGAAGGTGATTGCCTATTCATTTGACGAAAATCTGTCCAACAAGTGCAACTTTCAGATCAGGGAACAAAACTAATTCGTTTCGGGCTAGATCTGGCGAGTTCAAGAAGTTCAAACCGTAAATCGTGGATTTTCGGTATTGCAACCCCTGAGGTGTGAGACAGTGCGTTGTCTTGTTGAAACAGGATTTTCTTTTTATGCAAGTGTGGCCGTTTTTGCGCAATTTCTGCCTTCTATCTTGTCAAGTAATGACGTGTAGTATTCTCCTGTAATGGTGTTTCCATTTTAAAGACAATCAATTAAAATAACTCCATGACAATCCCAAAAAGGAGTCATCATCACTTTCCCAGTCGAAAAAACAATTTCATCTACAGTAATTAATCGGCGTCAAAACTCCTATTTATTGCGCCTAAATTGCTCCAACTGAGCGTTGGAATTGTTCATTCGAACATGTTTTTGGTCTAACGTGAACAAACGCGACACCCAAAGCGTAGACAGCTTTCTCATGTTTAATATATGACAAACATGTTGTTTTGTCATGATCTATCTCTCACTTTAATTCGGCGGTCGTCCCGCAACAATTGGAAAAAATTTGACGATGTTTTCTTTCGTACGTGTAGTTTTTGGGCGTCCCGAACGTTCATCGTCTCCCAAGCTCTTACGGCCACGTTTAAGTTCAGAGGCTCAAAATTTCACTGTGGTAAATGATGGTGCAGAGTACCCATACACATAATCCAACTCACCTTTGATATGCGTAGGTGTATTGCCTTTCAAAAACAAATATTTAATGACAGCTCGATACTTGATTTTGTCTATTTTCATAAAAATACATCAACTCACCGAAACCACTGTTACATAACAACTGAGCGTCCAAAATGCTGTAACGTTGGTGAGTAACCGTCAACAGATGAATAACGAAGTTCACTAGCTTTTATTTAATAGTTCATGTTGATATCGAAAACTTTTCACACCACCCTCGTATTAGTAGGAATTAACGTACCTTTTTGTAGTATTTTCCTTTCAAATATTACATTTTACCTGAATTGTTCAACGAGTAGATTTAATTACATTTGCACTGTTATTTAGCTACGTAAGATCGTGTAATTAAAGTGATGCCACCAAATAGCTCAAAAAGGAGGTGTTGCGATCTTTATAGTGGAAGCCAATAGAAAATCAACTAATATATTTAATTATAATTCTAATTTTGTATATATGAGAAGCGTGCCTTAGAAGTTAAGTTCCACAAATGCCAATAAAATAAACGTGATTCTAATTCTCGGATAATGGCACTTACCCACAAATAATGCTGCCATCTGTTCTGTCTGTTTCTGCTTTTAGAATAACAACTAGTGCTAAACTTTTATCATATATACATGCTAAGCTCCACTGTACGTTTTATGACCGCACTAAAATGTACTTATTATAATCAAAAGCAATACAAGAATATTTCACATACAATTTTAATTGCATATCATAAACATAAAATCAGTTTATTTTAGCTCATACTGCAGACAAGCTTAGGAAATAAATAGATAAGCAAGACACTTAGCTGTAATGACTTCTGATAAGTAATTAACCGTAATAAAGGAAAAGTCTACTGAAACATGATGCGCTTTCTACTCCTCTGCAGTCTGCTTTTATGAAAATTTGTTCCTCTATTTGTCACTCTGTTGTCTTATTGCGTTTTTCTTAACTTCAAGTAAGTATGGTAATATGGGATGTGGGAGTATGAGAATTAGAAGACAAGCCGTGGGACATATTTCTCATCAATGGAGAAAGAATTGTCAGTTGAATTAATAATTAATGCAAGAATATTGTAGAAACTAAGAGACTGTAGTAAATGTAAAAGAAATATGTGACCTGGAAAAAGTTTGAAAATGAGTTTATTTCGAATGAAAATGCCACAGAGTTATGAAAGAGCTTCCTGAATATTACGTAAATTTAAAACGAGGTTCGGACGGAAGTGACGAGTGACTTCAACGTTTCAAGACGTGAGGAGGACAATGTATTACCCACATAATTGAGGTGAATTATAAAATCAGGAAGTTATTAATACTTGAAACAAAGGTGAGATAATGGCCCCGCCTTGGCTCAGTGGTTAGACCGCTTGGCTCTCACCAAGGCGGCCCGGGTCGATCCTAGGCCACCGCAAAGTGAGATTTTTGGTGAACAACACGGCGCTGGGCGGGTTTTCTCCGGGATCTCCGGATTCCTTCGCCATCTCATTCCACCGGTGCTCCATCTTCATCTCATGTATCATCAGTGTCATCGCCTGCGGTGCCGTATGTAGTAAAAGCGGGCGTTAAACACTACACATTTCATTTTCAAATGTGAGATGCATATACGAGTGGTGTCGTGATCTTTGAATCACCCAGTAGTTTTTATGCTAGAGTGATGAAAATGTTTCAGTGTCATCACTGATCACTTGGGAAACAATGTTGGTTGTTTCCGTGATTTGAGCCCTTTTTTTCTTCTGCGGTGAGTGTCAAAAGTGACTAAGTTGTCAGTTGGAGAAAATTGAGGCTCGTAGTGTCATCAAGTTCCTCCATTTGAAGGGCAAAACTGCCCGGGAAATCCATGACGAAATGACGTCTCTTTAAGAAAATGATTGCCCATATTGTGAGGTGTAAAGGGAATTTTCAAACTGGTCACAGTCTCTGACAGGTGAGCCAAGAGCTGGTAGACCGTCAACTGTCACAGTGAAGAGAGTGGAGTGTTTAATACTGGAAGACAGACGAGCAACCATCCAAATGATCATGAATGAGACACATCTTAGTTATGGTAGTGTGTGGACGATCTACGCATGTCTAAGGTATTTGCACGGTGTGTGCTACGTTTGCTAACCACTTTCCAAAAGCAAACGCAGCGTGACCTTTCAAGACAGATGTTGGTGCCATTGGAACAGGAGGAAGATGACTTTTATGATTGTACGGTAAGCATGGATGAATTCCGGGTCCATCAACATGCTTCAGAGACAAAAACAATGAGCATGGAATGGAAACATGCCGATTCCCCCTCCCAAAAAGGGAAAGGTGCAGAAGTCACCTGGGAAGGTAATGCTTTCAGTTTTCCTGGGAGTGTCATGGGGTCAACCTTACAGATTATATTGCCAAGGGTCAAACCATCACTGGCAGATACTACTGCAATCTTCTGGACAAGTAACGAGCAGCTCTGATTAAGAAACGACGCGGTATGCTCTACAAAGTTGTTCGTCTTCTGTCTGACAATGCACCAGCTCATTCATCTCAAGTTGCAGTTGACAAAACAAGAGAATGTTGCTTTGAGACCTTACAGCATCTGCCTTATTCGCCCGATCTCGCACCAAGTGACTATTTCTTGGCAATTAATTGTTCTTTCACACTGGCCGTGTGTAGGCTAAATTGTGGAAACGTAGAGTCAGAATGAAAAATTCAATGCCATAGCCGGGATTTGAACCACGGATCTTCTGGTTTCCGTCCAGCCGCACTACCATTGTGCTACTATGGCCAACGTGCCGATATGACATTAAATTCTCCAACCGACTCGTATTTTCCCGGTAAACCACTCAGCAGTTCTCATAAACACGTGAGATAACTACCTTAATGGCGACTTACTACATGTAAGTACTTTAAGGCCCGGGCTTTCTAGTTTACCACTATTAGGTTAATTATTGGCAATTAATTGAAAACTGCTGAGTGGTTTACCGGGAAAATACGAGTCGGTTGGAGAATTTAATGTCATATCGGCACGTTGGCCATAGTAACTCAATGGTAGTGCGGCTGGACGGAAACCAGAAGATCCGTGGTTCAAATCCGGGCTATGGCATTGAATTTTTCATTCTGACTCTACGTTTCCACATGACTATTTCTTGTTCTCGGAAATGAAGAATCCGTTGCGGGGTCGCCGAATTGACAAAACAATGACGTCATTAATGAAGTGAAAGAGTAGTTTAAAGCGACACCCTCTCGTCTTCCTATACAATGCATTTCCTAAACTCTGTTGTATTCTATACCCTTCATAAAACTTGTTTCGACAGTCTATACCTCCTCTGATTGCTCCTCAAAATCATTTCTACTCATAGGCCGTACTCTATTATGAATGCAATTTAGACGCCCAAATATAGCAAATTGAAATCAAAATCTTCGTTCACGCCCACTATCTCCAATATTCTACATTTGTAAACGATTTAACAACAGTAATAGGATTTTTTGTTTAACAAGAGACTTAACACGAGTGTTAAGCTAACACTTGTTAGTGAAATGCATTTTTCTTATAACTATTGCTAAACGACTATACCAGTCGCAAAGGTTCAAGACATATGAACGCTGGCCAATGTTCAAGCGGAGCGCTGTTGTCAAGCGTAGTACGTACACCGTAGAAGTTGTGTACATAAGATCAGTTTTACCCGTCAGCAAAGGTTCTGGCTATTCTTCCGGTAATTAAACAACATATTAAATATTCCTAAAATATTAAGATCTTACCTTGACACACGTCACAGCAGTGGAACAGCAAGTACGGTTTCCAATCCAGTAATTCGCTTTACGACTTCATGGATCTTTCTCGGAGATTGGAACACAGCTACGCTCACTTTTTCTAAGGATCAAGCTGCTTCACTACAAATTCGTGACACTGTGTGTACACTACCTACACCACAACGTTACAGAGTTAATTGCTGTGGTTTTGAAATGTCTACAGTTGATCTATAACCTGTATTGGAGAGCTTTCGTAAAAACTTGTTGGTATTAAATATAATTTTTCTGCTCTGGGAATGAATTACGTCACATTTGTTGATGTAAACATCACTTGTCTCAGCTTTGAGGAACAGTTCACGTACTGGGATCACAAACACTGGTAAAAAGATATGTATTATAATAATAATTTAATGTATGTATTGCAGCTCAAGTTCAGCACACAACTTAACGATGCCATTCACTTTAACAAAACGAACTAAAAGTTAACTCTGTTTCAAACTGCGTAACTTCTGTATGCTTGAGACAAATGTTATGAGGAAATAATGTTGTTGTTTTTCAAGCTTATTCTAAGTTGAATGGATGGATGTTGGGTGTAACTATAATCATGTGAAGATAAGTGCATCGTTCGTGTTATAATATCATAGACACAGGATTTTTGTACGTTCATGATCATAAAGTAAAATTCTTTCTTATATGTTTGGCATCTGCAATATTCAAATATTTATCCGTAACATTTAACTATAACAAGTGAAAGATAAAACGTGCATCGGTCGTGTTCTAAGTATCGTAGAGACAGAAGTTTACAAACGTCATGATAAGATAATAAAATTCTTTCTAATTATCAGATTGGCATCTGTCATTTTTCGAACATTTATCCGAGCGTAATTAATTAATATGTTCTCAGTTCAGACGCGCGAGATGCGTGTACCACATTCGGTAGCGCTGCTAGGAGGGGCAAGCTTAGGATTTGCTGCAGTACGGCCAACCTCCATTTGCCTTTAACTTTTGCGAAGATTATAATAGCTGTGTTAAGTGTTAACACCTGTTGGTGAAATCTGGTATAAGTGACAGTCAACTCTTTGAAGGCTGTTTCCAATGTGCAATATGTCAGTTATCTCTAAGCTTATAGACCTGGTTTCATTTGAACATTATTTCACACATTTTATTCATCGTTCAGTATAATTTAATACGATATGATTTACTCTATAACTTCAACTTACAATATTTTACTTACTCTAGTTCCATAAATTCATAGACATGATTGGTATAAATTAGTAATAGGGCTGTTCAATAAAGGATGATCATAATTTTTTTACAGTCACTTTTTTTTTCACTAAAATTCAATCCTATTATATTCTATTAGCTTAATGTGAAACACACACGCCGTAGTAGTTTCATTGTTGGTACTCCTGGTTACCGACTGTGAGAACCAGGCAAGTTCAGACATGTTCAGTATCGCCTACCACTGCAATGGAGCTAACATGTAGTTAAAGTTGATGTTAGAGGAAGATCCGGAGTTTCTTTCAAACGTAATCACGGCTGATGAAACTTGGCTACATCATTTTGATCCTGAGAGCAAACAGCAAAGCTCAGTGTGGAAATCTACATCACCAACCCCCCCCCCTAAAATCAAAACTGTTTCCTTCTGCTGGGAAATTAATGGTCATCTCATTCTTTGACATTCATGGAATGGTTTATCAGAATGTTGTACCTGAACAAACATAAGTAACTGGACCATATTACACGGTTGTCCTGAAAATATTGCAAGTCCATATCAGGCGCAAAAGACATTGCCATAAAGCAGGCTGGATGTGGGGCCGCATATTACCAATGTTGTTGCTGAATATCTTGCAAAAATCATCGTGAAGTGCATCTCTCACCCTCCATATAGTCCGTATTTAGCCTCATGTGACTTTTTTCTATTCCTAACTTGAAGAAAAACCTTCGTGGGAGGCATTATTCATCATCAGAAACAATGGTGAAGGCTGCGGAGGCGTTTTTGAAGGATCTGTCAAAAAATGGTTTCCAGCATGTCTTTGAAGACTGGCAGAAACGCTGGGACAAGTACATCGCATTCAGGGGAGCATATTTTCAGAAGGACCATCAAAATTATGAGGATGGGTACAGGTACGTTGTCAAAAAAAAAAATGTGATCATTCATTATTGAACAGTCCTCGTAGATAAGATTGGTAGAAAATTAAGCAACTCTTTGTATTCCTATCGACTCTGGGAAGCTAATAAAAACTGAAAATTGTCTGCAACGTCGTGAATACAAACTTTGTACTTCAAAATGCAACCAATTCTATAACTATGGTTAAGTGTTTATAAATCTAGCATTCCAGTCAGACCCTTAAAACTAGTCTCTTGCATTTGTTACTCCAAAATCCTACTCTGCGTCCAGAAAAATGTAAACCAACAAAGTACCAAATACCAAGATTCAATCTTACACTTTGATATAATTTCGGCTTTAACTTAAACACTTTCACCTCTACGGCCAAGTTAACGGAAAACAATGTTTTGCAAGAACTGACTTTATGGTTTAGACGTTCCCAGTTGATACTCCAAGATATGTACATAAGCAGACAAACAACCAGTAATTGTGCCCATGTTGGCTCCCCACCTGTGAATAAATACCCAAAGTTTAGTTAAAATACGTGTGTGAAAAATTATTTATTTGAAGAAGAGTGTATATCAATCGAGTAACACAAAATCTTGGTTAATTACAAAACGTGTTTTTGTTAAAGTTCATGTCATACAAAACGCGAAAATTTTACTCCCCCCAGTAAGGAATCCTCATCCTTATCTCCTAATTACATGGAAGGTATTTGCAAGTACGCATTTTATAAGCATTTCTTTCATGATTTTCTAATGAAGTACAATACGTTTTAAATATATTCATTACAATAGGAATATACCTACGTATTGAATTATTTGGGAACAGCTTCTGAAGTTATCTTCGCTCTACAGAGCAGATGTCGCAGAGACTTCCAGATTTGGACTTCTAAGCTTCGTCAAGGAATGGTCATTCAAGTTTCCACTGCCGAATCGAATTTTCTGGTTCCTGCTACAGGGAAACCAGTGAGTCGCCCTCCAGTTGTTAGGACCGTGTGGTCAATCCAGTAGAGGACACTTGGGGAGGAGAAAGAAAGAGGTAGTTTGAGAGGGAAGGATAAGGGGAGAGAAGAGATGAACTGGTGAGATGGAGAAATGGATGGGGCGGAAACGCAGTGAGGTGGCGACAGAGAAAAGTAGAGAAAGCGCCAGACAGATCGACGGCATGAAGGAGAGAAATAGAGGTACAGGGTGTGGGAAGCACAGAGGCAGAGGAGCGCTTGGTTGGGAGAGACCTCGGGGTAGAGGAGGAAATGGTGTATATCCACTCAGAAGGATAAGGTTAGCTGTGGTAAGCAAAATAAAAATTGATGTCATTCACTACAGATATTTTATTACAATTTTTAAATCACATAGTTTAGGTTTATTTCTTCCACTCCGTAAATGGTGTGTCCTCTTCCGTAAATATTGGACAGCACATGAAAACGAAAGCTGAAAAATAAAAAGTGAATGAACGCTATTTGCATAGAACCCAATGATGCAAACAATTGAATGTGTCTGTTTTAACAATAATGACAAATTTAACTGTACCTCCTCCCTTTGAGAACTGCTACAGTGTTTAGCTACTGAATGGGCAAAATACATGCTTCACCCTTATCTAAATAGGGTTCATGTTGGGGTGAAATTCAGAGTAAGATGTGGGCTGAATGTACTATCGGAAGAGGCTGAACAGAAGTTAGTCTTGAGACAGAGGTGCAAATTGAGTCTTATAGTATTACATTTATTTATAGATGACATAATGGCCAGGGCTAAGGAAAGCTATACCCATTGCCCAATAGTAATGAACAAACAGATCCCTGGTTTATTCTATGCGGATTATTGAAGAGTAGGAGCAATTTCCATAATAGGTATACAAAATTCTTCTTCTTCTTTCTCTAACTGCTTTGTGCTATTAAGCGTGGAGTACAAGCCTCTTCTACCCATTTCCTCCGCTTTTCTCGGTCCATCATCATTCTCTTCAATTCTGTCATGGTTTTCCCTCTATCCTTCCCCAACTTCTCAATGCATTCCTGATACAACATGCGTGGCCTTCCACTAATTCTTTTACCTTCTGGTCTTGCTTCTAAATATTGTTTGGGTTTTCTTTCTTCTGACATGCGGAGTACATGTCCATACCATTTAAGTTGTCTTGTTTCCAATATTTCTTTAACGGAGTGTGTACCCAACTCTTCCCTTATTGTTACATTTCTAATCATATCTCTTCTTGTCTTCCCCACAGCTCGTCTTAAATATCTCATTTCCATAGCTGTTATTTTGCTTTCTTGTTTCTGTAGGAGAGTCCAGCTCTCTGCTCCATATAATAGAGTTGGTAGTATTATTGTTTTAAATACTATAATTTTTGTATCTTTTGTTATTTCCTTTTTTCCCCACAATAGTATTATTAATCTGATAGTAGACCAAATTGGCCTTTCTTATTCTGTTTAGAATTTCCTGCTCTAATTTTCCATCCTTATT
Source organism: Mantis religiosa (assembly GCA_030765055.1). Lineage (NCBI taxonomy): Eukaryota > Metazoa > Arthropoda > Insecta > Mantodea > Mantidae > Mantis > Mantis religiosa. The sequence continues at coordinate 11,350,445 of CM060951.1, forward strand.
TATAATTGTACCCAGGTATTCATAACTGTCCACCTGTTTTAAGATTTCATCATTACATTTAATTTTAACTTCTTCTTTCCTTCCTATATACATGGTTTTACTTTTGGGTATGTTTAATTCTAAACCTTTTCTAGTTAATTCTTCTTTCCATTCATTTAGCGCTAATTGTAAATTATTATTACTATTTGCTATTAATATGACGTCATCAGCATATATCAACGATTGTGCCCAAACTGGTCTTAAATTACTATATCCTATCATAGTTCTTGCTGTTCTTCTTTTGCAAATTTTCCATATTTCATCCATCACAATAATAAATAAGAGTGGGCTGAGGCTATCTCCTTGTTTAACTCCTCTATTCATCAGAAATGGTTCTGATCCTTGTCCATCTAATCTTAATATCCCTTTTGGTTCTTGATAAACTGATTGTATTGCTTCAATAAAATTCATAGGTACTTTTTTGTTCGTTAGAGCTCTCCATATTTCTTCCCTAGGTATTGAATCAAATGCTGCTTTCAAATCTAAGAATCCTAATACAAAATTCAATTGAGGCAATTCATAGGTTTGGCACTGATTGGGGATTAAGAATAAACAGCAAAAATCAAATATAATGGTATTTAAAAGAGGCTCGATACTGAGAAAAGAAGAGGAATGGTTTTTAGGAGATCAAAATATAGAAAGGAATATGACTATTTAGGTGTAAGGATGTGTAGCAGTGGAGGATGGGCTGACAAGCCAGAAAAGTGTTAGCTAAAAGCTGGGTGGCAGTTTCAGGGGTAAAAATATGTAAATATACACTGGAAATATCAGTTAGATGGTTAGAAAGAATGTATGAAGCGGTTGTTGAAACAAGAACAATGTATGGGACACATCAGAGATAGGAACATAATTAGACCAGATGTATGGACTGTTTTGTAAAAAAACTAGTAGGGCTGCCATAATTGGCATGAAAAGTGGCATTACTACAGTTGGGTAATACAACACGGAGGAAAGTACTAATAGAGAGAATACTGAAATGCTGGTATAAGTGTATTAAAGGGCAGAAAGAGGAATTATTGTATCTGTGCATGAAGCAACAGAAAATCGTTAAGAACACAAATAGTTGGTGATCGGAATTGGAAAGAATGATATCGAAGATAGGCATGGGAGATTTATGCAGAGCAGAGTACCATTTGACTCATATATTTTCCCGGTAGACCACTAGGGGCTCTCGCATCGGAGATACACCGGAGAGAAATGGACAATTTAATGTCAGGACGGCCCGTTGGCCATAGTTGCTCAAAGGTTAAGAGCGACTGGATGGAAACCAGGAGATCCGTGGTTTAAATCCCGGCCATGGCATTGAATTTTTCATGTCGACTCTATCCATCACTATATATACATATATTAATTATACATCAATTTATATATATATATATATATATTCTTTTATTGAAACAGTTTGTTAGCACATTTGTATACCCCTAAGGCGGCCGACCTTGTTTACTACTGGAGTTAAACCACGCCCCCCTATCCTATATTCACAGCATATACGCACAACCAGCCGAGTCCTAGAAGTCCTAAGTCTATGTATTACGGACTGTCCTCTGTGTCGTTCTCCTAAGACAATCCGTCCTATACAACCATTCCGGGAGCACACTGTTACAGACATTGTTATAAAATATATTATATTTAACTCCCTTTTGAACCTGAAACTTGGCGAGATTTGAGCCACGACCAATGCCATTATCTTCGGTGACTATTAGCATATAACCTCTGTGACCTAGGGAGATTTACGACAAACTACGTATAGACGACTGCGGTTTTAGCACTGCTGAATAATATATATACTTAGAGCATATCCAGTAACACAATTTAATCGCTGTTATTAGAACCGTGGAGACTCTAAAATGCTTTAAACCCTAAGGACAAAGTTTCCGGAGTTCAGAATACCAGAAGGAAAGCTATGAAGTTAACGAGAGTAGGGGAAACTGGAGCGTAAAATTCCTCGCAGGTCGCTTAACCAGCAGTACGGTTGAAATGACGTCCTGGAACAAGGAATTATATATAGCTGTGTGTTAACAAGCTGCGATTTTAAAACATTAATGAACTTACGGTCATATACCAGTAAATGAATGTGATTTCTACATTCCAAATTTAATGATTAACAGCCAAATCTATTATTCTACTCTCTTTCCGAAATCCTGCATAAAGAATAAGTGCAGTCTGCTAACAGTGGAAATCTGTGAGAAACAATCAGATTGGCGGTAACACGTGACCTTTCCCTGTACCGTTCGGTGATACAGCAGTAGAGTGTTTTATAGTTGGCGGAATCGAATAGTCTAAATGTCATATCCCGCGTGAAGTCAACCACAAAAGTAGAGGGCTGAGAAGAGCAATCGAGGCAGCTAATTCTTATTGCAATAACTGGAGTTTGAAAGTGAATGAAAACAAAACAAATATTATGATCTTCTAAAAGGGATACAGGTTGCGTAAGGATGAGAAATGGGAGGTTAATATAAGAGAAATTGAGGTAGTAAGGAGATTTGATTATTTGGGGACAACGTTGATTTAAAATGGCGGCTGGAAAGAACAAAAAAAAATTGATGTCTGTGGCAAAAATTAAAATGTCCATGAGAGTGTTAAGATCACGCTACAGTAAATTGCCACATATAAATGTAAAATAATTGGAGAGGGTTTATACTGCAATGGTAGAAAGTACAATGTTACATTGATCAGAGGTTTGGGGAGATGATGAGGCTTGGAGAGGGACTGATAGACTACATAGATCCTTTTGTGTGTATATATATATAATATACACATTGTTTGAATCTAAAAAATATAAAGATCTGTTAGAACCCATAGAAGTATGCTACAAGTGAAATATGTATATAACATCGTCAGAGATCCTGAGGACTTAAGAAAACTGGAAGAAATGGCCGAGATCATCTCTACGCGAGTCATGGAGGAATATAAGCAACAGATAGAAAGACGTGAAAGAGAACCACGGAGAAGGAGAGAGAAACAATCAGCTGTAGAACCAAGGAGGTCAAAAAGGAATATACAAAGGGAACCAGAGGATGGAATAAGGCGAGAAAACGAAATGGAAGATCAACAGGAACAACATATATGTGACCAGGAAATACCACAAAGGATCAACAGGAGACGCCAATACTGGACATCCATACACAGAATGGGAGCAGGAGCGACAAGCAGATTAGCGGAAGACTCAGAAGAAGAGCCGAGTTAACAGACATCTGCAATAGAATAATGTTTACGAAAGAAATCTGAACTAATGGACGAATTCTCTCCAAATGATGGTGGAAACACTACAAGTCTAACCGAGAGGAATATTACTACCAATAGTCGGATAGGAAATGGCAGTAAATAAAAGATAGAAAGTCTTATGTAGTAGACTTAGGTATTGAGTTAGTTTGGGGAATTGTAAAGCTACTGGTTTACGGTAGCTAGTAGGACAGGGCAATAGTGAATGTAAATGTTAGCAAATAGGATATATGATATAGATAGGGTAGGTAGTTTTCATGAGTTCTAAAGCTGCTGGCTTCCAGCAACAAGTAGGTTAGAGTTAGCTAGTAGGTTAGGATTATCTGGCAATTTAGATTAGGGAATATCTGAAAAGATAAGTATTGTAAATGGAAATAATAAATAAGGCAGGAGGATAAAGAATATAAATCTGTGAACAGCTTTGCCCTGGTACAGCTTCAAGATGTCAGGGCAAGTGTTGAGCAGATTTTATTTTTTTAATTTATTTATTTATTTATTTATTTATTTGTAAATATATACTGGGATTACCAATAGCATCACCTAAGCGGCAGAACAATTGGAACTAGGCAGGCATTCTACTAAAATTAAAATCGTGTCAAGGGCAATGAGACGTTTATACTGAATCACTAACTTGGAAGATGGCAATATTTTTAAAGAATGTTTTCTCATTCAAAAGAGAAGTAACCGAGGTGGCTTTTGGACATATAAAATGAATAGGTATGGGTCATTCTTGGATAAATGCAGAGTGTGTGTATAGAGGCTTCTGGAAAGAAGTTAAAGTAAGTTAGAAGATATTAGCAGACAAGATATTTCGCCAATACAAGTGACAAAAGCTCACTGAGATTATATAGAGGAATAAAAAAAACCTGGGGGAGGGAAGCATATATAGATATATATATATATATATATATATATATATATATATATATATATATATATATATATATATGTGGTAAATTAGGGCGAGAAGGTTTTGCTTGGGCGACAACAGGACCGAGAAACTTGAAAGGTATAGGTAAAGAGAGGCAGCTAGATAAATGTACATTGTGTGGAAAAGAGAATGCAGACTTCCATTGTATATTATTGTCACCCGGGCTTTGGAACACCCTATGAAAGCAGCTGAGAGCGGAAGACAGGGGAGGTCCGTGTTAGCCACGCCTCCCCCTCGTCCGTCTTATAGTGGTGACAGGGATGGGTGGGGGAAAACATGATTGTGCGGTCTGTTTCTCTTCCACTCTGTTCTGGAAATTACGGGATCTTTCATCTACTGGAATCTTCGCCTGGGAACAAGAAAAGCCGAGAAGACGGGAGATGCCTATAAAAAGGGCTGCAGCTAGTCGGAAGTTTAGTGTGAGTGAGAGACAGTTCTTGGTGTAAGAAGGCAGTGTTAGTCAGTGACGTGTTAATGAACGAAAAGATTGTGCAACGGAAGACCGTACGTAACTGTGTATGAGTATCGGAGTTGATGTAATCGCGAGTACAAATGAAATTGTAACGGACGAACTGGTGAATTGTAATTCTGTGCATTACGTAATTCTGCGTAATTGGCAAGTGTTTAACTGTCAGTCGGTGGAAATAAAGAACATTTTTGAGTGGTGAAATTGGACTTTTCATTTCACGAACCCACAAAGTAACACTGGTGTCAGGAAGCGGGAAAACAACATCACCGAACATTGCAACCATGGACGCGGCATTGGAAAAGATTTTGGAGAAGATGATGGAAATGAAGGCCGAAGTGACCTCGGAAATGAAGACGGCCAACGACAACATCACCGCAGAGTTGAAACAAATGAAGACGGCCAACGACATCACCGCAGAGTTGAAACAAATGAAGACGGCCAACGACAACATCACCGCAGAGTTGAAACAAATGGAGACGGCCAACGACATCACCGGGAAGATGGAAGAAATGAAGGCCGAATTAACAGCGAAGATGGAAATGGCAAACAACAACTTGGCCACGACAATGACCGCAAAGATGGCCGAACTGACAACGGAGATGAGGGAGGCGAACGAGGTCCTCGCCGCCAAGTTTGAGAAACGGTTGGCCGGTGTGAGGGATGACGTCACGAATCTGGGCAAGCGGATGGGTCAAGTAGACGACCACCTTAATGATTTAGAGGAAAAGGCCGACAACATCGCCAACCCCCTCACCCGCCGGACGGAGGAACACCGACCTTATGTGTGGACGGAGGACGCCGAAGACGCCTTCCAGCACCTGAAGGAAACCCTGTGCAGTGCTCCAATTTTGGGTCTCCCACAACCAGGTGGCGCCTTCATTGTGGATACCGACGCTAGCGACCATTGCATTGGAGTTGTCCTATCGCAGATCCAGGACGGCCATGAGCGGGTGATAGCCTACTACAGCAAGACGCTATCCAAGGCAGAGAACTACTGCGTCACCCGACGAGAATTATTGGCGGTAGTAAAGACCTTGGAGCACTTCCATAAGCACCTGTACGGTCAGCCATTCCACCTGAGGACTGACCATTCCGCCCTAACCTGGCTTTTGAAATTTAAGAACCTGGAAGGCCAGACGGCACGTTGGGTCCAGAGGCTGCAGGAGTACGACTTCACCTCGGAACATCGTAGAGGGGAGAGCCACGGTAACGCAGACGCCATGTCCCGAAGACCCTGTTCAGTAGAGTGCGGTCAGTGCACAAGAGTGGAAGAGAAGGAGCGTGTCGCAGCAGTCCGAGTAGTTGTGGCAGTGCCTGCTGAAGGCTGGGATAGCGCAGGCCTGAGGAGGGAGCAGCTGGCGGACGCAGACTTGGGGCCACTCTTGAGGGAAGTGGAGGCAGGGATGAGACCAACCTGGGAGGACATCGCACCGAGGAGCGCCACCTACAAGTCGTACTGGGCCCAATGGGACTCGTTGAGGACCAGAGAGGGCGTGCTGTTCCAGGTATGGGAGTCACCCGATGGGAAGGCGCAGAGAGAACAGTTGGTACTCCCCCGGAGTAAGGTCCCGGAAGTCTTGGAGGAAGTGCACGCCGGTACTTCAGGAGGACACCTGGGAGCGAACCGTATGATTCACAAACTACGGCAGCGCTACTTCTGGCTCAGACTCCGGGCAGATGCTGGTGGTACACCTGGACCGCCTGGCACGCTACGATGGTGCTGTTCGGGGCGAACAGCTTTGAGGAGGGAGCAGTGTCACCCGGGGTTTGGAACACCCTATGGAAGCAGCTGAGAGCGGAAGACAGGGGAGGTCCGTGTTAGCCACGCCTCCCCCTCGTCCGTCTTATAGTGGTGACAGGGATGGGTGGGGGAAAAACATGATTGTGCGGTCTGTTTCTCTTCCACACTTTTCTGGAAATTACGGGATCTTTCATCTACTGGAATCTTCGCCTGGGAACAAGAAAAGCCGAGAAGACGGCGAGATGCCTATAAAAAGGGCTGCAGCTAGTCGGAAGTTTAGTGTGAGTGAGGACAGTTCTTGGTGTAAGAAGGCAGTGTTAGTCAGTGACGTGTTAATGAACGAAAAGATTGTGCAACGGAAGACTGTACGTAACTGGTATGTGCATCGGAGTTGATGTAATCGCGAGTACAAGTGAAATTGTAACGGACGAACTGGTGAATTGTAATTGTGTGCAGTACGCAATTCTGCGTAATTGGCAAGTGTTCAACTGTAAGTCGGTGGAAATAAAGAACATTTTTGAGTGGTGAAATTGGACTTTTCATTTCACGAACCCACAAAGCCACATTATATTGTAGTCAAACAAAGATATGGAGAGAGCAGTCCTGGGTACATAAATGGGACATAAAGGTATAGGTCAAGAGAGGGAGCTAGATAAATGCCCATTGTGTGGAGAAGAGAATGCAGACTTCCATTGTATATTATATTGTAGTCAAACAAAGATATGGAGAGAGCAATCCTGGCTACGTAAATGGGACAGAAAGGTATAGGTCAAGAGAGGGAGCTAGATAAATGTCCATTGTGTGGAGAAGAGAATGTAGACTTCCATTGTATATTATATTGTAGTCAAACAAAGATATGGAGAGAGCAGGCCTGGCTACGTAAATGGGACAGAAAGGTATAGGTCAAGAGAGGGAGCTAGATAAATGTCCATTGTGTGGAGAAGAGAATGTAGACTTCCATTGTATATTATATTGTAGTCAAACAAAGATATTGTAACGCGACCGTTGGAACACCCTGTAAAGCAGCTGGGAGCGGAAGACGGGGGAGGTCAATGTTAGCTACGCCCTCCCCTCGTTTGTCTTATAGTGGTGACAGGGACGACTGGGGAAAGAAACATAATTGTGCGGTCTGTTTCTCTTCCACCTGGTTCCAGAAATTACGGGATCTTTCATCATCTGGAAACGTCTAGAAGACGGCGAGATGCTTATAAAAGGGGCTGCAGCTAGTCAGGAGTCAGTCAGTTGGTTGGTTAGTGTGATTGAGGACAGTTCTTGGTGTAAGAAGGCAGTGTTAGTGACGTGTTAATGAACGAAAGGATTGTGCAACGGAAGACCGTACGTAACTGGTATGTGCATCGGAGTTTATGTAATCGCGAGGACAAGTGAAATTGTAACGGACGGACTGGTGAATTGTAACTGTGTGCAGCACGAAATTCTGTGTAATTGGCAAGTGTTAAACTGTAAGTCGGTGGAAATAAAGAACATTGTTGAGTTTGTGTAATTGGACTTTTCATTTCACGAACCCACAAAGTCACAATATGGAGAGAGCAGGCCTGGCTACGTAAATGGTACAAAAAGGTATAGGTCAAGAGAGGGAGCTAGATAAATGTCCATTGTGTGGAGAAGAGAATGCAGACTTCCATTGTATATTATATTGTAGTCAAACAAAGATATGGAGAGAGCAGGCTTGGCTATGTAAATGGGACAGAAAGGTATAGGTCAAGAGAGGGAGCTGGATAAATGCCCATTGTGTGGAGAAGAGAATGCAGACTTCCATTGTATATTATATTGTAGTCAAACAAAGATATGGAGAGAGCAGGCTTGGCTATGTAAATGGGACAGAAAGGTATAGGTCAAGAGAGGGAGCTAGATAAATGTCCATTGTGTGGAGAAGAGAATGCAGACTTCCATTGTATATTAAATTGTAGTCAAACAAAGATATGGAGAGAGCAATCCTGGCTACGTAAATGGGACAGAAAGGTATAGGTCAAGAGAGGGAGCTAGATAAATGTCCATTGTGTGGAGAAGAGACTGCAGACTTCCATTGTATATTATATTGTAGTCAAACAAAGATATGGAGAGAGCAATCCTGGCTACGGAAATGGGACAGAAAGGTATAGGTCAAGAGAGGGAGCTAGATAAATGTCCATTGTGTGGAGAAGAGAATGTAGACTTCCATTGTATATTATATTGTAGTCAAACAAAGATATGGAGAGAAGGCCTGGCTACGTAAATGGGACAGAAAGGTATAGGTCAAGAGAGGGAGCTAGATAAATGCCCATTGTGTGGAGAAGAGAATGCAGACTTCCATTGTATATTATATTGTAGTCAAACAAAGATATGGAGAGAGCAATCCTGGCTACGTAAATGGGACAGAAAGGTATAGGTCAAGAGAGGGAGCTAGATAAATGTCCATTGTGTGGAGAAGAGAATGTAGACTTCCATTGTATATTATATTGTAGTCAAACAAAGATATGGAGAGAGCAGGCCTGGCTACGTAAATGGGACAGAAAGGTATAGGTCAAGAGAGGGAGCTAGATAAATGTCCATTGTGTGGAGAAGAGAATGTAGACTTCCATTGTATATTATATTGTAGTCAAACAAAGATATTGTAACGCGACCGTTGGAACACCCTGTAAAGCAGCTGGGAGCGGAAGACGGGGGAGGTCAATGTTAGCTACGCCCTCCCCTCGTTTGTCTTATAGTGGTGACAGGGACGACTGGGGAAAGAAACATAATTGTGCGGTCTGTTTCTCTTCCACCTGGTTCCAGAAATTACGGGATCTTTCATCATCTGGAAACGTCTAGAAGACGGCGAGATGCTTATAAAAGGGGCTGCAGCTAGTCAGGATTCAGTCAGTTGGTTGGTTAGTGTGATTGAGGACAGTTCTTGGTGTAAGAAGGCAGTGTTAGTGACGTGTTAATGAACGAAAGGATTGTGCAACGGAAGACCGTACGTAACTGGTATGTGCATCGGAGTTTATGTAATCGCGAGGACAAGTGAAATTGTAACGGACGGACTGGTGAATTGTAACTGTGTGCAGCACGAAATTCTGTGTAATTGGCAAGTGTTAAACTGTAAGTCGGTGGAAATAAAGAACATTGTTGAGTTTGTGTAATTGGACTTTTCATTTCACGAACCCACAAAGTCACAATATGGAGAGAGCAGGCCTGGCTACGTAAATGGTACAAAAAGGTATAGGTCAAGAGAGGGAGCTAGATAAATGTCCATTGTGTGGAGAAGAGAATGCAGACTTCCATTGTATATTATATTGTAGTCAAACAAAGATATGGAGAGAGCAGGCTTGGCTATGTAAATGGGACAGAAAGGTATAGGTCAAGAGAGGGAGCTGGATAAATGCCCATTGTGTGGAGAAGAGAATGCAGACTTCCATTGTATATTATATTGTAGTCAAACAAAGATATGGAGAGAGCAGGCTTGGCTATGTAAATGGGACAGAAAGGTATAGGTCAAGAGAGGGAGCTAGATAAATGTCCATTGTGTGGAGAAGAGAATGCAGACTTCCATTGTATATTATATTGTAGTCAAACAAAGATATGGAGAGAGCAATCCTGGCTACGTAAATGGGACAGAAAGGTATAGGTCAAGAGAGGGAGCTAGATAAATGTCCATTGTGTGGAGAAGAGACTGCAGACTTCCATTGTATATTATATTGTAGTCAAACAAAGATATGGAGAGAGCAATCCTGGCTACGGAAATGGGACAGAAAGGTATAGGTCAAGAGAGGGAGCTAGATAAATGTCCATTGTGTGGAGAAGAGAATGTAGACTTCCATTGTATATTATATTGTAGTCAAACAAAGATATGGAGAGAGCAGGCCTGGCTACGTAAATGGGACAGAAAGGTATAGGTCAAGAGAGGGAGCTAGATAAATGCCCATTGTGTGGAGAAGAGAATGCAGACTTCCATTGTATATTATATTGTAGTCAAACAAAGATATGGAGAGAGCAATCCTGGCTACGTAAATGGGACAGAAAGGTATAGGTCAAGAGAGGGAGCTAGATAAATGTCCATTGTGTGGAGAAGAGAATGTAGACTTCCATTGTATATTATATTGTAGTCAAACAAAGATATGGAGAGAGCAGGCCTGGCTACGTAAATGGGACAGAAAGGTATAGGTCAAGAGAGGGAGCTAGATAAATGTCCATTGTGTGGAGAAGAGAATGTAGACTTCCATTGTATATTATATTGTAGTCAAACAAAGATATTGTAACGCGACCGTTGGAACACCCTGTAAAGCAGCTGGGAGCGGAAGACGGGGGAGGTCAATGTTAGCTACGCCCTCCCCTCGTTTGTCTTATAGTGGTGACAGGGACGACTGGGGAAAGAAACATAATTGTGCGGTCTGTTTCTCTTCCACCTGGTTCCAGAAATTACGGGATCTTTCATCATCTGGAAACGTCTAGAAGACGGCGAGATGCTTATAAAAGGGGCTGCAGCTAGTCAGGAGTCAGTCAGTTGGTTGGTTAGTGTGATTGAGGACAGTTCTTGGTGTAAGAAGGCAGTGTTAGTGACGTGTTAATGAACGAAAGGATTGTGCAACGGAAGACCGTACGTAACTGGTATGTGCATCGGAGTTTATGTAATCGCGAGGACAAGTGAAATTGTAACGGACGGACTGGTGAATTGTAACTGTGTGCAGCACGAAATTCTGTGTAATTGGCAAGTGTTAAACTGTAAGTCGGTGGAAATAAAGAACATTGTTGAGTTTGTGTAATTGGACTTTTCATTTCACGAACCCACAAAGTCACAATATGGAGAGAGCAGGCCTGGCTACGTAAATGGTACAAAAAGGTATAGGTCAAGAGAGGGAGCTAGATAAATGTCCATTGTGTGGAGAAGAGAATGCAGACTTCCATTGTATATTATATTGTAGTCAAACAAAGATATGGAGAGAGCAGGCTTGGCTATGTAAATGGGACAGAAAGGTATAGGTCAAGAGAGGGAGCTGGATAAATGCCCATTGTGTGGAGAAGAGAATGCAGACTTCCATTGTATATTATATTGTAGTCAAACAAAGATATGGAGAGAGCAGGCTTGGCTATGTAAATGGGACAGAAAGGTATAGGTCAAGAGAGGGAGCTAGATAAATGTCCATTGTGTGGAGAAGAGAATGCAGACTTCCATTGTATATTATATTGTAGTCAAACAAAGATATGGAGAGAGCAATCCTGGCTACGTAAATGGGACAGAAAGGTATAGGTCAAGAGAGGGAGCTAGATAAATGTCCATTGTGTGGAGAAGAGACTGCAGACTTCCATTGTATATTATATTGTAGTCAAACAAAGATATGGAGAGAGCAGGCCTGGCTACGTAAATGGTACAGAAAGGTATAGGTCAAGAGAGGGAGCTAGATAAATGTCCATTGTGTGGAGAAGAGACTGCAGACTTCCATTGTATATTATATTGTAGTCAAACAAAGATATGGAGAGAGCAGGCCTGGCTACGTAAATGGGACAGAAAGGTATAGGTCAAGAGAGGGAGCTAGATAAATGTCCATTGTGTGGAGAAGAGACTGCAGACTTCCATTGTATATTATATTGTAGTCAAACAAAGATATGGAGAGAGCAGGCCTGGCTACGTAAATGGTACAGAAAGGTATAGGTCAAGAGAGAGAGCTAGATAAATGTCCATTGTGTGGAGAAGAGACTGCAGACTTCCATTGTATATTATATTGTAGTCAAACAAAGATATGGAGAGAGCAGGCCTGGCTACGTAAATGGTACAGAAAGGTATAGGTCAAGAGAGGGAGCTAGATAAATGTCCATTGTGTGGAGAAGAGACTGCAGACTTCCATTGTATATTATATTGTAGTCAAACAAAGATATGGAGAGAGCAGGCCTGGCTACGTAAATGGTACAGAAATGTATAGGTCAAGAGAGGGAGCTAGATAAATGTCCATTGTGTGGAGAAGAGACTGCAGACTTCCATTGTATATAATATTGTAGTCAAACAAAGATATGGAGAGAGCAATCCTGGCTACGTAAATGGGACAATTTGGGGGGGGGGGTTAGTAGTAAAAAAAATTCAGAAAAATTTTGTCAGTAAAAGGGAAGAAGAAAAGGAGAAATATAGGGAATTATTTAGGGAAAGTTAAAGAGAGATGGCTAAGAACAGTTAAGAGAAAAATATAGAGTGGGATAGGTGAAATGGCAGAAAGTGTAAAAAGGAGTAGAGGGCCTTAAGTACACAAAAACCTACGGTTAGGTGTATGGGGACCGAATTATTAGTCAATGGTAGGCAACATGGTAGTATTTCCAGCATTTATGAATATATGGCATTTTTAGTATGGATTTTATAATTGTAATATTGATTTTGTATTTCCATTTGATGTTGTAAAAGCAAAGATGAGAAATAAATTACAAATTCAAATCTCAAAATATAAAATTACTCTTAAGTGTATGGTGTGATCCATAAAAACCTGTACCACTTCAACAAGCCATAACTTTTCAACCAATAAGACACACGTACAACTGTGGGAGAATATAATACACAATTGGGAGATTACATTGCACTATTTATATCTCAGAGAAAACGTTGGAAGTGTCCTCCACCAGCATCTATACATGTTTGTACTCGTCTCACCATATTCTCTGAAGATTTACGGAGAGTATCCTCATCAATGTTACTTATTTCAGTTCGAATGGATTCCTTGAGAACATCAACCTCCGTGGCCTATTCTTGTACACTCTATTTTTAGATACCCTCGTATGAGGTATATAAGATAAGGGGATGCTGGCGCAGACCCAAAAGAGCAAGATGGCAGTCATGTGCAGGCTATGTAATTGGGGTATTTTGACAGTTTAGAGATTTTAGGCAGTGATCTTAATTTGATGTAAATTATGATGCTATGTCTCGAGGTATGATCAGGACTTGTCTTGAGATATGATTTGGGGGCTCTAGGGTTAAGAATTGCAGGGTTTTCACATTTGAGGCTGTTGGTCCGGGAGGTTAATAGCGTAGGATTAGAGGTTAGGTCTTGAGGTATGATCTGAGGGGCTCTAGGGTGAAAAGTTGCAGGTTTTCACAGGAAAGGATGGGTGTGGAAGGTCAACAGGTGTATGATTTAGAGGTCAGGTCTTGAGGTATGATCTGGGAGGCCCTAGGGTGAAGAGTTGCAGCATTTCTTAGGAAAAGACTGTTGATCTGGGAGGTTAATAGCTATAGAACTTAGAAGTTAGGTCTTGAGGTATGATATGCTTAGGAGTTGCAGGGCTTTCACAGGTGAGGCTGTTGGTCTGGGAGGTTAATAGCTGTAGGATTAGAGGTTAGGTCTTGAGGTATGATCTGAGGGGCTCTAGGGTTAAGTGTTGCAGGGTTTTCACATTTGAGGCTGTTGGACTGGGAGCTTAATAGCTGTAGGATTAGAGGTTAGGTCTTGAATTATGATCTGGGGGCTCTAGGGTTAAGTGTTGCAGGGTTTTCACATTTGAGGCTGTTGGACTGGGAGGTTAATAGCTGTAGGATTAGAGGTTAGGTCTTGAATTATGATCTGGGGGCTCTAGGGTTAAGTGTTGCAGGGTTTTCACATTTGAGGCTGTTGGACTGGGAGGTTAATAGCTGTAGGATTAGAGGTTAGGTCTTGAGGTATGATCTGAGGGGCTCTAGGGTTAAGTGTTGCAGGGTTTTCACATTTGAGGCTGTTGGACTGGGAGGTTAATAGCTGTAGGATTAGAGGTTAGGTCTTGAGGTATGATCTGAGGGGCTCTAGGGTTAAGTTTTGCAGGGTTTTCACATTTGAGGCTGTTGGACTGGGAGGTTAATAGCTGTAGGATTAGAGGTTAGGTCTTTAGGTATGATCTGGGGGCTCTAGGGTTAAGTGTTGCAGGGTTTTCACATTTGAGGCTGTTGGACTGGGAGGTTAATAGCTGTAGGATTAGAGGTTAGGTCTTGAATTATGATCTGGGAGCTCTAGGGTTAAGTGTTGCAGGGTTTTCACATTTGAGGCTGTTGGACTGGGAGGTTAATAGCTGTAGGATTAGAGGTTAGGTCTTGAATTATGATCTGGGGGCTCTAGGGTTAAGTGTTGCAGGCTTTTCACATTTGAGGCTGTTGGACTGGGAGCTTAATAGCTGTAGGATTAGAGGTTAGGTCTTGAATTATGATCTGGGGGCTCTAGGGTTAAGTGTTGCAGGGTTTTCACATTTGAGGCTGTTGGACTGGGAGGTTAATAGCTGTAGGATTAGAGGTTAGGTCTTGAATTATGATCTGGGAGCTCTAGGGTTAAGTGTTGCAGGGTTTTCACATTTGAGGCTGTTGGACTGGGAGGTTAATAGCCTTAGGATTAGAGGTTAGGTCTTGAATTATGATCTGGGGGCTCTAGGGTTAAGTGTTGCAGGGTTTTCACATTTGAGGCTGTTGGACTGGGAGCTTAATAGCTGTAGGATTAGAGGTTAGGTCTTGAATTATGATCTGGGGGCTCTAGGGTTAAGTGTTGCAGGGTTTTCACATTTGAGGCTGTTGGACTGGGAGGTTAATAGCTGTAGGATTAGAGGTTAGGTCTTGATGTATGATCTGGGGGGCCCTAGGATTAAGTGTTGCAGGGTTTTCACATTTGAGGCTGTTGGACTGAGAGGTTAATAGCTGTAGGATTAGAGGTTAGGTCTTGAGGTATGATCTGGGGGGCTCTAGTGTTAAAAGATGCAGGTTTTCACAGCTAAGGAGGTCAATAGCTGCAGGATTTAGAGGTCAGGTATTGAGGTATGATCTGGGCCACTCTAGGGTTAAGAATTGCAGGATTTCTGAGGTGGGATGTTTGTCTGGGAGGTTAATATCTGTAGGATTTAGAGGTTAGGCCTTGAGGTATGATCTGAAGTTCTAGGCTTAACAGTTTCTGGTCTTTCACAATTAAGGCTGTTGGTCAGGAAGGGCAATACCTGTAGGACTTAGAGGTTACGTCTTGAGTTGCTCTGAGATGTAAATTGTGTATTGTAATCTCCAAATTGTGTATTATATTCTCCCAAATTTGCACCCATGTCCTATTATTGGTTGAAATGTTATGGTTTATTGTTATGGTTCAGGTTTATATGGATCGCACTGTATAATATTGTAAAGAAGAGAAACTCAGTGGAAATTAAAGAAAGAATAGCAAATGGCAACTTGTTTCTATGCTTTGCAGAAAGTTTAAATCAAGCAACGTCAGCAGGAATACAAAAATTAAAATAGATACAACTGTACTGATACCAATAATAATGTATGCTTCAGAAAGTTGGGTGTTGTCAATCAGAGAAGAACAGTGGTTATTACGGTGGGAAAGGAAGCTTTTGAGAAATATATTTGCCGCAGTATCGGATTTAGAGGAATGGAGAATGCAGACTAACCTAGAGTTACAGTGCCTATATGGACAACCAAATATAGTAGTGAAAATTAAACAGTGAAGAATAAGGTGGATTGGCAGTGTGCAGAGATTGCCAGAAATCAGTGTAGTTAAGAAGATATTCATTGGAAATCTGGATGGCAGAAGGAGAAGAGGAAGACCCAGGGAAAGGTGGATAGATGATGTGGAACATGACTTGAGGAAGCTGGGGGTTAAATGCCGGAGAAGAAAAGCAGAGGACCGAGTAGAATGGAAGAGGGTAGTTAGGGAGACCGAGGGACTACATGGCCTGTAGCTGAGGAAGTTGGGGGTTAAAGGCTGGAGAAGAAAAGCAGAGGACCAACTAGACTGGAAGAGGGTGGTGAGGGAGGCCAAGGTCCTACATGGCATGTAGCTGAGGAAGTTGGGGGCTAAAGGCTGGAGAAGAAAAGCCGAAGACCAAGTAGAATGGAAGGGGCAGGTTAGGAAGGCCAAGGGACCACATGGCTTGTAGCTGAGAAAGTTGGGGTTAAAGGCTGGAGAAGAACAGCCAAGGATCACGTAGAATGGAAGAGGGAGGTTAGGAAGGCCTAGAGACCACATGGCCTATAGCTGAGAAAGTTGGGGGTTAAATGCTGGAGAAGAACAGCCGAGGACCGAGTATAATGGAAGAGGTAGGTTAGGAAGGCCAAAGGCCTGCATGGCCTGTAGCTGAGAAAGTTGGGGTTAAAGGCTGGAGGAGAACAGCCGAGGACCATGTAGAATGGAAGAGGGTGGTGAGGGAGGCCAAGGTCCTACATGGCATGTAGCTGAGGAAGTTGGGGTTAAAGGCTGGAGGAGAACAGCCGAGGACCATGTAGAATGGAAGAGGGTGGTTAGGAAGGCCAAGGTCCTACATGGCCTGTAGCTGAGAAAGTTGGGGGTTAAATGCTGGAGAAGAACAGCCGAGGACCATGTAGAATGGAAGAGGGTGGTTAGGAAGGCCAAGGTCCTACATGGCATGTAGCTGAGGAAGTTGGGGTTAAAGGCTGGAGGAGAACAGCCGAGGACCATGTAGAATGGAAGAGGGTGGTGAGGGAGGCCAAGGTCCTACATGGCATGTAGCTGAGGAAGTTGGGGTTAAAGGCTGGAGGAGAACAGCCGAGGACCATGTAGAATGGAAGAGGGTGGTTAGGAAGGCCAAGGTCCTACATGGCCTGTAGCTGAGAAAGTTGGGGGTTAAATGCTGGAGAAGAACAGCCGAGGACCGAGTATAATGGAAGACGTAGGTTAGGAAGGCCAAGGGCCTGCATGGCCTGTAGCTGAGAAAGTTGGGGTTAAAGGCTGGAGGAGAACAGCCGAGGACCATGTAGAATGGAAGAGGGTGGTGAGGGAGGCCAAGGTCCTACATGGCATGTAGCTGAGGAAGTTGGGGTTAAAGGCTGGAGGAGAACAGCCGAGGACCATGTAGAATGGAAGAGGGTGGTGAGGGAGGCCAAGGTCCTACATGGCCTGTAGCTGAGGAAGTTGGGGCTAAAGGCTGGAGAAGAAAAGCCGAGGACCATGTAGAATGGAAGAGGGTGGTTAGGAAGGCCAAGGTCCTACAAGGAATGTAGTTGAGGAAGTTGGGGGCTAAATGCTGGAGAAGAAAAGCCGAGGACCGAGTATAATGGAAGAGTGAGGTTAGGAAGGCCAAGGGCCTACATGGCATGTAGCTGAGGAAGTTGGGTGTTAAAAGCTGGAGAAGAAAACAGAGAACCGAGTAGAATGGAAGAGGGTAGTTAGAAAGGCCAAGGGCCTACATGGCATGTAGTGCCAACTATCACCATCATCATCATCATCATCATCATCATCATCATCATCATCATCATCATCATCATCATCACCATCATCAAAGAAAGGAAACGTAAATGTTTGATTGTTACGTTACATTCTGCTACAGCAACGGCAGTGAATGAACCAAAAAAATATAGTGAAAATGATTCAAAATTCAAAGAGTACTAGAGGAAAACCTTCAACATCGCGCAAAACCAAAATGGTTCGAACTGGTTGAGTTTAAAAATGTGCTGTGTGCAGAAATTTTCTCTAATTTTACGAAAACAAAAGGGAAATTCTTACAGTAGTAAACCTATGAATGATTTTAAAGAAAACATTATTTTTGAGGTAAAAGGGCAAAATACTTGAGAAAACTTAAGGGCATCGGCTATCGATTTCTGAATTTTCTCGTAATACAATTCTTTTTAAGCTTCACTTGCCACATTTAACTACTCTTCTTCCTATTACCTTTCAATTTGACTCACTTTCATGTCCTTTCCTTTACTTGTTATTGTACTCTCCATTCTCTCTTCCCTTCCCACGTATTGTCTAGTTATGTTTAAGTCAAATCACCCTATACGGTACATCCCTTCTTGTCAATTTTCGCTGCCTAGTTCTCATTTATTTTCCAATCCTGTGTTCCCACACTTAATTTAACTCTGAACCTGCAATGTTGTGATTACTTTTTGTCCTCTTTCCTCGGCTATTTCTTGTCCCTCCTCCAAAACATTTACAGTAATTATTTTCCACTTAGGAGCCTTACTTATTCCATTTTTGTTCCCCTACCAACATTTCTGACTTTTATTCCCCTTTTTCACCGCTGCCACTGAGTCGACAATAAACGTTGCCAGTTCTCCCTGACTGTCTGCACTTTGACATTCGGGAGATAAACAAACGTCAACAATTTCACCACATTGATGGACAGTAACACAACTTTTAAACTACTGATTCGAAAATTAGTGCAATATATTTATATCACTTTCAACTAATTTACAAACTCTCTCTTAAAATATCATAGTAAACCATTTTAAGACATTTGACTATCTAGTCTACCGTACTCCAATATCTCCTTGCACCTACAAGCAAAATAGAAATAAGATAACTGAAATAGATTAACATGGTCGATAGAGCCATACGCCTAAGAGTACAGAAAGTAATGTGAAAGTAATACATGATAGTTTCTGAAAACCTAACAGTTTATTTACATAATCTCTATATATTTCCTTTGAAACAAACGATCCTTAGAAATGTCTGTTCTGCTATCTAATTAGTTACTTTAGATGGTATTTGTAGAAATGCTTTAATATACATTTGAAATTAACAATTATTTCAGTTATTTTAATGAAAAACGAAATGTAAATCTTAAACTTTATGTAAATCTTAGAAATGAGGTGGCAACACCGAATTAGAAGCTAATAGTGCTGTTCCTTTAGAGTTGTTACCAAAGGGAGATTATTAGGAGAATAATTTGAAGCTCAATAGTACATACTGGACCGACAATTTTTGTTAAGATCTATAGGAGGAACTGGAACAACAGAAACAATGTCCCTTTTAGTAATATTAGGAATTTGGCCTAGAGATTTAATAATCAGAAGAACAGCAGCCATCTGTCGGTTTAAGAAAGCTAGATGTAGGATAGAAATGATTGGAAAAAGATGTGAAAATAAACAGGAGATTAATGTGAAACTCCTGGATGACTGGCAGAATGAATGAAATGATATTGAAGTAGGAAGAAGAGTACACCAATTTCTTGCGAAGATACGTCAACGTCTTAGAATGAAACATCTACATCCAAAACAAGGATTAATACATTTCTTATAAGGGCATGGACAGTATGGTACGTATTTTAATAAAATAAGGAAGAAAGGAACCGATAATTTTGATATTTGTGAACTTCAGGATACTCCGGAAAATATGCTGTTTGAATGCAAAAAACATGAAGATCAACTTAGTGAACAAACACAACTTTTAGAAGGCAAACTATTATATTGTATCCTTAAAAGAAAGAAGATTGTGAAATCTTAGAGGAACTTCCAGGCATGGTATCAAGACTGGGGTAGCAACAATACCTATAAGAAAAGCAAAGAGGACAACATAGATTAATAGGACAGGCAGATCACCAATCACTCAGCATGTCAGAAAGATTGAGGCAGAATATTAATCGAATAGACTAGTGGGGAAGCTGTGGATTCTATCCAACCCACTTCAGACCAAGGAGGAGCCCGTGTTGATCAACCGATGATGACAACTTTGGATGCTGAGGACAACATACATTATAAATAGGATAAGTGGATCACCAACAACTGAGGATGTCAGATAGATTGAGGCGGAATAGTAACTGAATGGACTAGTGGAGGAGCAGTCGTTTCTACACTTAGATGTCACACTACTTCAGGACAAGGAGGAGCCGTGATGATCAATCGATGATGAAAACTTTGGATATTGAGGACGACATACATTATAAATGGGATAACTGGATCACCAACAACCGAGGATGTCAAAAAGAATGAGGTGGAATAGTAATTCAATGGACCAGTGGAGGAGCAGTAGTTTCTACACTCAGATGACAACCTACTTCAGGACAAGGAGGAGCCCGTGATGATCAACCGATGATGACAACTTTGGACACTCACGGAATGATAGAGGCTGGCAGATGTAGAATGGAACAACTCGTGATCAACAGGAAGAAACATGGTAAACCCAAGTTAGGTTAGGTCAGCAATCTTATTAAAGAATGAAAATACTTGTTTAGGTTTTTATTTTTAGGTAGATGCTTGTAATTAATTTAAAAAGAATTTAGTTGCCTAATTCGTATAAGATTGCTGAAGAGGTTAGATTTATATTGTAAGCTGCTGGAAGTAAGCACCATTAGGTTTATTATTTATTTAGTTTAATTAGAAATAAAATGTATCTGCACAACTCTGTTAGGTAAGAACATAAAAGAATAAAGTTAAAGGGAATACAATCGGTAGATACCATGCTTTGGTATAACTTCTAGAAGCCAAAGATTTGGTAATGCAGATTCCTTCCTCCCTCCCTCCATTTCTTTCCCTCCCTCTTTCTCTCTTCCTTCCTCTCTCTCACTACCTCTCTTCCTTCCTCTTCCTCTCCCTTCCTCCCTCTCTCTCCCTCCCACTCTCTCTTCCTTCCTCTCCCTCTCTCTTCCTTCCTCTCCCTCTCTCTTCCTTCCTCTCCCTCTCTCTCCCTCCCTTCCTCCCTCTCCCTCTCTCCCTCTCTTCCTCTCTCCCTCTCTTACTCCCTTCCTCCCTCCCTTCCTCCCCCTCCCTCTCTTACTCCCTCTCTTCATCTCTTCCTCCCTTCCTCCCTTTCTTTCTTTCTTTCTTTCTTTCTTTATTAATTTAAAGTACATACTGGACATAATCTAAGACACTTCTGGTTTGATTGCCGCTAGGTCAAGACGGATCCGTGCATCCGTCTGTAGTAGTCGGCAGGCTGAGGAACAGCCGAGGTGGGTTAAGAGGTGTACCTACTCTGGATAGAGCTTAACAATGTAGTGATGGGATGTGGATGTTGTAGGGTGTTGGATGAAAATTATGTAGGGGGAAGAAAGGAGGAAGCATGTTACTCCGCAATGACTACAGACTCGGGTGTAATGGCCCTCGTGCACTGCTGTTGGATTAATTAAACTAGGAAAAGCTGAAACAAAAATCATGGGTGATTGTAATTTGTTTAGGCAGGAATGGGTGCCTTATGGCTAATGTTTGTGTCCGCAAACCATGAGTGGTAGCCGGTATCGCTTTAAGCGACGTTCACGTGGTAAATAGTCCCCAAGAGATCTAACTAGAGCGCCCTGATGTTGAGGTAAACTCTTATAAAATTTGGTGGCTCGGCGCCTAATTTCATCCTTCACATAACGGAGGGATGAAGCCTCATGGGAAACTTCTGCATACAGAATAAATAATCCGAAGACATTTATTCCGTAAACCTTGGAGCAATAGTTAGTTATGTGCAGAGGTTCTACTGCCATTAGTCCTGGACCCGTAGGAACAAGACCCGGGCTTCCTTCTACCCGGAAGCGTTGGATATTCCGGGGCTCTTTCCATAGGGCAATACCTGATTTTGTAAAAAGCCGCCACCCCCCACCCCACCCACCGCTGAGCACAACGTCAAGACGGGATGGAAATGAATACGCCACTTACGCGCGTCAAACCCGCAGGGAAGACTACCGAAAAGCTCAGTGGGGCCACCTGGTGATCTAGCACACCTTCTACTAGCTCTGCAGGCTAGTACCCAGGACTTATAAGGCAACCGTCTACCCCTTCCGGGCGGGCGTAGCCTGGTGATCGAGCACACCTTCTACAAACTCTGCAGGCTAGTACCCGGGACTTATTAGGCAACCATATACCCCCTCCAGGTGGCCGTAGCCTGGTGATCTAGCACACATTCTACTAGCTATGCAGGCTAGTACCCGGGACTTATTAGGCAAACCTCTACCCCCTCCGGGCAGCCGTAGCCTAGTGATCTAGCACACCTTCTACTAGCTATGCAGACTAGTAGGTGGGACTAATTAGGAGACCCTCTACCCCCCTCCAGGCGGCCGTAGCCTGGTGACCTAGTACACCTTCTACTAGCTATGCAGGCTAGTACCCGGGAATTATTAGGTAATCTTCTACCCCCTCCAGGCGGCCGTAACCTGGTGATCTAGTACACCTTCTACTAGCTATGCAGGCTAGTTCGCGGGACTAATCAGGCAACCCTCTACCCCCTCCAGGCGGCCGGAGCCTGGTCACCTAGCTCACCTTGTACTAGCTCTGCAGGCTATTACCCGGGACTTATTAGGCAACCCTCTACCCCCTCCGGGTGGCCGTAACCTGGTGATCTAGCACACCTTCTACTAGCTCTGCAGGCTAGTACCCGGGACTTATGAGGCAACCCTCTACCTCCTCCAGGCGGCCGTAGCCTGTCCGGAGGTACCCAATTACCCGTAGGTGTCGGGAACACACTGCCCCCTCGAGTCCAACCCAATCCGAACAACTCCCCGACGGGATAGGCTCGGCAGTTCGGCCCGAAGTTCCTCTACTAACGTCAGAGTTACCAAGAGTGCTAAGGGTCTGCAGCGCTCGCACCACGGCAGCTGAAGGGGACGCATCTCCTTCCCTACGGGAACCTTGGAGCAAGAAGATTACAGACCGCTTCCATACCCCAGACTTCCCACGCGTACAGCATGTTAGGTAGGACCAGAACCTGAAAGAAGCATGCCTGCCTCGGTAACTTGGTGGTAGCATGTCTGACTCACGTTCAAGCGGTCTCGAGTTCGAATCTACGTCAGGGTGAGTTACCTGGATAAGGTTTTTCCGGGGTTTTCCCGTATCCTGAAAGACGAATGTCGGGTAACTATGCTCTGTGGACCCCGGCTTCATTTGAGCATCAGTTCGCCCATTCCATTCATCGTTCGATATGACTTAGCATTGGAGTACGTAAATTACAACAACAAAAACAAAAGCGCAACAACAGGGCAACAGACGTCACAGACAAGAGTATTGCGATGCCGAGGCACCGCACGACCGATGCGATATCCTAAATGACAACCGCGTGTTACCACCTGATAGAGGAATCAAATACTTTAAAACTGGACATTCATACAGTGGTTTCGGCAACTTCTCCGCTATAGTGTAGACGGTTCATTAAAAGTTTCGACGTCAAAACCAGGGCCATCCCTTCATTAAATGATACACAGCTACACACACACTGAGATAGGTTTGTCATAGCTTGGGCAGATAGACGGAGTTAACATGGAGGAAGAGGTCAAGACATCGTGAAGTGACATTGCAGCTTCAAGTCGGTGCTGTATCGCGAAGCGCGATATTCTTATTTGAACCTGATTCCCTCCCAACTCTATCAACTCTTTGTAAAATTCCCAATCTTACCAGTATCACTCTTTCGTATACGGACGCTTAGTTCCATTTAAAATTAATCCATACTGACACGTTACTTTAACTTCTTCTAAAGCGAGAAATAAATTAGCTTACAAGTGCATGGCTACCGAAAATCGCGAGGAGCGAAATATTTTCAAAACTGCCAACTTCACAAATGTATACACACATAATAAAATATGCATAATGCAAAAATACATTTCATTACAAAGGCCTATCCTACTACCCACAACGATTTTATATTCAAAAACAAAATTAAAATAATATAACAGACAGTAAAAGACAGTAAAAGTCGTACAAAATTTTTGAGGCTAAAAGCTAGCTTTTGCTGCAGGTTCATAAATAATTCAACGGGCAAGATAAAAACCACTTTAAACTGACAGACAAGAAAGCTTTGGTCAGCGTCATTACTGTAAATAATAAAAACATACATCTCTTGAATGTAGATGAGTTAACTGTTTCTTGTAATGTGCAAATAAAATATTAATGTATACTGCACACGTCACTTGCAAAAACTGCTACCCTTTGTAATATAATGTATCCGAACTTCCAAACAATAAATATCCCTAGTTAAATATTCTTCCCTTAGTTAACTATAATGATATAACATTTTTAAAACATTAAAAATCATTACTTTTAAAAAATATGAAATATTTTGTTATTAGTAAGTATATTCCTCTGCAATATCACTACAGTTGCATTCAGTGAAACCAGTCCTAAAGGAACGGTTCCTTTCTTTCTAAAGCTCTTTATTAATTAAGTTTTCACAATTGTCACTGCATCTGATAATGACAAAGTGATATCATGCATTTTGTGCTAGACTTTTGGAAACAGAAGAAGTACACAAGGTGATAGGTGAAGTCTGTATCGCGTCTGTATGCTTGTCTTAGAGCATCTCGATACTCAGCTGTTAGTTTTGCTGTACATGCCGATGTGTTATAATAATCTAAAATTACTTTCTTTTCTTTCACGAAGTTTTTCAATAATTTTCGCTAAACAGAGCTTTGGGTAGCAATTGGCTGTAGCGATACGCCCATCATCCAATGATATACGACTAGTAACAATAAGGTACGTTTTAAATAGAAAGAAAGAAGGAAACAAGGAATGGAGAAAAGAGAAGGATAAAGAAGGAATTCAGAAAACAAAAGAAAGAAAGCAAACAAGGTAGGAGGGTAGGAAAGCAGGGAGTGAAGGTTGGAAGGGATGAAGGCAGAGAGGAAAGGAAGAAGAAAAAGAGAGAATGGAAGAAAAGAAACATAGAAAGGAAAGAAAGAGAAGCAAAGAGAGACAGAAAGGAAGGAAGAAAGAAAGTAAGAAAGAATAAAGGAGGTAATAAAGAAAGGGAGGGAAGGGTGTGGGGAAGAAATGAAATAAAGAAAAGGAAACAAGGCAGGAAGGGAGAACGGAGAGAAGGAAGGGAGAAAAGTAAAGCAACCAGGAAGGAAGGAGGGGAGGGAGCAAGTAATAGAGGAGGAAGAAAGGGAGAAGGGGAAGAGGGAAAGAAAGAAACAAAGGAGAAAAGAGAAGGAAATAAGAAGGAATGCAGAAAAGAAAAAAAACGAAAGCAAGCAAGGTAGGAGGGCAGGAAAGCAGGGAGTGAAGGATGGAAGGGAGGTTGGGAGGGTGCGAGAGAGGGAGACAGGGAGGAGGAGAGAGAGCAGAGGAATTAAAGAAAAAGAGAATGAAAGAAAAGAAAGCGAGAAACAAAGAGAGAGAAGGAAAGAAAGGAAAAAGGAGGAAAGAGAGAGATAGAGGGAGATGGAGGGCGGGCGGGCGCAAGGGAGGGCAGAAATCGAAGAAGGAAGAGAAGAAGTTAAGGAGAGAAGGATGGAAGGGAGGAGGGTGATGGGGAGAAAGGGCAGAAGGCAAGAAAGAGAGAGAAAGAGAGAAAGGGAGAAAGGAAGAAAGGAAGAAAGGGAGAAAGGGAGAAAGGGAGAAAGGGAGAAAGGGAGAAAGGGAGAAAGGGAGAAAGGGAGAAAGGGAGAAAGGGAGAAAGGAGAAAGGGAGAAAGGGAGAAAGGGAGAAAGGGAGAAAGGGAGAAAGGGAGAAAGCGAGAAAGGGAGAAATGGAGAATGGGAGAAAGGCAGAAAGGGAGAAAGGGAGAAAGGGAGTAAGGGAGAAAGGGTGAAAGGGAGAAAGGGAGAAAGGGAAAAAGAGAGAAAGGGAGAAAGCGAGAAAGGGAGAAAGCGAGAAAGCGAGAAAGGGAGAAAGCGAGAAAGGGAGAAAGCGAGAAAGCGAGAAAGGGAGAAAGGGAGAAAGGGAGAAAGGGAGAAAGGGAGAAAGGGAGAAAGGGAGTAAGGGAGAAAGGGAGAAAGAGAGAAAGAAAGAAAGCTGGGAAGCATCTTCTTACTCGCCCTGTAAACTCTTCTTATATTTGCAGGTTTAGGTTACGTTCGAAAGACTGGCTGACCCGGCGTTTTTACTTCGATAAGGATAATCCAACATTCGTTACTAGTATGGCGGCGTTAGAAGAGTTCGTGGCCTCTACTGCAATCAATGCCACACAAACACGCGGTAACTGACAATGCAATTCCAATGCACTGGAAGAAACAGTCTTTCAATTATTCTTTGATCGCGAAGCTTTGGGTAAGTATTACTTGATTTAAAATACCCAGATGATGATGTTACTAAAATAAATTACTGTTAATAGCCTACTGTCTCTACTTAGAGGTACAGAGCTACTTAACTAAAACTGTGAAGTTGGGAGATAGGGCAATAAAGTTTTGGGTTTTAGTGCCAAAGGCATAGAACTGGGCTACTACTTCATAAGTCAAGTCACCCTGGAACTCTAGCGATCAACCGACCCATTTGCTTGCTGTGAAACAAAAACTGCTCATAGAGAGGGCTATTCAACGATTACCGTAAGTGCTCTTTCTTCGAAATGTTTTTATATCTATAACATGCACCCAACGGTTACATACTTGAAGAAATGATAAACCAGCTGAATATTCACATTCAATTGTTTTGAATTGTGTCAAGATATTTTACTAATGCCCAGATAGCCTTTGGACTAAATGTGCTGGTTTTTCTCCTTAGTAACAAAACTTACGCGGTTCACCAACGAACTATGAATGGATACATACCTTCAGAAGCACCTACACACCGTGAATCCAGCAACATCAATCTGAAAGAAATAGAGAAACACAAAATTAAAGAGGTAATTCTCTAAGATTAAGAAGTACCTATGTGAAGTATATTTAAAATGTCCAATATACTACATTTACATCAAATTCATTAGTCACTCATGCATATTCTTTTCCCACAAAAACTTACTGTTTTATCCATACTAGAAATGCAACTATTCCTAAGAAACTAGAACTTAGTGTAAAGGAATGACAGAGAATTGAAGAACCTGAACCGTTAATGGTGAATATCTCAGAAACGAAGGCCGCGCCGTAGCTCAGTGGTTAGACCGCTTGGCTCTCACCAAGACGGCCTGGGTTCGATCCCAAGCGACCGCAAAATGAGATTTGTGGTGGACAACACGGCGCTGGGGCGGGTTTTCTCCGGGACCTCAGGTTTCCCCCGCCATTTCATTCCACCGGTGCTCCATCTTCATATCATGTATCATCAGTGTCACCGCCTGCGGTGCCGTATGTAGTAAAAGCGGGCGTTAAACACTACACATTTCTCAGAAACGATTATGCCAAAAAAGGATTCTTAAAATATGTTTTCTGCAGTGGTAAAAATTCTTGTGTAGAATGATTTGGTCCTCCGCATAATTTACATAAAGGATACAAAATGTTCTTAAAAGTCAAGTAGATTTATTCTTAGAATTAAAGCTATACACTTTACCGATGAGCTTAGTCAACAACAATTGCAGCCGGTTTTGACAAAAACTAACTTGTCGCAAATACTTGCACTTGAAGCACAATTTGGTTGCGGAAACTGTCTCGAAAACTTGAATGTCCCATGTTCTCAAAATACTAAAATGAAGCACACAGTTTGGTGTATTAACGAGTTTTCATGATAGTACTCTCATACTTCCTCCCTCACTCTTCCTCTCTCTTTCTAACTCATAAAGGTACATTTATTTGGCGTGCAGGGATATTAGATTTCTAGAGGTAAACTTCATTCTCTCCTTACACGAAGATAACGAAAATAAAAATAACAAAACACTATCAATATTGAAATCCCGGTAGGAGAACAAAAGACTGTTTAATTAAAGACTAGAGAAGGCGTGAACGCTTTCTATATCCCACGTCCCTCCTAACTTGAGCGATCCCCACGGGGACGACCAGCTGAACAGGTCTGCAGATGCTGGTCCCGTCAGACGTCTGGAGGATGAACGTCCGCACTTTGCCGTCTCAGCCAGGTCTCACTGTTGATGTAAGCCCGTAGCCACATGTAACTTGGACGTAAATCTGCAGGAGTTCATCTCCGATCCGGCTGCTTCTCTCACATCAGGCGCCTCACTTCGTGAAAACTCTACTCCCTCGACCATTGCCTCATTGCCTCGTGAAGTCATCTAATCTTCCTTGCGACCAGAGGTCCTGTCGGATGGCTCGTTCTTGTCCCATGGGCAGTCTGGTCAAGCGTCCTCCATTTAGGTAAAAAGAGATTTGGTGTCTGAACCGTCCTGGAGAACCGGTCTGGAGATAATGGCGAAATCAATATTCACAAACATGGTACTCGAAGACTCTTGACAGACGCATGATTTGCTAAGGACTTTCCTCAACCAGTAGTTTTTGGTGCCCAGCATGCTCTCACCAGCATCCAAATTTAACTAAAAATAACTTCGTTATTCGGAGAGCCCTAAAGCTCGTGTTGTTATTGAAACTAATACAGAGTTTTATTTTTGGAGTGTTATATTTCCTTTATCAAGTACTTTACTACGTAACATTATATGGGAAACGGCTGCTGCTACGAACATTTTTCACCGAAATGTGCTTTAAGAGATCAAAGTTTTGTGTGTATTAACCTTCTATCGCCCATTTCGATTACAAACTCTACAAAATTATACATATGTATATAAATTATAAAACATTAAATATATAAAGGTAGGGGGTAGGGACTCTTGTAGCTAGTCCTACTTCAGGGAGTTGCGACGCTGGCCAAGCGACGCACCAGGTTCCCCTGCCCAGAGGGGTTAGTACCTGGAAAGGGGCTCTTGCCCATGGATACGGGTGAAGGCCTCAACGGCGGGATAACCGATGAAGAAGAACTTTCTCCAAACGGTTAGACTAACGGAAGAGGCAGCCAAACTTCAGGGAATAAGTCAAGGCCCATCTCCGGGGTAACAAGGAGAAAGTCCTCAACGGCCAAAGAGGGCCGAAGAGGCAACCCTCTGCCCGGGGTTAATACAGGCAGGAGTTTTGTTGAGACGCTCAAAAAGGCAGCCCATCTCTCAACTTACCTTGCGATACGTTGGTAGCGTGTCCAAGGGACATAATATTACTCATAAGTTCCAAAGAACAGCCGGATAGAACCAGTCATACTTAAGGTGGCGTAAGACAAAGTTGTCTATCAACCGCACTTTTTAATTTGTATGTTGCCGAAATAGTAAGGATTTGGTCGAATAAAGTCAATGGAGGCATTAATGTATCAGGAGCTAAATTGAAACTACGTTGCATGCAGATGATCAAATAATAATGGCCTCAAATGAAGATGACCTGTAGAAGCTGCTGTATAGTCTAGATAAAATTGCTACAGAATATGGAATGAAAATATCAACAAATAAGTCCAAAACGATGACATTTAAAGGAATTAATCCAGTAAGATCAAAAATAGTGTTAGATAACATAATAATTGAGCAAAAATCACATTTTAAGTATTTAGGATGTAATGTCTCGTACCAAGGGGAAGCTGATATAATAGAGAAAATAAATAAATTTAACTATATAACAGGTGCAATAAAAGGAACATTAAAAAATAAAGCAAGAAAGGACTCTATAATAAAACTATACAAAACAATGGCAATACCAACTCTGATCTATGTATCAGAAACATGGACACTAACAAAAACAAATAGTACGAGAATACAGTAATCAGAAATGAAATTCATAAGAGCAATAGCTGGATATCACAAAATTGATAGAAAACGTAGTCAGGATATTAGGACATAATTAAAAGTAGAAGAAATAAACCTTACTATTGAAATAAATAGAAATCAATGGAAAGAACATGTTCATAGGATTAATAATAACAGAATACCAAAAATAGCCTTAAACTATAAACCTATAGGAAGAAGAAACCAGGGAAGACCGAAGAAAAGATGGGTAGACCAATTTGGAGCCGGAACGGGTTAAACAATCCAAAGCCGTGAGGTAGAAGAAGAAGAAGAAGAAGAAGAAGAAGAAGAAGAAGAAGAAGAAGAAGAAGAAGAAGAAGAAGAAGAAGAAGAAGAAGAAGAAGAAGAAGAAGAAGAAGAAGAAGAAGAAGAAGAAGAAGAGAAGAAGAAGAAGAAGAAGAAGAAGGAAGAAGAAGAAGAAGAAGAGAAGAAGAAGAAGAAGAAGAAGAAGAAGAAGAAGAAGAAGAAGAAGAAGAAGAAGAAGAAGAAGAAGAAGAGAGAAGAAGAAGAAGAAGAAGAAGAAGAAGAAGAAGAAGAAGAAGAAGAAGAAGAAGAAGAAGAGAGAAGAGAAGAAGAAGAGAAGAAGAAGAAGAAGAAGAAGAAGAAGAAGAAGAAGAAGAAGGCATAAGAAGCATAAGAAGAAGAAGAAGAAGAAGAAGAAGAAGAATAAGAAGAAGAAGAAGAAGAAGAAGAAGAAGAAGAAGAAGAAGAAGAAGAAGAAGAAGAAGAAGAAGAGAAGAAGAAGAAGAAGAAGAAGAAGAAGAAGAAGAAGAAGAAGAAGAAGAAGAGAAGAAGAAGAAGAAGAAGAAGAAGAGGAAGGGAAGGAAGGAAGGGAGAAGAAGAAGAAGAAGAAGAAGAAGAAGAAGAGAAGAAGAAGAAGAAGAAGAAGAAGAAGAAGAAGAAGAAGAAGAAGAAGAAGAAGAAGAAGAAGAAGAAGAAGAAGAAGAAGAAGAAGAAGAAGAAGAAGAAGAAGAAGAAGAAGAAGAAGAAGAAGAAGAAGAAGAAGAAGAAGAAGAAGAAGAAGACGAAGAAGAAGAAAAAGGTAATCAGACATGCAGATAAGTGATAAGTGGTTCCTATAGTGTCATTCGTCGGCATATATATAATCAAAGATACATTTACTGTGTAGTAAGGTTTCTGTACATGTGATAAAGCTGACATCTGTCAGTCACAAAAGCAGAGGTACAGTTTTGAAGAGTAGTAAGAGACTGGGATCAGAAATATAGAATAATCTCTCCGTGTCATAAAGACCCACATGAATCTCCAAACGCGAAAGTCTCTATCGCCATGAGATCTAGCTTAATGATATGGTATAGCAATGAGATAAAGAAGGTCAACTGTCGAACCCACATCGGGCACGACGTATTTTCTAAAATTAAAGTTTTTGTAAACACCCGTGGAAGTAAGATATGGTAGAGATATGAGAGCTATACACACACGGAGTCACGACTGGGGGATCCTCGTTCAGCGACCTATGGTCTCTGTGCCAAGTGATGAACCAAGTCGATATGGTACAGATAGGAGGTTAACTGCCCAACACACATCGAGACATGATCTCCACATCGAGCCGCTTCTCTAAATACTAGTATATCTGTGTACAAAGTGATGAAGTAAGAAGATATGGTACAGAATTTTGATCTAGAAGGTTAACTGTCCACGCAATACAGCGAGCC
Source organism: Mantis religiosa (assembly GCA_030765055.1). NCBI lineage: Eukaryota > Metazoa > Arthropoda > Insecta > Mantodea > Mantidae > Mantis > Mantis religiosa. The sequence goes on from CM060951.1 coordinate 11,381,538, forward strand.
ATGAGGTATCTCCAAATACGAGGGCCGTTCAATAAAGAATGGTCATAACCTTTTACGGTCATAATTTTTCGAATTAAAATTCAATCTTATAATGTTCTGTTAACTTAATATGAAAAAAACACGCCGTATTAGTTTCATTATTGGTACTTCTGGTGCCCGCCTGTGAGAACCAGGCAAGTCCAGACATATTCAGTATCGCCTACCGCTGCAATGGAGATAACATTGCAGTTAAAGTTGACGTTAGAGGAAGATCTGGAGCTTCTTTCAAACGTAACCACTGCTGATGAAACTTGGCTACATCAATCTGATGCTGTGAGCAAAGAGCAAAGCTCAATGTCGAAATATCCTTCATCACCAACCCCCAAAAAGCAAAAGTGGTTGCTTCTGGTGGGAAAGTTATGGTCATCTTATTCTTTGATATTCATGGAATGGTTTATCAGCATGTTGTACCTGCACACACATCAGTAACTGGACAATAGTACAGGGATGTCCTGAAAACATTGCAAGTCCATATCAGGAGCAAAAAACACATTTCCGTGAAGCAGGTTGGATGCTGCACAACGATAACGCGCGGCAGCATATTGCCAGTGTTGTTGCTGAATATCTTGCAAAAATCAACGTTAAGTGCAAACCTCACCCTCCCTATAGTCCGGATCCAGCCCCATGTGACTCTATTCTCTAACTTGAAGGAACGCCAATCTAGGGAGGCATCAGAAGCAGTGGTTAAGGCTGCGGAGGCGATTTTGAAGGATCTCAAGTAATGGTTTCCAGCATGTCTTTGAAGACTAATAGAAATGCTGGGACAAGTGCATCGTATTCAGGAGAGACTATTTTGATAAGGACCATCAAAATTACGAGGATGAGTAAAGGTACGCTATCAAAATAATTTGTGTTTATTCTTATTGAAGAACCCTCCTAGTCATCTGTGTACAAGTGATGAAGCATGAAGATATGGTACAGAGTTGTGATCAAAAAGGCTAAGTGTCCACCATATAGCGAGCCATGAGGTATTTTCAAATATTAAGGTCTCTGTGGACACGTGATGCAGCAAGATAGTGTGGTACAGGGATATGACATAGAAGGCTAGCTCTCCACTATGCATCGAGCCATGAGCTACTTTCTCTGTGGACATGTGATGGAGCAAGATAGTATGGTACAGAGCATAAGATGCAGAATGTTAACTCTCCACCATACATCGAGCCATGAGTTATTTTCTCTTTGGACACGTGATGGAGCAAGATAGTATGGTACAGGGCATAAGATCTAGAATGTCAACTCTCCACTATACATCGAGCCATGAGTTATTTTCTCTTTGGACACGTGATGAAGCAAGATAGTATGGTACAGAGCATAAGATCTAGAATGTCAACTCTATAATACATCGAGCTATGAGTTATTTTCTCTTTGGACACGTCGTGAAGCAAGATAGTATGGTACAGGACATAAGATCTAGAATGTCAACTCTCCACTGTACATCGAGCCATGAGTTATTTTCTCTTTGGACACGTGATGAAGCAAGATAGTATGGTACAGGACATAAGATCTAGAATGTCAACTCTCCACTGTACATCGAGCTATGAGTTATTTTCTCTTTGGACACGTGATCGAGCAAGATAGTATGGTACAGGGCATAAGACCTAGAAGGTTAACTCTCCACTGTACATCGAGCCATGAGTTATTTTCTCTTTGGACACGTGATGAAGCAAGATAGTATGGTACAGGGCATAAGATCTAGAATGTCAGCTCTCCACTATACATCGAGCCATGAGTTATTTTCTCTTTGGACACGTGATGGAGCAAGATAGTATGGTACAGGTAGTATGATAGGGCATAAGATCTAGAATGTCAACTCTCCACTGTACATCGAGCCATGAGTTATTTTCTCTTTGGACACGTGATGAAGCAAGATAGTATGGTACAGGGCATAAGATCTAGAATGTCAACTCTCCACTGTACATGGAGCCATGAGTTATTTTCTCTTTGGACACGTGATGAAGCAAGATAGTATGGTACAGGGCATAAGATCTAGAATGTCAACTCTCCACTGTACATCGAGCCATGAGTTATTTTCTCTTTGGACACGTGATGAAGCAAGATAGTATGGTACAGGGCATAAGATCTAGAATGTCAACTCTCCACTATACATCGAGCCATGAGTTATTTTCTCTTTGGACACGTGATGAAGCAAGATAGTATGGTAGAGGGCATAAGATCTGGAATGTTAACTCTCCACTATACATCGAGCCATGAGTTATTTTCTCTTTGGACACGTGATGAAGCAAGATAGTATGGAACAGAGCATAAGATCTAGAATGTCAACTCTCCAATGCACATCAAGCCATGAGTTATTTTCTCTTTGGACACCTGATGAAGCAAGATAGAATGGTACAGGGCATAAGGTCCTGAATGCCAACTCTCCACTATACATCGAGCCATGAGTTATTTTCTCTTTGGACACGTGATGAAGCAAGATAGAATAGTACAGGACATAAGATCTAGAATGTCAACTCTCCACTGTACATCGAGCCATGAGTTATTTTCTCTTTGGACACATGATGAAGCAAGATAGTCTGGTACAGTGCATAAGATCTAAAATGTTAACTCTCCACTGTACATCGAGCCATGAGTTATTTTCTCTTTGGACACGTGATGAAGCAAGATAGTATGGTACAGGGCATAAGATCTAGAATGTTAACTCTCCATAATACATCGAGCTATGAGGAATCTTCAAATATTAAGGTCTCTGTGGACACGTGATGGAGCAACATAGAATGGTACAGAGCATAAGATCTAGAATGTCAACTCTCCACTATACATCGAGCCATGAGTTATTTTCTCTTTGGACACGTGATGGAGCAACATAGTATGGTACAGAGCATAAGATCTAGAATGTCAACTCTCCACTATACATAGAGCCATGAGTTATTTTCTCCTTGGACACGTGATGGATCAACATAGTATGGTACAGAGCATAAGATCTAGAATGTCAACTCTCCACTATACATCGAGCCATGAGTTATTTGCTCTTTGGACACGTCATGAAGCAAGAGAGTATGGTACAGAGCATGAGATCCAGAATGTCAACTCTCCACTGTACATCGAGCCATGAGTTATTTTCTCTTTGGACACGTCATGAAGCAAGATAGTATGGTACAGGGCATAAGATCTAGAATGTCAACTCTCTACTGTACATCGAGCCATGAGTTATTTTCTCTTTGGACACGTGATGGAGCAAGATAGTATGGTACAGGGCATAAGATCTAGAATGTCAACTCTCCTTTGTACATCGAGCCATGAGTTATTTTCTCTTTGGACACGTGATGAAGCAAGCTAGTATGGTACAGGGCATAAGATCTAGAATGTCAACTCTCCACTGTACATCGAGCCATGAGTTATTTCCTCTTTGGACACGTAATGAAGCAAGATAGTATGGTACAGGGCATAAGATCTAGAATGACAACTATCCAATGTACATCGAGCCATGAGTTATTTTCTCTATGGACACGTGATGAAGCAAGATAGTATGGTACAGGGCATAAGATCTAGAATGTCAACTCTCCACTGTACATCGAGACATGAGTTATTTTCTCTTTGGAGACGTGATGCAGCAAAATAGTATGGTACAGGGCATAAGATCTTGAATGTCAACTCTCCACTGTACATCGAGCCATGAGTTATTTTCTCTTTGGACACGTAATGAAGCAATATAGTATGGTACAGGGCATAAGATCTAGAATGTCAACTATCCAATGTACATCGAGCCATGAGTTATTTTCTCTATGGACACGTGATGAAGCAAGATAGTATGGTACAGGGCATATGATCTAGAATGTCAACTCTCCACTGTACATCGAGACATGAGTTATTTTCTCTTTGGATACGTGATGCAGCAAGATAGTATGGTACAGGACATAAGATTTAGAATGTCAACTCTCCACTGTACATCGAGCCATGAGTTATTTTACTTTGGACACGTGATGAAGCAAGATAGTATAGTACAGGGCATAAGTTCTAGAATGTCAACTATCCAATGTACATCGAGCCATGAGTTATTTTCTCTTTGGACACGTGATGAAGCAAGATAGTATGGTACAGGGATATGACTGGAATGTCAACTCTCCACTATACATCGAGCCATGAGTTTTATTCTCTTTGGACACGTGATGAAGCAAGATAGTATGGTACAGGGATATGACTGGAATGTCAACTCTCCACTGTACATCGAGCCATGAGTTATTTTCTCTTTGGACACGTCATGAAGCAAGATAGTATGGTACAGGGCATAAGATCTGGAATGTTAACTCTCCACTATACATCGAGCCATGAGTTATTTTCTCTTTGGACACGTGATGAAGCAAGATAGTATGGAACAGAGCATAAGATCTAGAATGTCAACTCTCCAATGCACATCAAGCCATGAGTTATTTTCTCTTTGGACACATGATGAAGCAAGATAGAATGGTACAGGGCATAAGGTCCTGAATGCCAACTCTCCACTATACATCGAGCCATGAGTTATTTTCTCTTTGGACACGTCATGAAGCAAGATAGAATAGTACAGGACATAAGATCTAGAATGTCAACTCTCCACTGTACATCGAGCCATGAGTTATTTTCTCTTTGGACACATGATGAAGCAAGATAGTCTGGTACAGTGCATAAGATCTAGAATGTTATCTCTCCACTGTACATCGAGCCATGAGTTATTTTCTCTTTGGACACGTGATGAAGCAAGATAGTATGGTACAGGGCATAAGATCTAGAATGTTAACTCTCCATAATACATCGAGCTATGAGGAATCTTCAAATATTAAGGTCTCTGTGGACACGTGATGGAGCAACATAGTATGGTACAGAGCATAAGATCTAGAATGTCAACTCTCCACTATACATCGAGCCATGAGTTATTTTCTCTTTGGACACGTGATGGAGCAACATAGTATGGTACAAAGCATAAGATCTAGAATGTCAACTCTCCACTATACATCGAGCCATGAGTTATTTTCTCCTTGGACACGTGATGGAGCAACATAGTATGGTACAGAGCATAAGATCTAGAATGTCAACTCTCCACTATACATCGAGCCATGAGTTATTTGCTCTTTGGACACGTCATGAAGCAAGATAGTATGGTACAGAGCATGAGATCCAGAATGTCAACTCTCCACTGTACATCGAGCCATGAGTTATTTTCTCTTTGGACACGTCATGAAGCAAGATAGTATGGTACAGGGCATAAGATCTAGAATGTCAACTCTCTACTGTACATCGAGCCATGAGTTATTTTCTCTTTGGACACGTGATGGAGCAAGATAGTATGGTACAGGGCATAAGATCTAGAATGTCAACTCTCCACTGTACATCGAGCCATGAGTTATTTTCTCTTTGGACACGTGATGAAGCAAGCTAGTATGGTACAGGGCATAAGATCTAGAATGTCAACTCTCCACTGTACATCGAGCCATGAGTTATGTCCTCTTTGGACACGTAATGAAGCAAGATAGTATGGTACAGGGCATAAGATCTAGAATGTCAACTATCCAATGTACATCGAGCCATGAGCTATTTTCTCTATGGACACGTGATGAAGCAAGATAGTATGGTACAGGGCATAAGATCTAGAATGTCAACTCTCCACTGTACATCGAGACATGAGTTATTTTCTCTTTGGAGACGTGATGCAGCAAAATAGTATGGTACAGGGCATAAGATCTAGAATGTCAACTCTCCACTGTACATCGAGACATGAGTTATTTTCTCTTTGGAGACGTGATGAAGCAAGATAGTATGGTACAGGGCATAAGAAATAGAATGTCAACTCTCCACTGTACATCGAGCCATGAGTTATTTTCTCTTTGGACACGTAATGAAGCAATATAGTATGGTACAGGGCATAAGATCTAGAATGTCAACTATCCAATGTACATCGAGCCATGAGTTATTTTCTCTATGGACACGTGATGAAGCAAGATAGTATGGTACAGGCATATGATCTAGAATGTCAACTCTCCACTGTACATCGAGACATGAGTTATTTTCTCTTTGGATACGTGATGCAGCAAGATAGTATGGTACAGGACATAAGATTTAGAATGTCAACTCTCCACTGTACATCGAGCCATGAGTTATTTTCTCTTTGGACACGTGATGAAGCAAGATAGTATGGTACAGGGCATAAGATCTAGAATGTCAACTATCCAATGTACATCGAGCCATGAGTTATTTTCTCTTTGGACACGTGATGAAGCAAGATAGTATGGTACAGGGATATGACTGGAATGTCAACTCTCCACTATACATCGAGCCATGAGTTTTATATTCTCTTTGGACACGTGATGAAGCAAGATAGTATGGTACAGGGATATGACTGGAATGTCAACTCTCCACTGTACATCGAGCCATGAATTATTTTCTTGTTGGACACGTCATGAAGCAAGATAGTATGGTACAGGGCATAAGATCTAGAATGTCAACTCTCCACTGTACATCGAGCCATGAGTTATTTTCTCTTTGGACATGTGATGGAGAAAGATAGTATGGTACGGAGCATAAGATCTAGAATGTTAACTCTCCACTGTACATCGAGCCATGAGTTATTTTCTCTTTGGACACGTCATGAAGCAAGATAGTATGGTACAGAGCATAAGCTCTAGAATGTCAACCCTGCACTGTACATCGAGCCATGAGTTATTTTCTCTTTGGACACGTGATGAAGCAAGATAGTATGGTACAGAGCATAAGTTCTAGAATGTCAACCCTCCACTGTACATCGAGCCATTAGTTATTTTCTCTTGGGACACGTCATGAAGCAAGATAGCATGGTACAGGGCATTAGATCTAGAATGTCAACTCTCCATAATACACCGAGCTATGAGTTATTTTCTCCTTGGACACGTGATGAAGCAAGATAGTATGGTACAGGGCATAAGATCTAGAATGTCAACTCTCCACTATACATCGGGCCATGAGTTATTTTCTCTTTGGACACGTAATGAAGCAAGATAGTATGGTACAGGGCATAAGATCTAGAATGTCAACTCTCCACTGTACATCGAGCCATGAGTTATTTTCTCTTTGGACACGTAATGAAGCATGATAGTATGGTACAGGACATAAGATCTAGAATGTCAACTCTCCACTATACATCGAGCCATGAGTTATTTTCTATTTGGACACGTAATGAAGCAAGATAGTATGGTACAGGGCATAAGATCTAGAATGTCAACTCTCCACTATACATCAAGCCATGAGTTATTTTCTCTTTGGACACGTCATGAAGCAAGATAGTATGGTACAGGGCATAAGATCTAGAATGTTAACTCTCCACTGTACATCGAGCCATGAGTTATTTTCTCTTTGGACACGTGATGAAGCAAGATAGTGTGGTACAGGGCATAAGATCTAGAATGTCAACTCTCCATAATACATCGAGCCATGAGTTATTTTCTCTTTGGACACGTCATGAAGCAAGATAGTATGGTACAGGGCATAAGATCTAGAATGTCAACTCTCCACTGTACATCGAGCCATGAGTTATTTTCTCTTTGGACACGTGATGAAGTAAGATAGTATGGTACAGGGCATAAGACCTAGAATGTCAACTTTCCACTGTACATCGAGCCATGACTTATTTTCTCTTTGGACACGTGATGAAGCAAGATAGTGTGGTACAGGGCATAAGATCTAGAATGTCAACTCTCCACTGTACATCGAGCCATGAGATATTTTCTCTTTGGACACGTGATGGAGAAAGATGGTATGGTACGGAGCATAAGATCCAGAATGTCAACTCTCCACTGTACATCGAGCCATGAGTTATTTTCTCTTTGGACACGTAATGAAGCAATATAGTATGGTACAGGGCATAAGATCTAGAATGTCAACTATCCAATGTACATCGAGCCATGAGTTATTTTCTCTATGGACACGTGATGAAGCAAGATAGTATGGTACAGGGCATATGATCTAGAATGTCAACTCTCCACTGTACATCGAGACATGAGTTATTTTCTCTTTGGATACGTGATGCAGCAAGATAGTATGGTACAGGACATAAGATTTAGAATGTCAACTCTCCACTGTACATCGAGCCATGAGTTATTTTACTTTGGACACGTGATGAAGCAAGATAGTATAGTACAGGGCATAAGTTCTAGAATGTCAACTATCCAATGTACATCGAGCCATGAGTTATTTTCTCTTTGGACACGTGATGAAGCAAGATAGTATGGTACAGGGATATGACTGGAATGTCAACTCTCCACTATACATCGAGCCATGAGTTTTATTCTCTTTGGACACGTGATGAAGCACGATAGTATGGTACAGGGATATGACTGGAATGTCAACTCTCCACTGTACATCGAGCCATGAGTTATTTTCTCTTTGGACACGTCATGAAGCAAGATAGTATGGTACAGGGCATAAGATCTGGAATGTTAACTCTCCACTATACATCGAGCCATGAGTTATTTTCTCTTTGGACACGTGATGAAGCAAGATAGTATGGAACAGAGCATAAGATCTAGAATGTCAACTCTCCAATGCACATCAAGCCATGAGTTATTTTCTCTTTGGACACATGATGAAGCAAGATAGAATGGTACAGGGCATAAGGTCCTGAATGCCAACTCTCCACTATACATCGAGCCATGAGTTATTTTCTCTTTGGACACGTCATGAAGCAAGATAGAATAGTACAGGACATAAGATCTAGAATGTCAACTCTCCACTGTACATCGAGCCATGAGTTATTTTCTCTTTGGACACATGATGAAGCAAGATAGTCTGGTACAGTGCATAAGATCTAGAATGTTATCTCTCCACTGTACATCGAGCCATGAGTTATTTTCTCTTTGGACACGTGATGAAGCAAGATAGTATGGTACAGGGCATAAGATCTAGAATGTTAACTCTCCATAATACATCGAGCTATGAGGAATCTTCAAATATTAAGGTCTCTGTGGACACGTGATGGAGCAACATAGTATGGTACAGAGCATAAGATCTAGAATGTCAACTCTCCACTATACATCGAGCCATGAGTTATTTTCTCTTTGGACACGTGATGGAGCAACATAGTATGGTACAAAGCATAAGATCTAGAATGTCAACTCTCCACTATACATCGAGCCATGAGTTATTTTCTCCTTGGACACGTGATGGAGCAACATAGTATGGTACAGAGCATAAGATCTAGAATGTCAACTCTCCACTATACATCGAGCCATGAGTTATTTGCTCTTTGGACACGTCATGAAGCAAGATAGTATGGTACAGAGCATGAGATCCAGAATGTCAACTCTCCACTGTACATCGAGCCATGAGTTATTTTCTCTTTGGACACGTCATGAAGCAAGATAGTATGGTACAGGGCATAAGATCTAGAATGTCAACTCTCTACTGTACATCGAGCCATGAGTTATTTTCTCTTTGGACACGTGATGGAGCAAGATAGTATGGTACAGGGCATAAGATCTAGAATGTCAACTCTCCACTGTACATCGAGCCATGAGTTATTTTCTCTTTGGACACGTGATGAAGCAAGCTAGTATGGTACAGGGCATAAGATCTAGAATGTCAACTCTCCACTGTACATCGAGCCATGAGTTATGTCCTCTTTGGACACGTAATGAAGCAAGATAGTATGGTACAGGGCATAAGATCTAGAATGTCAACTATCCAATGTACATCGAGCCATGAGCTATTTTCTCTATGGACACGTGATGAAGCAAGATAGTATGGTACAGGGCATAAGATCTAGAATGTCAACTCTCCACTGTACATCGAGACATGAGTTATTTTCTCTTTGGAGACGTGATGCAGCAAAATAGTATGGTACAGGGCATAAGATCTAGAATGTCAACTCTCCACTGTACATCGAGACATGAGTTATTTTCTCTTTGGAGACGTGATGAAGCAAGATAGTATGGTACAGGGCATAAGAAATAGAATGTCAACTCTCCACTGTACATCGAGCCATGAGTTATTTTCTCTTTGGACACGTAATGAAGCAATATAGTATGGTACAGGGCATAAGATCTAGAATGTCAACTATCCAATGTACATCGAGCCATGAGTTATTTTCTCTATGGACACGTGATGAAGCAAGATAGTATGGTACAGGCATATGATCTAGAATGTCAACTCTCCACTGTACATCGAGACATGAGTTATTTTCTCTTTGGATACGTGATGCAGCAAGATAGTATGGTACAGGACATAAGATTTAGAATGTCAACTCTCCACTGTACATCGAGCCATGAGTTATTTTCTCTTTGGACACGTGATGAAGCAAGATAGTATGGTACAGGGCATAAGATCTAGAATGTCAACTATCCAATGTACATCGAGCCATGAGTTATTTTCTCTTTGGACACGTGATGAAGCAAGATAGTATGGTACAGGGATATGACTGGAATGTCAACTCTCCACTATACATCGAGCCATGAGTTTTATATTCTCTTTGGACACGTGATGAAGCAAGATAGTATGGTACAGGGATATGACTGGAATGTCAACTCTCCACTGTACATCGAGCCATGAGTTATTTTCTCTTTGGACACGTCATGAAGCAAGATAGTATGGTACAGGGCATAAGATCTAGAATGTCAACTCTCCACTGTACATCGAGCCATGAGTTATTTTCTCTTTGGACATGTGATGGAGAAAGATAGTATGGTACGGAGCATAAGATCTAGAATGTCAACCCTCCACTGTACATCGAGCCATTAGTTATTTTCTCTTGGGACACGTCATGAAGCAAGATAGCATGGTACAGGGCATTAGATCTAGAATGTCAACTCTCCATAATACACCGAGCTATGAGTTATTTTCTCCTTGGACACGTGATGAAGCAAGATAGTATGGTACAGGGCATAAGATCTAGAATGTCAACTCTCCACTATACATCGGGCCATGAGTTATTTTCTCTTTGGACACGTAATGAAGCAAGATAGTATGGTACAGGGCATAAGATCTAGAATGTCAACTCTCCACTGTACATCGAGCCATGAGTTATTTTCTCTTTGGACACGTAATGAAGCAAGATAGTATGGTACAGGACATAAGATCTAGAATGTCAACTCTCCACTATACATCGAGCCATGAGTTATTTTCTATTGGACACGTAATGAAGCAAGATAGTATGGTACAGGGCATAAGATCTAGAATGTCAACTCTCCACTATACATCAAGCCATGAGTTATTTTCTCTTTGGACACGTCATGAAGCAAGATAGTATGGTACAGGGCATAAGATCTAGAATGTTAACTCTCCACTGTACATCGAGCCATGAGTTATTTTCTCTTTGGACACGTGATGAAGCAAGATAGTGTGGTACAGGGCATAAGATCTAGAATGTCAACTCTCCATAATACATCGAGCCATGAGTTATTTTCTCTTTGGACACGTCATGAAGCAAGATAGTATGGTACAGGGCATAAGATCTAGAATGTCAACTCTCCACTGTACATCGAGCCATGAGTTATTTTCTCTTTGGACACGTGATGAAGTAAGATAGTATGGTACAGGGCATAAGACCTAGAATGTCAACTTTCCACTGTACATCGAGCCATGACTTATTTTCTCTTTGGACACGTGATGAAGCAAGATAGTGTGGTACAGGGCATAAGATCTAGAATGTCAACTCTCCACTGTACATCGAGCCATGAGATATTTTCTCTTTGGACACGTGATGGAGAAAGATGGTATGGTACGGAGCATAAGATCCAGAATGTCAACTCTCCACTGTACATCGAGCCATGAGTTATTTTCTCTTTGGACACGTAATGAAGCAATATAGTATGGTACAGGGCATAAGATCTAGAATGTCAACTATCCAATGTACATCGAGCCATGAGTTATTTTCTCTATGGACACGTGATGAAGCAAGATAGTATGGTACAGGGCATATGATCTAGAATGTCAACTCTCCACTGTACATCGAGACATGAGTTATTTTCTCTTTGGATACGTGATGCAGCAAGATAGTATGGTACAGGACATAAGATTTAGAATGTCAACTCTCCACTGTACATCGAGCCATGAGTTATTTTACTTTGGACACGTGATGAAGCAAGATAGTATAGTACAGGGCATAAGTTCTAGAATGTCAACTATCCAATGTACATCGAGCCATGAGTTATTTTCTCTTTGGACACGTGATGAAGCAAGATAGTATGGTACAGGGATATGACTGGAATGTCAACTCTCCACTATACATCGAGCCATGAGTTTTATTCTCTTTGGACACGTGATGAAGCACGATAGTATGGTACAGGGATATGACTGGAATGTCAACTCTCCACTGTACATCGAGCCATGAGTTATTTTCTCTTTGGACACGTCATGAAGCAAGATAGTATGGTACAGGGCATAAGATCTGGAATGTTAACTCTCCACTATACATCGAGCCATGAGTTATTTTCTCTTTGGACACGTGATGAAGCAAGATAGTATGGAACAGAGCATAAGATCTAGAATGTCAACTCTCCAATGCACATCAAGCCATGAGGTATTTTCTCTTTGGACACATGATGAAGCAAGATAGAATGGTACAGGGCATAAGGTCCTGAATGCCAACTCTCCACTATACATCGAGCCATGAGTTATTTTCTCTTTGGACACGTCATGAAGCAAGATAGAATAGTACAGGACATAAGATCTAGAATGTCAACTCTCCACTGTACATCGAGCCATGAGTTATTTTCTCTTTGGACACATGATGAAGCAAGATAGTCTGGTACAGTGCATAAGATCTAGAATGTTATCTCTCCACTGTACATCGAGCCATGAGTTATTTTCTCTTTGGACACGTGATGAAGCAAGATAGTATGGTACAGGGCATAAGATCTAGAATGTTAACTCTCCATAATACATCGAGCTATGAGGAATCTTCAAATATTAAGGTCTCTGTGGACACGTGATGGAGCAACATAGTATGGTACAGAGCATAAGATCTAGAATGTCAACTCTCCACTATACATCGAGCCATGAGTTATTTTCTCTTTGGACACGTGATGGAGCAACATAGTATGGTACAAAGCATAAGATCTAGAATGTCAACTCTCCACTATACATCGAGCCATGAGTTATTTTCTCCTTGGACACGTGATGGAGCAACATAGTATGGTACAGAGCATAAGATCTAGAATGTCAACTCTCCACTATACATCGAGCCATGAGTTATTTGCTCTTTGGACACGTCATGAAGCAAGATAGTATGGTACAGAGCATGAGATCCAGAATGTCAACTCTCCACTGTACATCGAGCCATGAGTTATTTTCTCTTTGGACACGTCATGAAGCAAGATAGTATGGTACAGGGCATAAGATCTAGAATGTCAACTCTCTACTGTACATCGAGCCATGAGTTATTTTCTCTTTGGACACGTGATGGAGCAAGATAGTATGGTACAGGGCATAAGATCTAGAATGTCAACTCTCCACTGTACATCGAGCCATGAGTTATTTTCTCTTTGGACACGTGATGAAGCAAGCTAGTATGGTACAGGGCATAAGATCTAGAATGTCAACTCTCCACTGTACATCGAGCCATGAGTTATGTCCTCTTTGGACACGTAATGAAGCAAGATAGTATGGTACAGGGCATAAGATCTAGAATGTCAACTATCCAATGTACATCGAGCCATGAGCTATTTTCTCTATGGACACGTGATGAAGCAAGATAGTATGGTACAGGGCATAAGATCTAGAATGTCAACTCTCCACTGTACATCGAGACATGAGTTATTTTCTCTTTGGAGACGTGATGCAGCAAAATAGTATGGTACAGGGCATAAGATCTAGAATGTCAACTCTCCACTGTACATCGAGACATGAGTTATTTTCTCTTTGGAGACGTGATGAAGCAAGATAGTATGGTACAGGGCATAAGAAATAGAATGTCAACTCTCCACTGTACATCGAGCCATGAGTTATTTTCTCTTTGGACACGTAATGAAGCAATATAGTATGGTACAGGGCATAAGATCTAGAATGTCAACTATCCAATGTACATCGAGCCATGAGTTATTTTCTCTATGGACACGTGATGAAGCAAGATAGTATGGTACAGGCATATGATCTAGAATGTCAACTCTCCACTGTACATCGAGACATGAGTTATTTTCTCTTTGGATACGTGATGCAGCAAGATAGTATGGTACAGGACATAAGATTTAGAATGTCAACTCTCCACTGTACATCGAGCCATGAGTTATTTTCTCTTTGGACACGTGATGAAGCAAGATAGTATGGTACAGGGCATAAGATCTAGAATGTCAACTATCCAATGTACATCGAGCCATGAGTTATTTTCTCTTTGGACACGTGATGAAGCAAGATAGTATGGTACAGGGATATGACTGGAATGTCAACTCTCCACTATACATCGAGCCATGAGTTTTATATTCTCTTTGGACACGTGATGAAGAAAGATAGTATGGTACAGGGATATGACTGGAATGTCAACTCTCCACTGTACATCGAGCCATGAGTTATTTTCTCTTTGGACACGTCATGAAGCAAGATAGTATGGTACAGGGCATAAGATCTAGAATGTCAACTCTCCACTGTACATCGAGCCATGAGTTATTTTCTCTTTGGACATGTGATGGAGAAAGATAGTATGGTACGGAGCATAAGATCTAGAATGTTAACTCTCCACTGTACATCGAGCCATGAGTTATTTTCTCTTTGGACACGTCATGAAGCAAGATAGTATGGTACAGAGCATAAGCTCTAGAATGTCAACCCTGCACTGTACATCGAGCCATGAGTTATTTTCTCTTTGGACACGTGATGAAGCAAGATAGTATGGTACAGAGCATAAGTTCTAGAATGTCAACCCTCCACTGTACATCGAGCCATTAGTTATTTTCTCTTGGGACACGTCATGAAGCAAGATAGCATGGTACAGGGCATTAGATCTAGAATGTCAACTCTCCATAATACACCGAGCTATGAGTTATTTTCTCCTTGGACACGTGATGAAGCAAGATAGTATGGTACAGGGCATAAGATCTAGAATGTCAACTCTCCACTATACATCGGGCCATGAGTTATTTTCTCTTTGGACACGTAATGAAGCAAGATAGTATGGTACAGGGCATAAGATCTAGAATGTCAACTCTCCACTGTACATCGAGCCATGAGTTATTTTCTCTTTGGACACGTAATGAAGCAAGATAGTATGGTACAGGACATAAGATCTAGAATGTCAACTCTCCACTATACATCGAGCCATGAGTTATTTTCTATTTGGACACGTAATGAAGCAAGATAGTATGGTACAGGGCATAAGATCTAGAATGTCAACTCTCCACTATACATCAAGCCATGAGTTATTTTCTCTTTGGACACGTCATGAAGCAAGATAGTATGGTACAGGGCATAAGATCTAGAATGTTAACTCTCCACTGTACATCGAGCCATGAGTTATTTTCTCTTTGGACACGTGATGAAGCAAGATAGTGTGGTACAGGGCATAAGATCTAGAATGTCAACTCTCCATAATACATCGAGCCATGAGTTATTTTCTCTTTGGACACGTCATGAAGCAAGATAGTATGGTACAGGGCATAAGATCTAGAATGTCAACTCTCCACTGTACATCGAGCCATGAGTTATTTTCTCTTTGGACACGTGATGAAGTAAGATAGTATGGTACAGGGCATAAGACCTAGAATGTCAACTTTCCACTGTACATCGAGCCATGACTTATTTTCTCTTTGGACACGTGATGAAGCAAGATAGTGTGGTACAGGGCATAAGATCTAGAATGTCAACTCTCCACTGTACATCGAGCCATGAGATATTTTCTCTTTGGACACGTGATGGAGAAAGATGGTATGGTACGGAGCATAAGATCCAGAATGTCAACTCTCCACTGTACATCGAGCCATGAGTTATTTTCTCTTTGGACACGTGATGAAGCAAGATAGTGTGGTACAGGGCATAAGATCTAGAATGTCAACTCTCCACTGTACATCGAGCCATGAGTTATTTTCTCTTTGGACACGTGATGGAGAAAGATGGTATGGTACGGAGCATAAGATCCAGAATGTCAACTCTCCACTGTACATCGAGCCATGAGTTATTTTCTCTTTGGACACGTGATGGAGCAAAATAGTATGGTACCACGAACAGGAGCCCACACGAGGGTGACTGTTGGCTCGTGATCCCGGGTGCGCCAAACCCGTAAATACCGAAGTAGGCCCCTGGGGGGTATAATACATCAAGCTATGAGGTATCTTCAAATATTAAGGTCTCTGTGTCCACGTGATGGAGCAAGGTATTATGGTACATGTATATGATGTGGAAGGTTAACTCTCCATAATACATCGAGCTTTAAAATACTAAGGTCTCTGTGTCCACGTGATGGAGCAAGGAATTATGGTACAGGCGATAAGATCTAGAAGGTTAACTGTCTACCGAGATATTTTCCTAACACTAAGGTCTATGTGGACACGTGACGTAACAAGATGGTATGTCACATTTATGAGGTCTAGAAGTTTAACTGTGTATCCCACATCGAGCCATACGTATCTCTTTGCAAATATGACCACATAGCTAAATCAACTTAAAATTAAAAGAAAATACAACTTTAATTTTTTGTACGGCAAATATTTCACATCAATTAATTTTCCAATGTATTCCTTCTACAGTTTCTGCTCACATGTACAATTCCGCAAAACATCTTTAAACGGCCCAATGCTGCCAAACTGTGCAACGCATATTGTATCACACAGAATGTCCTGTTGTATCGATTTTGGAAACAAGCGTCATGCAACATATAATCCGCTTAATTCAATGTCCAGCGGAGCGAGTCTACCGTGTGGTGGGCATGCTAGTGAAATAGACGTATGCAGGCCTTGCTTTGTGTGCTTAATGGCAAATCCCTAATCGTGGACTCGAGTATGGCTGTATCGTCATTAAACTAATTTAAAATTCCCTTTAACAACAGTTGTCCAAACAAAAGAGAAACTATCCAAATACAAACTGCCAATGACCTACATAAGAATAAAACTTCTACAACAATATACGACGATTTTAACGTTATTCTACTCTTTGTTTCCATTTTTTGTAACGAATGTTACTTTTTTTTTTTATTTTATTCAATGATCGATCAGCAGTACATGCTTTGCGGATCCTTGTTGGCTAATTGAATCTCTATGAACTATATAATAACATGTAAGGAAAACCAAGTTGGCTCCTATTATCTTCTTAACACTGTGAAACAAGAGAAAAATAAGTTAATTAAAACAAACAAGTGATCAAAGAAATAAGAACAACAGTCATTGTGAAACAATATTCATAGTTTTTTTCAATCAGAGTCACTAAGGAGGAGATCCTGTGGGAGTCGTCTCTTCAGGCGCATGGGCTGGCGGGTTCGTACGCCGATGTCGTACACCACAGCTCCTGGAACATCTGGCAGGTTTGAAAAGAAGCGGGAGGCGATCTGGCGTATGTACTGCTGAAGAGGAAGGAGACCAAGTTCTTTATGCAGTTGTTGATTTCTTACATACCAAGGGGCATCCGTGGCGATGCGCATAAATCGATTTTGCAGGACCTGTAGCCTTCGGAGATGAGTGTTGCTAGCCGAACCCCATACCTGGGAAGCATATGTGATAAGTGGCCAGACAAGAGATTTGTAGAGAAGCAGAGAGCATTCAATCCCAAGAGGAGTGTGTCTGTGTAGTAGCGGACCGAGTTTTGAAAGTCGTCCTGATGCCAACGAGATAAGTCGATCAATATCGGCTCGCAACGTAAGTTTAGTGTCCAGCATTACTCCAAGGTATTTGACGGAGGTGATAGGAGGTAGCCAGGGAATTGGTTTATGCTTAATATGCACATCGGGAGAGTTGGAGATGCGACGTAAGCTAAAAATCTTAGCTGCGGTCTTTTGAGTGTTAAGACGTATGCGCCAAGTATCGAACCATTCAACGAGGCAGTCAAGAGAGGTTTGTAGCGTGTGAATAGTTGTAGGGAGATCTGTGCCGGAATGATATAAAACAGTATCATCAGCGTATAAGGCTATGGAGGTAGGGGCCAAGTCAGGAAGATCATAGGTATAGATACTAATTAAGATTGGGGCCAATATGGATCCCTGAGGAACTCCTGCTCTAATATGGCGCTGAGATGACTCCATGCCACCAATGCGAACAGTAAATGTGCGATCTGATAGAAAACTACAAATGGTAGTGAGCAGATACTGTGGAAGTCCAATGCTATACAGTTTGAAGGTTAACCCGTCATGCCAAACTTTCTCAAAGGCCTGTGCTGCGTCGAGGAACAGGGTGGTTGTGTACTTTCGTTGCTCAAAGCCATGAATTACTGTTTGTGTTAAACGTAGTAGTTGGTGAGGGGTAGAATGTCTAGAACGAAATCCAAATTGGAAGGGTGGAATGATACGGTTGTCAGAGGTATATTTAAGGAGACGGCGAAGGAGAATCTTTTCAAAGAGTTCGGACAAGGCAGGCAGCAAACTTATCGGACGATAGCTGTCGGGGAGATTTTTAGGTTTATTAGGTTTGTGAAACACAATGATTTGAGCCAATTTCCAGGTGTGAGGAAAAAAAGCCAAGTCGAAGACAAGCGTTCAGGATTGAAGACAAATGTGCCAAGGCCTTCTTTGTCAGGTTTTTTAACACAATATTGGGAATCAAGTCGTGTCCCGGTGATTTCTTAAGAGGAAGAGAGCGAATTAAATGCCCAAGTTCAGCAGGACTAGTGAAGGAGATTCTGCAGGGAACAGTTGGTTGGTGTCGAAAAGCGTCAAGCCGCTGAATGTTACATTTTTATTTTCTATACAAAGTACATAGAAGTTAGAGGATGTATTGCACCGGGCTCAAAAATTCCGGACTGAGGTATCACCAAAATATACAGGGATGGCATCCGTAGATACGAGGCAGTTATATGATTACTATATTTGATGAACTAAGGTGACTGTTTTTGAATTCTATTGCTATTAATTTCATTATTAAGTGCCCGGTGAAGTGGCTGTTCCCGACGCAGGAGGCACAGTAAGGGCGACGTCGGCGAAGGTCGTGCTCTCTGCAGACCGAGGTGAGGCTGGAAGCACCGCAGTAGTGGCACTTAGGCTCGGCTGCACAAGACTCAGCTGCAGGCCCATAGGCGCAGCAGCGGCGGCATGGAGCTTCACGGTCCTGTCAGCTGACTTCAGTGCGCAGCACCCGCCCTAATAAGGGTAGGCCGTTAGTTAAGGGTATGTATGACTGAACTTTTCAAATTTTGAACTAATAAAGTTAGCTTTTTCAAATTTACGCCTTAGGTGTAGTATAATGTAAACATGTTACAACCTAAATTTAAACCATTTTTCTCCAGCAGTTTAGAAATTATGATAAATTTTGTATGTTTTTTGTTACGACACTAAAAAAGTCCCTTGCGACAAAATATTTTGAATTTTGGTGTAATATTTTAACCCTATGTTTATAATACACATACTTTTTGAAATTGCTCTGCGTTTTTCTGTGTCTCCTTTAGTTTAGGCCACAAAAATTTTTTAATTTACAAATACTCTTTTTTTCTCTAAAAAAACTGTAAGTTTTGTGTTTGAAAATTAAAAATATATGCTTATATACATTTCACAATAAAACCTAGGGCAATTTCCATTCCTCATGATATTCTGAACCTGTGTAGGAAACTTCATGAATGTAGTACAAAAACTGCATCGCAAGGAGCATTTTGCAGGAAGAAAAATGCTGAAAATATGAACATTGAGAAAACAGCGATTAAAGATTTGATTGCATAACTCACATTAAAATCCACCAGGCTGATAGGTTGGACCCTCATATTTCTTTTTCCTCTCCCCTGTTGCTACTTTTTCCACCTTTTTCTTCTTTAGATGTTGCTTTTCTTCTGCACAACTTCGCTTCTTGCTTTGCAGGATACGAGTCTGATCTCGCTGCACTGAAGTTTTCCTTGCTGAGTCTACTACACTTTCACCTCTGATATTTTGCTGCAGCTCCAATGACTTAAGACTACCCATGTTAAACTCACTGATGCTTTTAATAACAGCAAGATCCAATTTTTGTTTTGATATGAAAACTTCCTTTGGGCACTTATTCCATATGACATGATGCAAAGATTCATTGGCATTCTGTGTTTTTCCTGTTTTGCACCTCTCTAGTAATGTTGTAGAAGCCAGCCTCTGATATATTGGCAACATTTTAGGAACTATTTTGTCTGAAAGCCTTATTTTTCTTTTCTTGAATTGAAAATTTAAGAACGGAAACAGACAAAGATGTGGATGTAGGCAAAAGAGAGCGTGACTCTGACAGAGTTTAAAGGCCACCGACATTTAAATAAGCATTTAAAAATGGCGTTCGGAGGCAAATTATGCATTTTTCACATTCGGGAATGTCTGAATTATTTTATAGAATTAAAATAAAAAAGTCGTTATTTTCACGATTTTCATGAAATTTCAGTCATACATGCCCTTAAAGCAGCTTCCAGTTCCTCGTGGCTGGCTAGCTCCACCCGGACTAGTGGTGTCGGACCTCGGGCTGAGGTGATGCGTGTGGCCCTCATTGCTGACGGGCACTGTTGCTGCGCTACTGCAAGCACCTATCGTGCTTGCAGGTCCCGAGGCACTCCAGTTACCACTATGCTTGTACGGTGGTGCAGTGGTTGTGACGGCGTTGGCTGGTTGGCTAGTGCTGGCGACTGGCCTGCTCCCAGCTGAGTATCAGGGCCGGGTTTTGGCTGCGGTGTCGCAGGACGTTCCTTCTCCGCTGGCTGTGCTGCGCTGGTTACTGCTCGTTTCTTCGTACCTCTCTTGACACGTGGCGTGTTACCGCTCTGAATGTTCCATGCCGTTGGCTGCTGCGGTGGTTGTACGTCTGGAGGTGAAGTAACTGCAAACTGCCGTTCAGGTGCTGCTTCTCCCGGCAGTTGCCGGCGCACCTGGCGAGTGGCCGGCGTGATAGGGGAAGCGGGCCGAGATACACAAAACTTCCCCGGCGGCTCCGCGGGAGGCTCCCCCTCGTTTTGCCGAAACTGGCAGCGAGGCGGGAGATGGCGCCCGAGAGCTGGCTGGCGAAGACTGCGATGAAGGTGGCTTCACCACCTGGCTCTGCTTCCGTGTTGCGGCGGTCTTCTTCTTCTTCATGTTGCTGATGCGGTCTCACGATGTGTGCTGCTCGGCGTCTCGAAGAAGACGATGACCTCCGGGAAAAATGTACGAATGTTCATTGTCGGGTTTATGTTTCCTCTATTTATTAGTTTTCAAACCTGTATCACATTGACATGAAAATTAATCAAAGGAAATTGAATCTGGATGTTTAAACATTACTGTAAGATAGAAAATTGTAAATTTTTTACAGAGACATGACTGAAGTATTGAAGTTCCTCCGCCATCCAGGCTCAAAATTTACAAGCTACGCAACAAAAGTTAATCAGACAGGTTCTGTCGATAATGCAACAAAGAAGTGGTCAAACTGTCAGTGTTACAACTTCTGAAAATGATATGCTGGTTGTTGAGAGTTTCTCCAAAGTCCACTAAAACAAAAACAAAAGGCAGCCATGCACCCGGGGAAGATGTCGGTCGCTCCCTTCCCTGGGTGGTCAGGGTGATGGATGAACCCAAGTGATGACGGCTCAGGGACAACAAAGGAGAAGGCAGGCCACAATAATTTTAGATTTTAGAGTTATGTTATGCATTATTTATATGTGCATATATAAAGCACCCATAAAAGAATAAAATAATACAAAGAAGAAAAACAGAAAAGGGAAATAAAAATAAAGAAGGATTACAAAAAGGTTACAAGATGTGTGTAGATAAAAGATCATATATGTTGATGTGTGTAAATAGAATATCTAGAGCTCCCAAATATACATTCCTCCGTCCCTTTCTATCACTAGTTTGTTTTCAGGACCATGAGTAGCTTGCAGAAGAGTATCCAGACTCAGCGCCCTCTCCAGCTGAAGCGTCAATTATGTTAAGGTACCTCAAATGTCAGTTAGCATGACACCTATACCTAGCTCCTCTGCATGAGCATGAAGAACCCTACTAACTCCAGGTCCCTGGTCAGGGCCTCGGCCATGGCCAGTACTTAATTGTCCACTCTGTCCGTATGCTCTTATATGCGGGCGTCTATTTGGTAATCACCCACTGTTATTGGCGTTGCTTCGGCGGTACCGGACACCAATTACCACTTTTCACTTTAGTATAGCTCAGTGCAAAGTATGGGAGGTGACGCAGATCACTTTCGGATGATCGCTACCAGGTGTGGTGGAGGCGGGGCCACACCCAAAATAAAGCCATGGAACTCAGCACCTAACCAAGATATTTTTGTAATTATGTGTTACGTTTAAAATTGAAACTGTACCAACAAAGATTTACAAGAGGACGAACCATATCGTCGTTTACAGTTCTGTGATGATATTTTGAATGAAGTGTAAGTGGAAGTATGTGTGTCCAATGAAGGACATAACTGTGTCGACTGCTCTAAAGAAAACCTCCACTTTGCAGCTAACTAAGCTGCCGTTACAATGTGGGCAGCTCTGTCATGAGAAGGATCCATGGTACCCAGCATAAGTTTAAACCAAAACGTGTCAAACAGCACCTTCTATTTTCAACATGATGGAGCACCTGCTCACTATCCCTAGCTATGCGATGTGTACTACATATGTGCATCCAATATTATATATTCTGAGACTTTGTCAAACACACACACCAGAGGAGTGTGTGTTTTTGAAAAGTACCACTCAAAAATGAGAAGTTAAATACCTAATTTTGACTTTCCTTTAGCATTTTCCAAGGAAACGATACTAAGACTTTCAAGGAGAGAAAAAACTGCTCCCAAAAATACACCTTAAATATGAAGTGCTTTTCAGGTTTTAGTTTTCTCACAAACGGCTCTAGGATTGTAATAAATATACCAGAATTATGTTCTAGAACATATACGCCGCCAGGAAAGATTCACCTATTGCATACCAGAATTAATATTTCCATTGCTTATAAAACGCATTTGCTGCATTTTGTAGAAATAGCCTCTGTAGTCATATGAAAGCACTAGTCTTAAGCACCTATCCTCCCATTTATTTACCTACTCACTTATTCACACACCCACTGAGGCCATCCTCCCACCCACTTGAGCTTCAGCCTTCATCATTAAACTCTTATTATTTAAGTCATGGCACAGGAATTTGAGTTCGTAGTTAATTTATCTCCATCTTCATCAGCCACACGTTCGGGCGCAATTTGGGACAGGATTTCTATGTTGGCCGCACAATTCTTTCTCTTCTCGTAAGAGTTTTTGCGGCTATCTATTTCCTCTGGTCACCAATTGTATCATCTTATACTAAATAAGAGTCATGAGACATCTGTTTTTCAGTCGTGGTTCGGAATAAAGTTTCGGAGAAGTCAAATTCTGTAAATATTTAATTGTATTATTTAGATTACATTTTGCTTAAACTTCCTTTCCCAGTCACTTCCAACATGTCGATAAATCCTTACTTTGTTATACTTATACAGATTAAAACTATTACTTAAATGTTCTTGATCTTGGACCACAATTCATCACACTCCACCATTACAACAAAAACCTCTCTCTACCCAGATTATTGATTTTTCGTAGCTGTCGTTACTTCTATCTTAATTTTGTGATTGGCCGATTTAATATCACGTCACAAGATTACGTCAAATTACGTCATACAATTATTACTTCGGCCAATCACACAATTACATACATTTTTACATATTTAAATTATTAAATATATTTACATAATCATTTTTTATAAATTTATAAACTTTTCATACCTCAAACATAACCCAAAAGTACTGTTACAGTCAATTGATGGAACTTAAGTACAGTGACTTTGTGGGTTCTTAGAATTAAAAAGTCCGATTTGCCGAAATTTTAAATGTTTTTTTTTCTTATTTTCTTATTTATTTCTTATTTCTTATTTATTTTCTTCATTTGTGCTACAACAGAGCAAAGCTCCAATTACAGTAGCTACATGCTATATGCAATTTAGTTACACAAGTTTGACTAAATGCAAAACAGAAATACAAAAAGGAATACAGACAAACTAAAAATACACTATATATTAAGCTATTATTGAAGACAAGACATTGCAAATTGTATACTAATCAAGCAAATAAGTGATACTACAGAGTAAACAATAATTGATCAAAGTTGAATATAAAAGAAAGAGAATGCAATTAATGGAATAAAATATTAAAAAAACTAAGACTAAAAATGAAACATATTAAACTACTATATAAGACTAGAATTGCAAATGTTAAACTCATTATGCAATACAACTGAAAATCACATGCAAATAATTCCCATATTTAATTGGTTTTTAAACTGCTCGTAAGTTAAACTAAAATCCAGCTCTATTTTAGTAGAGAGTTTATTGTATTTCGCACACAACCTAACAACGGGAGAATTTTTATGAGATACTGTTTTGGGAGTCTTAAATTGAGTCTTAAATGTTCTTTATTTGCGTAGAAATACACTCCTTAACAGCGGAATTACATCACATATCACAATCTACAGCACCAAGGTCCATGACAATAATAAACAGCTCTCATTACAACCCCAACACATCTGACTGTTGTTACACAGCTGTTTTACAACTTGCAACTCCACTCTTGGCCAGTCGTCGCCTCTTTAAATACCTTACCGATAATTTCTAGACTATTCGAAAATAAACCAGAACCCGAACAATCTATCGGTCAAGAAGTAACTATAAATATCCATCTATCTCTGTTTGTTTCGGCAGAACTTCATCTGCATGTTATCTTCGTCTACCGGCTCTTGGTTTTCACACAGACCGCCTATCAGTTCCTTTTGTGTAAACCAGAGCCCCTAGTGGTTTATTGGGAAAATATATCAGTCATTTGGAGAACATAATCTCATGACGGCAAATTGGCCATGGTAGCTCAATGGGTAAAAGCGACTCGACGGAAACCAGTAGATCAGTGGTGCAAATCCCGGCCGTCGCATTGAATTTTGCATGTCGACTTTATCTATAATGGACTAAGTTTATATCCCTGCTTTTCCTATCTTACTCGGTATAGAATTAGTTACTTTGTTGCCTGGTAGGTTTATACACAACTCGTTCTCCTGGCATATCTTCTTAATTTCTTCTATACATGCATGACTTATCCCCTTACTGCTTATGGCGAGCCGGAACAGCGTATCTCACCAATGCTAACATGAGAGCTTTCTGGTGCGTTTAGCTCAAGAACTGAACGCACCAATTTGAAACTTTCGCTTGTTATTTTACAAGACTTTCGCAATTCATTAAAGATAACAGAATTATTATGGTGTCTTAACATAAGATATATGAAAGAGTACAACCAGACTGAAAATTTCAATGCCATAGCCGGGATTTGAACCCTGGATTTTCTGGTTTCCGTCCAGTCGCTCTAACCATTTGAGCTACTATGGCCAACATGCCAATATGACATTAAATTCTCCTACAGACCCGTGTTTCTCTCGGTAAACCACTAGGAATTCTCATAAACACATGAGACAACTGCTTTAATGACGACTTACTATGCTATGAGTACTTTAAGACCCGGGCATGACGTTAAAATCTTCAACTGATCCGCGTTTCTCTCGGTAAACCACTAGGAGTTCTCATAAACACATGAGACAACTGCCTTAATGACGACTTACTATGCTATAAGTACCTTAAGACCCGGGCATGACGTTAAAATCTTCAACTGATCCGTGTTTCTCTCGGTAAACCACTAGGAGTTCTCATAAACACATGAGACAACTGCCTTAATGACGACTTACTATGCTGTAAGTACCTTAAGACCCGGGTATGACATTAAATTCTCCAACTGACTCGTGTTTTTCCCGGTAAACCAGTAGGAGTTCTCATAAACACATGAGACAACTACCTTAATGACGACTTACTATGCTGTAAGTACTTTAAGGTCCGGGCTTTATAGTTCGGACTACTATTAGGTACAATTAATGCAAATTAATTGTTCTTTCACACTAGTCGTGTGTAGGACGCACTATGAAAGCATAGAGCTATTAAGGTACTTGTCTATATGTTTATCAGAACTCCTAGTGGTTTACCGGGAGAAACACGGGTCAGTTGGAGAATTTAATGCCAAGTTGGCATGTTGGCCATAGTAGCTCAAATGTTTAAAGCGGCTGGACGGAAACTAGAAGATCCGTGGTTCAAATGCCGGCTATGGCATTGAATTTTTCAGTCTGGCTCTACTCTTTCATAGTGCGTCCTACACACGGCCAGTGTGAAAAAACAATTAATTTCCAAAAGATATATGATTTTTAAATAAATGTCTTGAATTTACTTGTAAAAATATTCATAATTTTCTTTTTTAAATCACATTTTCACATCTTTCTACAAGCACCTTTAAAAGCAGTTTAAATATTGCTTTAATTCTAGGAAGAAATGTAGACCTGTAGCTGCAGTATTTTTATATATGAGCGCACCCAAAGTTAAAGAAAGGTAAAGCAGAGGAAAATAACTTTAAAGTTTTGCTATGTTGGAGCTAGAATTTCCACAGATCCATTTTCTGCAGCTATTTTATCGTCAGTATCCTTCCTCTTTCGTTTTTCACTCTTTCTCTTCTTCCTAGACTCCATGGTCATTTTCTTTATGGTATTATTAATTATTTTGTTTCATTTGGCTGAGTGGGAGGCTGGTAAATTGGGAATAGCAGTCAATTGTCTTTCCCGTATCAATTCCCTTACCAATACTTCTTAAGTCATAATCAAACCTTATATTTACTTCTGTACCACTTTCAGTTGTTCTGGATGTTTCAAATGTATATTCTTTATTACACTTTTGGCAACTGAGGGATAATTTATCTAATAATCCATTTCGTTTCTTGATGTACTCTGATATGACTATTTTCATTTTCACAAAATTTACATAGTACTAAATTTCTCCCCGTAGGGTAGGGGATCCGTCCCCTCCAGCTGCTGTGGTGCGAGCGCTGGGGACCCCTAGCAGTCGTTGTACCTCTGACGTTACTAGAAGAATCTCGGGCCGAATATTCGAGCTCCTTCCGTAGGGAAGTTGTTCGGATTGGGTTGGGCTGGAGGGGGAATTGGCTCCCGATACCCGTAGGAGATCGTGTACGTCTCCGGACGGGGTTGAGGAAAGTCATATATTCCCGGGTACTAGCCAGCATAGCTAGTAGAAGGTGTCCTAGATCACAGGCGGCCACACCGAGGTTGTTCTCTAGCCTTCCCCTTTGGGGTTGGGCGCGTAATTGGCGTATCCACTTCTATCCCGTTTTGTGTCCATCGGACCACATGGGGTGGGGGCTTGTTACCCTCTAGGTCTTGCCCTCTGGAAAGCCCCACGGAGCCTGGGCGCCCTTTTGGGATAGCTCGGCAACTCCCTGGTCGTTAGAGTGGGCGGAGGACAGTCTTCACTCTGTGTGAATGTCCCTGGAAGATACCCTCGAGTTTATATTATATAGTACTAAGTTAATATATCTACTAACTGAAAACTTTTCGATCTAATGTCATTATTTGCTTTAGTTAAATTGTTATCACTGCCATTACACAATAACGAAACCAATTTTTTCCTTAAAAAACCAATTTTTACTTCACATTCATCACCAATGTTTGAGGTTAGGTTTGACGAAGTCAATATATTGTCATGTGCTACTATAGTTTTTCCATTACACGGCTTGTAACTCTTTTATTATGTAATCGGGACTACTTCAACTGTTTAAACTGGTTCCCATGCCAATTTCTTACTCCAAAATTATTACTTCTTCCCATCTTGAAAACAGCACTAGTAATTCAAAACATACTAAACAAAGCATGGAAGAATTAATATCAGATACGCAGGTTAATATAAAAAAGCAAGGACTTCCTTTCCTAATAAGGGTGTACTATGGAATGAAACTTCAATAAGGTTAGAACCAAGAAGAGAACAGTCACAAATGGCTAATAGGGTGCTCGGCACACTGTGTAGCCTTTAAAACATGAGACTATTTAGGACTTTTAAACCTGTGGGACAGGAAAATAAATATCTTTGTTCGCTTCTACCTAATACCAGGGAAGATTATTTTTGCAATAACTCATTTTGTGGAATTTCAAACCGGAATACGTTTCTTCTTTTTCTTCCCCCAACGTTAACACATATGGGACAATGAATGAATTGGGTGAAATGATGCTCAAATGAGTCCAGGGTCCATGGAGCTTAGAGTTACCCGGCATTCATCTTGAAGGATAAGGGAAAACCCCGAAAAACCGTATAAAGTTAACTCACCCTCCGAGTTTCGAACTCGGGACATCTTCAACGTGAGGCAGACATGCTACCATCTACGCTACCGGGGCGGGCAGAATGCTGTTGTGGCTCCCCTTAATGATGCGTTAGCAAATAATGGGCCATTTCCTTTAATGCTATTATTTTTGTACATATTTTTTACTCCACTATATACACTGCACCCCAAAATTCAAACCGAGCTTTGAATCGAAATACATGATCTAGAGTCCATTGGATCCGAAGAAGAATTGCAGAAAACTAGGGTGTGCGTTTGAGAGTGAGAGGGGGGGAGGGAGGTAGGGAGGTGGCAGAGCTAAAAAAATGAATCGTTGGTTTACTATCAAATTTAATATTTAAGACGAGGATCTTCCGAGTATATCCACTTGCGTAGATTCAGGAATTAAGGCGAACTAGTTATCAAAAGATTCATATCAGTAAAAGGTATGA
Source organism: Mantis religiosa (assembly GCA_030765055.1). Classification (NCBI taxonomy): domain Eukaryota; kingdom Metazoa; phylum Arthropoda; class Insecta; order Mantodea; family Mantidae; genus Mantis; species Mantis religiosa. The sequence continues at coordinate 11,410,233 of CM060951.1, forward strand.
AGAATGTAGCTACAAATTCTTTTAATCTCGTATTTGTAATCTCTTACTTGGGACAAAAATACTCATTTGCATAAATGCCTTTTTCGCTCTTTATGCGGAAAGTGTTGGGAAATCTGAGTTCGGTTTTAGAAAGTTATTACAGGATTAATTCAGGCAGAGTCCTCTGTTGGATCGAAATTAGCTATCAGCGACATTGCCACTTGTTCCGGTGGAGTTGTGCTCTATCCCCTTCGCACGAGTAGGGTGGCTAATAACTACCCTCTCATGGGAAGTAGTCACCACCCCCTCGTGTCAGAAGCAGGTGCATCGGTCACGACACATGCTGGGCGGCAAACATGCTCGCAATCTCGAGGGCTAACAAATAACTGTTGAAACACCTTGTTCCTTTTGTACTCAAGTAGCTAAGAGTGCTGTAGAAAGAAAACTTTCATATAACATTCTCAACTCACTCTTCCACCAAGTGCCCCTTCATCTGTTTCGTGTTAACGTCGCAAACACGTGCACAAATCGATGTATGACACATCTTTTAATGTAGACATTTTATTGTTACTACACAAGTCCCTTTATTATCTCAGTTCTTATCCTATATTGCTTTTCTTTAGTTTTCTATTTCCTTATATACCAATATACAGTATAAAGATATAAGAACATGGAGATGGTTCTTTCCTTTACATGGGCGGGAACTCGGAAGGAGGGAGTAAGAGACAAAACACTTCGATATATATTTTTAATAAGGTTTAATTAAATTTAAAGAAAAGAAAAACGTAATTGGTTAGTGTGAGCGGATAGTTATGTACGAGTTTTGAAGAACATTTATTCTAATCAGCTATGCCCTATCACTAGCTAAAACCCTTTTACCCTAAATGACTAGTTATACAAATTCCTATCTTAATATAAGTCTTAAAGAAGAGAAGATAGTGTTTGTATTCTCTACGCTGTTAGAAGCAATTCTTTTAGGCAATTAGGCAGTTCTGACGATAGTAAGTAATCACTACTCACCGATAATACTTAGGAGCAAGATGATGTCCATCACCTACGTTCCCCAGCAAACCAAAACGAGAGGTATCGGTTGGCTCGGTAGCCTTCACCTTTTGGTGTTGACGCGCGTAAGTGACGTATCCACTTCCATCCCGTCTTTGTGTCCTTGGACCAGATGGGGGGCTTGTTGGTAACCAAGGTCTTGCCCTATGGAAAGCCTCAGAGATGACGCCGGGCGCCCTTTGGGAGAGCTGAGACACTCCCAGGTTGAAAGAGGTCCGGGTCTTTGTCTTACGGGTCCAGGACTGATGGGAGTAGAACCTCTGGACTCAACTGTCCGTTGCCCTAACAGTTAGGAGGATCCGTCCCTTTCAGTTGCCGTGGTGCGGGTGCTGCAGAGCCCGAGCCCTCGTGATACCTCTGAGGTTACTAGAGGAATCTCGGGCCGAACGTTCGAGCCCCTTCCCAGTGAGAATCCCACGGATTGTGTTGGCCTCGAGGGGGCAGGGTTTCCCGATATGCATGGTATATTGGGTGACTCCAGCCACCCGGAGGGGTTAGTGGGTTGTTGAAGAAGTCCCGGGTTCTTGCCTGCAGAGGGAGTAGTTGGTGTGATAGATCACCGGCGGCCCCACCGAGGTTACTCGATAGTCTTCAGTGCGGGGCTGACGCGCGTAAGTGGCGTATCCACTACCACCCTGTGGAGTCACAGGGTGGGTTTGAGCTAACCGTATTGTCCTTAAAACAGACTGTGGAAGACTAATAAGAGAATACAATCTGGAATTAAAATTAGGAACCAGGTTACAGATTCAGAAGCAAAGAAGGCTGTTAGTAACCACTTGCTTGGCCTGTAGGGGGAGGTCTCTAAGTAAACTGTAGGGACCCTGCCCTCTGTGCTATCGTGCATCGCCCTCTGTGTCCTTCGCCTAATCCTTCCTCTTGGGGGTGCACCACTTAGGGGCATAGGAACTATGAGACCAGCATGGTGGCCTACATACCGAATCCCCTCCGTAAAGAACTCCTAATCCTGATTATCTGGCACAAAGAGAATACGGTGATGCATCACAAATATCAGAAGAGCACGGAGATGTCTCTGTGATGATCTGGGGGTATATGAGCGCTTCAGATGTGGGTCAACTGCACTTTATCGATAGAACAATGGACCATAATATCATATGGACAAGTTAAGGCAACGTCTTCATTCTAGTGCTGAGAAACTAGGTCTTGAGAACAAGTAATTTTCAGCAGGACAAAGAACCCAAGCAAATGCGCGGATGCACTTGCTTTTGGCCGCTTTACTACTCAATCACTAGATATCAACCGCAAGGACACCTGTGGTATATTTCAGAGAAAAACCGGAGATGATATCGATTTGAGAGAAGGTTATATCGAGCAAGATGGAGCAACGTGTCATACATCTAATGACACCATGGTTCTTCTAGCCAGTTTCTTTGATAATCGAATAATCTCAGAAGGTCTGATCCTACAGATACCCTGACCTAACCTCACCGAATTTTTTCTTATGAGGGTATCTAAAATAGTGTGTACAATAATAGGCCACAAACAATTGATAGTTTCAAGGAATCCATTCGAACCGAAATAAGTAAAGTTGCTGAGGTTTCTCTACGTAAAACTTCAGAGAATATGGTGAGACGAGTACAAACATGTATAGATGCTGGTAGAGGATACTTTCGACATTTTCTCTGAGGTGTAAATAGTGTAATGTAATCTCCCAATTGTGTATTATATTGTCCTAAAGCTACACGAGTGTTCTATTATTGGTTCAGAAGTTATGGCTTATTGAAATGGTTCAGGTGTTTCTGAAAAGCGTATACATAAACCAATTTAGTCTTGATAACAAATGATAAACATTATTCAATAAGGTTTGGAAAGGAGTGGAATCTCTTTGTACTTTGCAATGCTTTTGTTTGTCGAAAACAAATGAAGGTGTATTGCCTCCGTAAAAGTTTAATAGTTAATAACGCGGTTCATTAGCACTTCAGGTTTTCATTCTCACCTTTTAAAGCTTCCTAGGACTTACACAAACATTTCAAAACCAAAATTACACAAATCTGTTCAGCTGTTCTGAGTTTTTGTGAGACTAAAAACGTCAATTCATTTATAGTGCTAGTAGTGTGGACGCGCCAACTTGAATCCAATTTTGCATTCGCAGAGAGTTTACTGCGCTCTCGGTTGCTTTAGCAATAGTTCTGTCCTCCAAGTTCAGATGTTTGCTTGGCCAACTAGGGAGCAGTTAGTTGGGTCAATGTTACTTTAGTGGAAGGTCTCTCTTCCTTCTCAGGTAGGAGATTTCCTAATTTGATACTTCACCTACAAGTTTATCTTGGAGAATGCTAATGACTTCTCTCATATGCATTTGTAGATTCAAGCGTGTGCTTTATCATATAATTTGTTTTATTATAATTAGATTTTAGACTATTAGATTCATCATTAAGTTTTCACCTTCTAAGTCATCAAAGCTCCTTGCGGTCTCAAATTTGAAATTAAAAGTATAGTATCCATCTTTTTCTTGGTCTACCAAATTTTATTCTACTTATGGTTTGTAATCTAAAACAAATTTTTGAAATGCGGTTATCATTCTTTCTGCTGACATGTTCCTTCCAGATTTTTCTATATTGTTTTATTCTGTCAGCTTAAAAGTATTCAATTGTTTTCGAATGTCTTCACTTATTTGCTTATCTTTAAGATTATACACTGCTTCATTTCTTAAAAACATAATTTACGCTACGTAATAGGAACTGGCATTACTCTATAAAACTTTATTTTAGTCTCTGTTCCCGTATTTTTAAGGCTCTCTTTATGGTGCCACATGTACCATTAAATCTGCTGATTTTATTTAACATGTCACTAGTTTTAAAATAAGAGATATTGCAACCAAAATATTTAAAGCATTTGACTTGTTCAACAGGTTTTCCTTCTAATAATATTTTGACTCTTATAGTATTGGATCTCTTGAAGGTTAAGACATTAGTTTTGTTTATATTGACAGGCAGTGTAATTCAATATATGTAACGCCTTTTTAGACCATTTTCTGAACTAAATATGAGAACTTTACTGTCTGCAAATAGTATTTAAATATCTATTTATAATTATAAAATGCAAATACAATTTTGTCTGTCAATCAGATGTGCATCGTCAATATAAACATTAAAAAGTGACGGTGAAAGTCACTCTTGTCTTACTCCTCTGTCTATTGTTGCCATTAAATCTGTCTTCATTTCGGTTTCTATCATTATCTTATTTTCTACATATAAACTTCTTATTGCTTAGGGGCAGCGTGTAGGGACAGCTCTACATCAGGGAGTTGCAACCCTGTCCACGCGAGCACCAAGTCCCTCTGGCCCGGAGGGTAGTACATGGAAAGGGTGGGTAGTCTCTCCAAAGGGGTTAGCATCCCTTCACTCGCTAGGTCCAGGATACCCTGACCTGGTGTTTAGTACCTGGTTAAGGGTCTCTTACACGGGGTTATATCTGAAGACCTCAACGGACATTGGATAATACCAACTCTGCTGACAGGAAGAGAATGAGGAGACCCATTTCCAGCGTAATAAAGTCCTCAGGGATTAAACTAAGGAGCGAATGTGGCAAACCGCCATTTGGAGTCAATACAAAAGAAGGCTATGATGATCAGCATTTACATGGCAATCCATTATTCGTCTTACTCTTCGGAACACCAGTAACGTGCCCACAGGACATTTGCTTACTAAAAGTCTTATAGATAAAGGACTATCTTTATTTACACCAAAATAAGTAGCTAAGATATTCACATGACCTATAATGAAAGCAAACATGGATAGGAATCATGACGCAAGTTGCGTCAATAGAGATATATATTAAGCACATTTTTCAACAGCCTTAGATATACGACAGGGTATCGCAAAGTTTTAATAATCACCCTATAGTTCTTCTGATAGAGCGATGAAAATTTTTTCAGTGTCATCACTGATCCCTCGGGACATAATGCCGGTAGTTTCAGTGATTTGAGTCCGTTAGTGTTTTTACAGTGAGTGCCAGAAGTGAGTGAGGTGAAAGTTTGAGAAAATTGAGGGTCGTACTGCGATGAAATTCCTGCATTTCAAGGGTGAAACTGCTCGGGAAATCCATGATAAGATGATGGCTGTTTAAGGAAATTATTTGCCATCGTATGGCACTACTGTGACGTGGTAAAGGAATTTTCAAACTGGTCACATGTCCCTGACAGATGAGCCAAGAGCTGGTAGACCGTCAGCTGTCACAGTGAAGAAAGTGGAGTGTTTAATACTGAAAGAAGAGACGAGCAACGATCCAAATGATCATGAATGAGACACATCTTAGTTATGGTAGTTTGTGGACGAACTGCACATGTCTAAGGTGTCTGCACGGTGGGTTCCATGTTTGCTACCCATTTCCGAAAGGAGATGCGGCGTGACCTTTCAAGACAGATGTTGATGCTGTTGGAACACGATGAATATGACTTTTTGATTGTCTGGTAACCATAGATGAATCCTGGACCTATCACTATGATCCAGAGACAAAAATCTTGAGCACCAAATGGAAGCATCCGATTTCCTTACTTCCAAAAAGGCAAAGGTGTCGAAGTCAGCTGGGAAAGTCATGCTCTCAGATTTCTGGGTCCGTCTTGGAGTCATCCTTACAGATTATCTTGCCAAGTCTTACACCATCACTTGCAGATACTCCAGCAATCTTCTGGACAAGTTGCGATCAGTTCTGATGAAGAAACGGCGCGGTATGCTCTCCAAAGTTGTTCGTCTTCTGTTTGATACTGCACCAGCTCATTCAATTCAAGTTGCAGGTGACAAAACAAGGTAATGTCACTTTGAGACCTTGCACATTTCGCCTTATACGTGCAATCTCTCACCAAATAACTTTCTTTTGTTCCCAGAAACGAAAAATCCGTTGCGTGGTCGCCGATTTGAAAACAAAAATGACGTCATCAGTGAAGTGGAATAGTGGTTTAAAGCGTATTCTGCAATCAAGGTATTCGGAAGTTCAAGAAACCCCGAGAAAAATGTGTAAATCTGGGTTTGTCGCAACATCAACACAAACTCTATATCACATTTTTAAAGAGTTATAATTAAAGCTTTAGGACAACCCCTGGAATATCTGTGCAGTTTCTCAATAATGTGTGAAATAAATTGAACTAGAGTTGAATTATAAAACTTTAAGACACATAAAAATGTATAACAGATCTTATACACTTTCTCTAGAGTTGTAAAAGCTATTTTAAAACTAGCTATAACATTATTTACATTAATTTAAGATAAACAGTTGCCGAATTATTCGCATTTTTGTTTTATGGGAGTGGAAAATGTAGCATAGGAATACAGTAGACTAAGTGATAGTCAAATGTTTTAAAATTGGTTTCTATTTTATGTCTTGAAATTCGACTCTCTTTGCATTACGAGTTCCCATTTGTCAAAGGCAAAAATGTTACAAGTGAAATTAATGTAAATAACAAGTAATACCTTGGTATTAACTTACTCGACAAAAATAACTAATAGAATTTAAAATTAAAGTTACTATTCTTAATAAAATTCCTCAATTTTCATCTGTTTGTACTCAGAAAACGCAAACATCAAATATAGTCACGTTATTTCAAATAATATTTACTTTTATTTTCTTCTTTGACTTAAATTTCCGCGACAAAAGTGTGCAAGCGTAAATGTAGTCAAAGTGGAGGAAAATGCATTGCTGCCTTTAAAGCCAACATAAAAAAAAAATAATCTAAGGGATGACTAAACACTTAAAATGCCGCTGAAGTGGATAGAAACCGCTACAGGACGGCTTTCAAAGGATCTCCTCCCCTTTGCCGAGACGTGACTAAGCGGTCTTGCAATTACATTACACGCTAACACCATGTCTCTCCCTCCAATCCAGCATCTCAATTTATCTGCACACAATCTTGAAAGCAGTCGTCTGAGAAAACAAGCAAACTGCATTTCCATCGATCCACCGCAACTTTTCGGATGACGAATGCATCCTCTTCCCCCTCAGGCAGTAATTCCATCCCTTCCAAAGGCCAATCACTTTGATGCAATAACCGGCGCCAACACTCACCCTTCTTGCTCTTTGTGAATCTTACCCTATAAACAGATTCAACTGCCGACTGTTTCTCTTTTCCCATCCGTTCCGCCTGCTTTAACTGCGAACTACTTTTACGTCAGACTGGTAAATAAATCCTTTAATTTATGTAAACGCTTCGTTAGCTTCAAAGATGATTCTTCTTAACTTCTGAAAGATTTCGATTCAAATGTTTAGTTGAACATCGATTTAACTTGATTCTATAGCCCATTCTTTCCCTCTTACACCATTTTTCGCCAGTTAATGGACTACAGAATGCACACTTTCTATTCTTCCTTCATAATTTAATTTACTGCCTTCATTCGTATTCAGAACTACAAAACATCACAGCGAGGAGACATAACAGAGGAAAGACTATCAAAATAAGAATCTACAGCCTAATCAACAATGGGGCAGCTTCCTTTCCTCTAAATTGTAAATGAGGCCGGAGGATTTGTTGCTGGAGGATCGGACCGAAGGTTCCCTCCTCAGCTCTAGCCTTGCCGGCGTTGAGAAAGCTAGCCCTTCTCAGAGAATTATTTCTTTGGAATTCAGCGCAATTCATGGTTTAACACATACAGACCGTTTAGGAAATAATGCTGTTTTCTCGCAACCTTTCGGCAAGTCAACATATATCAACCATGAGTTCCGTAAGTAGTCATTATGACAAAAGCTCACTGCGATTATATAGAGAAATAAAAACAACCTGGGGGAGGGAAGGATATACAGATATATGTAGTAAGTTAGGGCGAGAAGGTTTTGCTTGGGCGAGAACAGGAGTGAGAAACTTAAAAGGTATATTTCAAGAGAGGGAGCTAGATAAATGTCCATTGTGTGGAGAAGAGAATGCAGATTTCCACTGTATATAATACTGTAGTCAAACAAAGATATGGGCAGAGCAGGCTTGGCTACGTAAATGGGACAATTGGGGGTGGGGGTGAAGTAGTAATTGGAAAAATGTTGTCAGTAAAATGAGAAAAGAACAGGAGAAATATAGGAAATTATTTAGGGAAAGTTAAAGAGAGATGGCTAAGAACAATTAAGAGAAAAATGTAGAGTGGGATAGGTGAAATGGCAAAAAGTGTAAAAAGGAGCAGAGGGCCTCCAGTACACAAAAACCTAGGGTTAGGTGTACGGGGACCGAATTATTAGTCAATGGTGGGCAACATGATATGATAGGATTTCCAGGATTTAAGAATATATGGCATTTTTCAGTATGGGTTTTATAATTTGTAATCTTGATTTTGTATTTCCATTTGTTGATGTAAAAGGAAATAAATTACTATTACTATTACTAAGAAGTCATTATGTTAATTTCGTCAACTTATATTCACTGTAGGCTCGAAGAGAAGCCCATTTGAAATTATTAACATTCTGTAAGAAACTTGCATTATTACTTAAAACTGTTAAATAGAGACGAGGATTTAAATTTTCGCAAATTCTGTGCTGGATTATGTTAGGAAAATTTGTGAAAGAAACTGTTCAACGGTATTCTGAATCTTATCTCAAGTTCGTGATATATTTTGAAGTTCAATAAGGTATATAGCGGCCGTGCCGTGGTCTAGCGGTTCGACTCTCACCAAGGGTATGACTCCAGGATTGTGGAATTTCTGGTGGACAACTCGGCCCTAGGGTGGGTTTTCTTAGGGTCCTGTGGTTTCCCTTGTCACTATTCCTCCAAGTGCTCCATTATCATTCTTCGTTTCATCCACTTCATCCTCACTTCATCTACTTTCCTCACTGCAAATATATAAGTGTATATGGTTCTGTATTGATCCTGACAACACTGGGACGTCAAAAATATTTCCATTCAAAAGACACATAAGACAGATGTTTTAAAGTTTGAATATTACTCCTCCAAACGTAAGTGATATTGAGCGATGTATGAGATGCGTAAAATGACGTTCATATGAGCCCAGGGTCCATAAAACTTACTGTACTAGACATCCATCTTTCAGGATAAGGGAATCCTCCAAAGCTGTCATAACGGACGATGAATGAAATATTGTCTATATGAGTACAGCGTTCCTAAAGCTTAAGACTTACCAGACATTCATCTTTCAGAATAAGGGAAAAACTAGCGATAAGTCATAACGGTCAATGAATGAAATGATGTTTAAATGAGTACAGGGTACATAGAGCTTAGAGTTACCGGACATGCATCTCTCAGGATAAGAGAAAACCTCCAACGTTAAGTCATATCGGACAATGAATGAAATGATGTTCAAATGAGTACAGGGTACATAGAACTTGGACTTACCAGACATTCATCTTTCAGAATAAGGGAAAAACTAGCGATAAGTCATAACGGTCAATGAATGAAATGATGTTTAAATGAGTACAGGGTACATAGAGCTTAGAGTTACCGGACATGCATCTCTCAGGATAAGAGAAAACCTCCAACGTTAAGTCATATCGGACGATGAATGAAATGATGTTCAAATGAGTACAGGGTACATAGAACTTGGACTTACCAGACATTCGTCTTTCAGGATAAGAGAAGACCTCGAACGTTAAGTCATAACGGACGATGGATGAAATGATGTTTAAATGAGTACAGGGCACATAGAGCTTAGAGTTACCAGACATCCATCTTTCAGGAAAGAGAAAACCTCCAACGTTAAGTCATATCGGACGATGAATGAAATGATGTCTATAGGAGTAGAGGGTTCCTAAAACTTACCAAAATGACTTACCAGACATTCATCTTTCAGGATAAGGGAAACCCTCCAAAGTTAAGTCATAACGGACGATGGATGAAATTATGTTTAAATGAGTACAGGGCACATAGAGCTTAGAGTTACCAGACATCCATCTTTCAGGATAAGAGAAAACCTCCAACGTTAAGTCATATCGGACGATGAATGAAATTATGTTCAAATGAGTACAGGGTACATAGAGCTTAGAGTTACCAGACATTCGTCTTTCAGGATAAGGGAAACCCTCCAACGTTATGTCATATCGGACGATGAATGAAATTATGTTCAAATGAGTACAGGGTACATAGAACTTGGAGTTACCAGACATTCATCTTTCAGGATAAGGTAAACCCTCCAACGCTAAGTCATATCGGACGATGAATGAAATGATGTTCAAATGAGTACAGGGTACATAGAACTTGGAGTTACCAGACATTCGTCTTTCAGGACAAGAGAAAACCTCCAACGTTAAGTCATATAGGACGATAAATGAAATGATGTTCAAATGAGTACAGGGTACATAGAACTTGGAGTTACCAGACATTCGTCTTTCAGGACAAGAGAAAACCTCCAACGTTAGGTCATATCGGACGATGAATGAAATGATGTTCAAATAAGTACAGGGTACATAGAGCTTAGAGTTACCAGACATTCATCTTTCAGGATAAGAGAAAACCTCCAACGTTAAGTCATATCGGACGATGAATGAAATAATGTTCAAATGAGTACAGGGTACATAGAGCTTAGAGTTACCAGACATTCATCTTTCAGGATAAGAGAAAACCTCCAACGTTAAGTCATATCGGACGATGAATAAAATGATGTTCAATTGAGTGCATGGTACTTAGAACTTAGAGTTATCGAAATTCAACTTAAGGATAAGGGACACCCCCGGAAAAAGTGTTTTCCAGATAATACAATCTGGAGGTTTGAACTCGGGACCTCTTGAACTTGAAGCAGACGCGCTAGAGTCTACGCTAGAAGGCCACGAGGAGGGGAAGTTTTAACAATTGCTCACACATGACTTATATAAAAAGTTATTGATGTTATAATATTATTTTTAATATATTTTATTGCAAATTAATGTATGCAAGTTATGCCTTGAACATTATGGCAAGATTTTCATAAGTCCTCTTCATGAATGACTTGTTTTTTAGGTATGTATTACGTCCTCCAACATCGTCTTATGGGGCGACGAATGAAAATTCCAATTCCAATATATGATTTACACATAACCTAACTCTAGGGAAACCATTTTGATTTTCTGAAAGCAAGTTGAGTATAACATTTAAAAGTCAAATTATTATTTTAGCAGATATTTTCCTACTTATATACTTATTCCCTTTTAAGAACATCACTCTGATGCTTTATTTTGTATAAATGGAGTTGTTGTTCAACATTGTGAGCTCTTTTACCTTCGTTATATAACAATCTCATACAGAAAATATAAAATCCATAACATATTAACAATAGAGAAAGCAAGGCGTCGGAAATCCTGCCTCATAACTTGATCAATACCAGGCGTCAAGGTAAAGCCCCCTTACTGGGACTTCTTTATTTATAATGCACTTCGCTTCGGCAAAACCTTCTATGTCTTCGATCCACTCGCCATGGTTTATGTAACACGAACGTTTTGACATGGCACATAACTTAGGGGAACTCACGCTGAATTTACATTTGTAAAAGCATCTTTGTTTGCTATCTCCTTCATTGATAGAAAGGTAGATTCTTAGTTGCCAAAATCAATCTGAATACACGAGGGTCGGCTGAAAAGTCTCCGACCTCAACATGAACCCGTAAATAAACGCTAGTGAATGTCGTTCATTTGTTGACAGTTACTCACCAAAGTTTCAGCCATTTTGGACGCTCAATTGTTATGTAGCAGTCGTTTGAGTGAGTTTATGTGAGTGTTTTTACGAAAATGGTCAATTTCATGTATCGAGCGTCATTAAATTTTTCATTTTGAAAGGCAGTACGCTTACCCAAATCAAGGAGGAGTTGGTTTCTGTATATGGGGATTCCGCACCATCATCATTTACCACAGTGACATTTGGGGCAGCTGAATTTAAACGTGGCCTTAAGAGTTTGGTAGACGATGAACTTTCGGGACGTCCATTAACTGCAACTACAGACGAAAATATCGCCAAAACTCACCAAATACTGCTAGATGGCCGCCGAATTAAATTGAGAGAGATAGCAGAGGCTATAAATCTGTCAACAGAAAGTGCTTGTCACATATTAAATCAACATTTAGACATGAGAAAGCTCTGCGCGCGTTGGGTACCAGGTTTGCTCATGTTAGACCTAAAACATGTTCGAATGAACATGTCGAACACTCTGTTGGCGCAGTTTAGACGCAATAAATCCGAGTTTTTACGCCGATTAATTACTGTAGCTGAAGTTTAGATACATCATCAAACGCACGAAACAAAAATGGAAACAAAACGGGAATCGACTCCAAAAAAAAGCACAAACTCCTTTTTTCGGCAGGGAAAGTGTTTTGGGATAGTCATGGAGTTTTTGAAACCGATTATCTTCAAAAAGGAGAAACCATCATCGTACATACCGCATCATAGACAAGCTGAAGGCGAAACTTACGCAAAAACAGCCACATTTGCAGAAAAAGAAAATCCTGTTTCACTAAGACAACGCACCGTCTCACACCTCAGCGTTTGAAATGGCGAAAATCAACCAATTACGGTTTAAACTGCTTGACTCACCAGATCTAGCTTCTGGCGAATTCGTTTTGTTCCCTCATCTGAAAATTATGCCCGGAGAACAGAGATTTTCGTCAAATGGAGAGGTAGTCACATTCGCCAAAAAAAAAAAATTTACAGAGAAAAACGCCGAGTACTATTTGGACGGGTTACAGAGATGGGAGCATCGCTGGGAGAAGTGTGTAGAGTTACAAGGAGACTATATTGAAAAACGTCGAGTACTATTTGGACGGGTTACAGATATGGGAACATCGCTGGGAGAACTGTGTAGAGTTAAAAGGAGACTATGTTGAAAAACATCGAGTCCTATTTGGACGGGTTGCAGAGCTGGGAGCATAGTTGGGAGAAGTGTGTAGAGTTACAAGGAGACTATGTTGAAAAACTCCGAGTACTATTTGGACGTGTTACAGAGATGAGAGCATCGCTGGGAGAAGTGTGTAGAGTTACAAGGAGACTATGTTGAAGAACGCCGAGTACCATTTGGACGTGTTACAGCGATGAGAGCATCGCTGGGAGAAGTGTGTAGAGTTACAAGGAGACTATGTTGAAAAACGCCGAGTACTATTTGGACGGGTTACAGAGAAGGGAACATCGCTGTGAGAAGTGTGTAGAGTTACAAGGAGACTATGTTGAAAAACGCCGAGTACTATTTGGACGAGCTACAGAGATGGGAGCATCGCTGGGAGAAGTGTGTAGAGTTACAAGGAGACTATGTTGAAGAACGCCGAGTACTACTTGGACGTGTTACAGAGATGGGAGCATCGCTGGGAGAAGTGTGTAGAGTTACAAGGAGACTATGTTGAAGAACGCCGAGTACTATTTGGACGTGTTAGTGAGATGACAGCATCGCTGGAAGAAGTGTGTAGAATTACAAGGAGACTATGTTGAAAAACGCCGAGTACTATTTGGACGGGTTACAGAGAAGGGAACATCGCTGTGAGAAGTGTGTAGAGTTACAAGGAGACTATGTTGAAAAACGCCGAGTACTATTTGGACGAGCTACAGAGATGGGAGCATCGCTGGGAGAAGTGTGTAGAGTTACAAGGAGACTATGTTGAAGAACGCCGAGTACTACTTGGACGTGTTACAGAGATGGGAGCATCGCTGGGAGAAGTGTGTAGAGTTACAAGGAGACTATGTTGAAGAACGCCGAGTACTACTTGGACGTGTTACAGAGATGGGAGCATCGCTGGGAGAAGTGTGTAGAGTTATAAGGCGACTATGTTGAAAAACGCCGAGTACTATTTGGACGGGTTACAGAGATGAGAGCATCGCTGGGAGAAGTGTGTAGAGTTACAAGGAGACTATGTTGAAGAACGCCGAGTACTACTTGTACGTGTTACAGAGATGGGAGCATCGCTGGGAGAAGTGTGTAGAGTTACAAGGAGACTATGTTGAAGAACGCCGAGTACTACTTGGACGTGTTACAGAGATGGGAGCATCGCTGGGAGAAGTGTGTAGAGTTACAAGGAGACTATGTTGAAAAACGCCGAGTACTACTTGGACGTGTTACAGAGATGGGAGCATCGCTGGGAGAAGTGTGTAGAGTTACAAGGAGACTATGTTGAAAAACGCCGAATACTATTTGGACGGGTTACAGAGATGGGAGCATCGCTGGGAGAAGTGTGTAGAGTTAAAAGGAGACTATGTTGAAAAACGCCGAGTACTATTTGGACGAGTTACAGAGATGGGAGCATCGCTGGGAGAAGTGTGTAGAGTTACAAGGAGACTATGTTGAAAAACGCCGAGTACTATTTGGACGTGTTACAGAGATGGGAGCATTGCTGGGAGAAGTGTGTAGAGTTACAAGGAGACTACGTTGAAAAACGTCGAGTACTACTTGGACGTGTTACAGAGATGGGAGCATTGCTGGGAAAAGTGTGTAGAGTTACAAGGAGACTATGTTGAAAAACGTCGAGTACTACTTGGACGTGTTACAGAGATGGGAGCATTGCTGGGAGAAGTGTGTAGAGTTACAAGGAGACTATGTTGATAAACGCCGAGTACTATTTGGACGGGTTACAGAGATGGGAGCATTGCTGGGAGAAGTGTGTAGAGTTACAAGGAGACTACGTTGATAAACGCCGAGTACTATTTGGACGTGTTACAGAGATGGGAGCATCGCTGGGAGAAGTGTGTAGAGTTACAAGGAGACTACGTTGATAAACGCCGAGTACTACTTGGACGGGTTACAGAGATGGGAGCATCGCTGAGAGAAGTGTGTAGAGTTACAAGGAGACTATGTTGAAAAACGCCGAGTACTATTTGGACGTGTTACAGAGATGAGAGCATCGCTGGGAGAAGTGTGTAGAGTTACAAGGAGACTACGTTGATAAACGCCGAGTACTACTTGGACGGGTTACAGAGATGGGAGCATCGCTGAGAGAAGTGTGTAGAGTTACAAGGAGACTATGTTGATAAACGCCGAGTACTATTTGGACGTGTTACAGAGATGAGAACATCGCTGAGAGAAGTGTGTAGAGTTACAAGGAGACTATGTTGATAAACGCCGAGTACTATTTGGACGGGTTACAGAGAAGGGAACATCGCTGTGAGAAGTGTGTAGAGTTACAAGGAGACTATGTTGAAAAACGCCGAGTACTATTTGGACGAGCTACAGAGATGGGAGCATCGCTGGGAGAAGTGTGTAGAGTTACAAGGAGACTATGTTGAAGAACGCCGAGTACTACTTGGACGTGTTACAGAGATGGGAGCATCGCTGGGAGAAGTGTGTAGAGTTACAAGGAGACTATGTTGAAGAACGCCGAGTACTATTTGGACGTGTTAGTGAGATGACAGCATCGCTGGAAGAAGTGTGTAGAATTACAAGGAGACTATGTTGAAAAACGCCGAGTACTATTTGGACGGGTTACAGAGAAGGGAACATCGCTGTGAGAAGTGTGTAGAGTTACAAGGAGACTATGTTGAAAAACGCCGAGTACTATTTGGACGAGCTACAGAGATGGGAGCATCGCTGGGAGAAGTGTGTAGAGTTACAAGGAGACTATGTTGAAGAACGCCGAGTACTACTTGGACGTGTTACAGAGATGGGAGCATCGCTGGGAGAAGTGTGTAGAGTTACAAGGAGACTATGTTGAAGAACGCCGAGTACTACTTGGACGTGTTACAGAGATGGGAGCATCGCTGGGAGAAGTGTGTAGAGTTATAAGGCGACTATGTTGAAAAACGCCGAGTACTATTTGGACGGGTTACAGAGATGAGAGCATCGCTGGGAGAAGTGTGTAGAGTTACAAGGAGACTATGTTGAAGAACGCCGAGTACTACTTGTACGTGTTACAGAGATGGGAGCATCGCTGGGAGAAGTGTGTAGAGTTACAAGGAGACTATGTTGAAGAACGCCGAGTACTACTTGGACGTGTTACAGAGATGGGAGCATCGCTGGGAGAAGTGTGTAGAGTTACAAGGAGACTATGTTGAAAAACGCCGAGTACTACTTGGACGTGTTACAGAGATGGGAGCATCGCTGGGAGAAGTGTGTAGAGTTACAAGGAGACTATGTTGAAAAACGCCGAATACTATTTGGACGGGTTACAGAGATGGGAGCATCGCTGGGAGAAGTGTGTAGAGTTAAAAGGAGACTATGTTGAAAAACGCCGAGTACTATTTGGACGAGTTACAGAGATGGGAGCATCGCTGGGAGAAGTGTGTAGAGTTACAAGGAGACTATGTTGAAAAACGCCGAGTACTATTTGGACGTGTTACAGAGATGGGAGCATTGCTGGGAGAAGTGTGTAGAGTTACAAGGAGACTACGTTGAAAAACGTCGAGTACTACTTGGACGTGTTACAGAGATGGGAGCATTGCTGGGAAAAGTGTGTAGAGTTACAAGGAGACTATGTTGAAAAACGTCGAGTACTACTTGGACGTGTTACAGAGATGGGAGCATTGCTGGGAGAAGTGTGTAGAGTTACAAGGAGACTATGTTGATAAACGCCGAGTACTATTTGGACGGGTTACAGAGATGGGAGCATTGCTGGGAGAAGTGTGTAGAGTTACAAGGAGACTACGTTGATAAACGCCGAGTACTATTTGGACGTGTTACAGAGATGGGAGCATCGCTGGGAGAAGTGTGTAGAGTTACAAGGAGACTACGTTGATAAACGCCGAGTACTACTTGGACGGGTTACAGAGATGGGAGCATCGCTGAGAGAAGTGTGTAGAGTTACAAGGAGACTATGTTGAAAAACGCCGAGTACTATTTGGACGTGTTACAGAGATGAGAGCATCGCTGGGAGAAGTGTGTAGAGTTACAAGGAGACTACGTTGATAAACGCCGAGTACTACTTGGACGGGTTACAGAGATGGGAGCATCGCTGAGAGAAGTGTGTAGAGTTACAAGGAGACTATGTTGATAAACGCCGAGTACTATTTGGACGTGTTACAGAGATGAGAACATCGCTGAGAGAAGTGTGTAGAGTTACAAGGAGACTATGTTGATAAACGCCGAGTACTATTTGGACGGGTTACAGAGATGAGAACATCGCTGGGAGAAGTGTGTAGAGTTACAAGGAGACTATGTTGATAAACGCCGAGTACTATTTGGACGTGTTACAGAGATGAGAACATCGCTGGGAGAAGTGTGTAGAGTTACAAGGAGACTATGTTGATAAACGCCGAGTACTATTTGGACGGGTTAAAGAGATGGGAGCATCGCTGAGAGAAGTGTGTAGAGTTACAAGGAGACTATGTTGGAAAACGCCGAGTACTATTTGGACGGGTTGCAGAGATGGGAGCATCGCTGGGAGAAGTGTGTAGAGTTACAAGGAGACTATGTTGGAAAACGCCGAGTACTATTTGGACGTGTTGCAGAGATGGGAGCATCGCTGAGAGAAGTGTGTAGAGTTACAAGGAGACTATGGTGAAAAACGCCGGGTACTAATTGGCCGGGTTACAGAGATGGGAGCATCGCTGGGAGAAGTGTGTAGAGTTACAAGGAGACTATGCTGAAAAACGCCGAGTACTATTGGGGCGGGTTACAGAGATGTGAGTATCGCTGGGAGAAGTGTGTAGAGTTACAAGGAGACTATGTTGGAAAACGCCGAGTACTATTTGGACGTGTTGCAGAGATGGGAGCATCGCTGGGAGAAGTGTGTAGAGTTACTAGGAGACTATGTTGGAAAACGCCGAGTACTATTTGGACGTGTTGCAGAGATGGGAGCATCGCTGAGAGAAGTGTGTAGAGTTACAAGGAGACTATGTAGGAAAACAACGAGTACTCTTTGGACGTGTTACAGAGATGGGAGCATCGCTGGGAGAAGTGTGTAGAGATACAAGGAGACTATGCTGAAAAACGCCGAGTACTATTTGGACGGGTTACAGAGATGGGAACATTGCTGGGAGAAGTGTGTAGAGTTACAAGTAGACTATGTTGAAAAACGCCGAGTACTATTTGGACGGGTTACAGAGATGGAAGCATCGCTCAGAGAAGTGTGTAGGGTTACAAGGAGACTATGCTGAAAAACACCGAGTACTATTTGGACGGGTTACAGAGATGGGAACATTGCTGGGAGAGGTGTGTAAGGTTACAAGGAGACTATGTCGAAAAACGCCGAGTATTATTTGGACGGGTTACAGAGATTGGAGCATCGCTGGGAGAAGTGTGTAGAGTTACAAGGAGACTATTTAGGAAAACATCGAGTACTCTTTGTACGTGTTACAGAGATGGGAGCATCGCTGGGAGAAGTGTGTAGAGTTACAAGGAGACTATGCTGAAAAACGCCGAGTACTATTTGGACGGGTTACAGAGATGGGAGCATCGCTGGGAGAAGTGTGTAGGGTTACAAGGAGACTATGTTGAAAAACGCCGAGTACTACTTGGACGGGTTACAGAGATGGTAACATTGCTGTGAGAAGTGTGTAGGGTTACAAGGAGACTATGTTGAAAAACGCCGAGTACTATTTGGACGCGTTACAGAGATTGGAGCATCGCTGGGAGAAGTGTGTAGAGTTACAAGGAGACTATGTTGAAAAACGCCGAGTACTACTTGGACGGGTTACAGAGATGGGAGCATCGCTGGGAGAAGTGTGTAGGGTTATAAGGAGACTATGTTGATAAACGTCGAGTACTATTTGGGCGTGTTACAGAGATGGGAGCATCGCTGGGAGAAGTGTGTAGGGTTACAAGGAGACTATGTTGATAAACGCCGAGTACTACTTGGACGGGTTACAGAGATGGGAGCATCGCTGGGAGAAGTGTGTAGGGTTACAAGGAGACTATGTTGAAAAACGCCGAGTACTACTTGGACGGGTTACAGAGTTGAGAGCATCGCTGGGAGAAGTGTGTAGGGTTACAAGGAGACTATGTTGATAAACGTCGAGTACTATTTGGACGTGTTACAGAGGTGGGAGCATCGCTGGGAGAAGTGTGTAGAGTTACAAGGAGACTATGTTGATAAACGCCGAGTACCACTTGGACGGGTTACAGAGATGGGAGCATCGCTGGGAGAAGTGTGTAGGGTTACAAGGAGACTATGTTGATAAACGTCGAGTACTATTTGGACGTGTTACAGAGATGGGAGCATCGCTGGGAGAAGTGTGTAGAGTTACAAGGAGACTATGTTGAAAAACGCCGAGTACTACTTGGACGGGTTACAGAGATGGGAGCATCGCTGGGAGAAGTGTGTAGGGTTACAAGGAGACTATGTTGAAAAACGCCGAGTACTACTTGGACGGGTTACAGAGATGGTAACATTGCTGTGAGAAGTGTGTAGGGTTACAAGGAGACTATGTTGAAAAACGCCGAATACTATTTGGACGCGTTACAGGGATTGGAGCATCGCTGGGAGAAGTGTGTAGAGTTACAAGAAGACTATGTTGAAAAACGCCGAGTACTACTTGGACGGGTTACAGAGATGGGAGCATCGCTGGGAGAAGTGTGTAGGGTTATAAGGAGACTATGTTGATAAACGTCGAGTACTATTTGGACGGGTTACAGAGATGGGAGCATCGCTGGGAGAAGTGTGTAGGGTTATAAGGAGACTATGTTGAAAAACGCCGAGTACTATTTGTACGTGTTACAGAGATGGGAGCATCGCTGGGAGAAGTGTGTAGGGTTACAAGGAGACTATGTTGATAAACGCCGAGTACTACTTGGACGGGTTACAGAGATGGGAGCATCGCTGGGAGAAGTGTGTAGGGTTACAAGGAGACTATGTTGATAAACGCCGAGTACTACTTGGACGGGTTACAGAGATGAGAGCATCGCTGGGAGAAGTGTGTAGGGTTACAAGGAGACTATGTTGATAAACGTCGAGTACTATTTGGACGTGTTACAGAGATGAGAGCATCGCTGGGAGAAGTGTGTAGGGTTACAAGGAGACTATGTTGATAAACGTCGAGTACTATTTGGACGTGTTACAGAGGTGGGAGCATCGCTGGGAGAAGTGTGTAGAGTTACAAGGAGACTATGTTGATAAACGCCGAGTACCACTTGGACGGGTTACAGAGATGGGAACATCGCTGAGAGAAGTGTGTAGAGTTACAAGGAGACTATGTTGAAAAACGCCGAGTACTACTTGGACGGGTTACAGAGATGGGAGCATCGCTGGGAGAAGTGTGTAGAGTTACAAGGAGACTATGTTGAAAAACGCCGAGTACTACTTGGACGGGTTACAGAGATGGGAGCATCGCTGGGAGAAGTGTGTAGAGTTACAAGGAGACTATGTTGAAAAACGCCGAGTACTATTTGGACGGGTTACAGAGATGGGAACATCGCTGAGAGAAGTGTGTAGAGTTACAAGGAGACTATGTTGAAAAACGCCGAGTACTACTTGGACGGGTTACAGAGATGGGAGCATCGCTGAGAGAAGTGTGTAGAGTTACAAGGAGACTATGTTGAAAAACGCCGAGTACTATTTGGACGGGTTACAGAGATGGGAACATCGCTGAGAGAAGTGTGTAGAGTTACAAGGAGACTATGTTGAAAAACGCCGAGTACTACTTGGACGGGTTACAGAGATGGGAGCATCGCTGGGAGAAGTGTGTAGGGTTACAAGGAGACTATGTTGAAAAACGTCGAGTACTATTTGGACGGGTTACAGAGATGGGAGCATCGCTGGGAGAAGTGTGTAGAGTTACAAGGAGATTATGTTGAAAAACGCCGAGTAGTATTTGGACGGGTTACAGAGATGGGAGCATCGTTGAGAGAAGTGTGTACAGCTACAAGGAGTCCATCTTGAAAAATAAATATAAAATGCAGTGATAAAAATTGTCTTTCACGATGAATGCCATTACCTTGGCTTTCATAGAAATATTTTCATATTAAATTGTTTGCAAACTTTATTAGGTTTAAAAATAGACTTCTGCAGGGCTGACTCTCCAGCAAATACAGCAAAAACTGTTAAACGTTATATTGAATATACCATTTTCAACTCTCTTCACAATAACGGACAAATCGTCACGGTATATTTAAAAAGTTATTCTTTTAAATTGTAAAACTACTTTCACCACTTGTTTCTTGACTGAACAATGTTCAAGAAGACTGTTGCTGTTGATGGCCAAGTTGGCAACCTCACTCATCTTAGCAAGTTTCGCAGCACCGCTCGCCTTCTAAAAAATGCATGGAACCGCTACTCAGCACAACCCTTTGCACTTAGTGGTTGTACTTACTAGATACTGCAATGGCCTAACTTGCTCAAACAAGCACCCAGTTGCACAAGGATATCTCACTCTTTCTGGATTAAACTGGGTCACCACGTATGACCTCATCACGTCCTATGTGCATCACACACAACAGATCCAGTGGAGTTTTCAGTGGAAATGCAAAACTATTTGGAAGGAAAACTTAAAAAGTAAGTGTACCTTATATAATAATAGTAAACTAATTTCGATTTATAAAACTAAAATTATGGCAGTTAATTTTAAATATCCAGAAAAAATTAAAACTATAAGTAGGTTTCAGGTTATTCAAATTATGTTCCTATTCTTACTTAAGCTGTTTTCTTCCTTTTTTTTGCCCCGTCATTTTCAACTGTCGTGTCGTTATGTTCCTACAAAAACTCGTATGTACATTGTCTTTACCGTAGACGCTTTGTAAACTTCACTCGGAGACGAAGCACAAGAATCCGAAATCATCTTCAACACGGTTTAGAGCATTTAGCCTGTTCCGTCTCCTAAGTCCTGCTCCTTCCATCTCTTCCTCAGTCTTCCTAGATTTCTTCGTCCTTGCCGTTGACAATTGTATGAAGGGTGACGTACATTTTTATCACCCGGTAGTTTTCACACTAGAGTGATGAAAACTTTTCAGTGTAATCATGAATCCCTCTGGACATAAATTTGAAAGTTTCAGTGATTTGAGTTTTTTTTTCGTTGAGATCTAGAAGTGACTGAGGTGTAAGTTGGAGAAAATTGAGGCTCGTAGTGTGTACAGGTTCTTGAATTTGAAGACCAAATCTGCCCGGGATGTCCATGATGAGATGACGGCTATTTATAGAAATGATAGCCCATCGTATGATACTATTGTGAGGTAGAAGAGGAATTTTCAAACTGGTCACATGTCCCTGACAGATGAGCCAAGAGCTGGTAGACCGTCAGCTGTCACAGTGAAGAAAGTGGAGTGTTTAATACTGGAAGACAGACGAGCAACCATCCAAATGATCATGAATGAGACACATCTTAGTTATGGTAGTGTGTGGAAAATCATTCATGACGAACTGCAAATGTCTAAGGTGTCTGCACGGTGGGTTCCACGTTTGCCAATCCCTTTCCAGAAGCAAACTAGGCATGGCCTTTCAAGACAGATGTTGACGCTATTGGAACAGGACGAAGATGATTTTTTGTCTCTCTGGTAACCATGGATGAATCGTGGATCTATTAGTATGATCCAGAGACAAAAGCCATAAGCATGGAATGGAAACGTGCCGATTATTCCCCTCCCAAAAAGGCAAAGGTGCAAAAGTCAGTTGGGAAGCCCATGCTTAAAGCTTTCTGCGACTGTCGTGGAGTCATCCTTACAGATTATCTTGCCAAGGGTCAAACCATCACCGGCAGATCCTACTACACCCTTCTGGACAATTTAGTAGCAGCTCTGATTAATAAACGAAGCGGGATGCTCTCCAAAGTGTTCGTCTTCTGTCTGACAACGCACCAGCTCATTCATCTCAAGTTGCAGTTTACAAAACAAATGAATGTGGCTTTGAGATCTTACAGCATCCACCTTATTCACCCGGTCTCGCACCAAGTGACCTTTTCTTGTTCCTGGAAATGAAGGATCCGTTTCGTGGTGGCCGATTTGGGAACAGAAATGACGTCATTAATAAAGTGGAAGAGTGGTTTAAATAAAATTCTAAGACTTCTACAATCTAGTTATTCGGAAGGTCAAGAAAAATGGTAAATATGAATTGTGATTATGTAGAGAAGAACCAGCAAGCACATGTCAACACAAACTCTCTATCACATGTTTTAAAGGGTGATAGTTAAAACTTTATCACACCCCCTTGTTTACTATTTTAGGAATTATATTACCATCTATTTTTTTGAGATGGTGCTTCTATTAGGTTTTGTGTTCTATTATCGCTTTATTTAATTCTGCTATTTTTAATTGTTGTCATATTTCATCATTTTGTTTTTGTCTAGTTTTGTATGTCCAGCTATGCTTCCAAGAAGTGTAGTGAAATAGATATGTGCACAGATGCCACGGAAATACCAATTTCTGAGGCGCTGTCTGCAATTTAGATAGTGCAGTAACTTCCTGCGGTGAATTTTGATTTTGTACAAATTTGGGGGGCCCGTCTCGGTAGCGTAGATATAGCATGTGTGCCTAACGTTCAAAAGGTCCCGAGTTCCTCTCTGTCAGGGCGAGTTACCTGGATAAGGATTTTTCCAGGGTTATGCCTTATCCTGATAGGCGAATGTCAGGTAACTAAGCTCCATGGACCCTGGACACATCTGAGCATCGTTTCACCCATTTCATTCACCGTCCGATATGACTTAACGTTGGAGGACTTAAAATTACTATATATATATATTGTCGCCAGGCCATTGTTGACTGAGGCGGCCAGGCATTCAAAGTGATCCGTGTACAGTGTGTAGATAAAAGCTCGCCGAAACGGCGGGGAGGAGGGCACTGATTTCTCTAGAGTTCGCCTTTGTTCTAGCCGTGTCTCGATTATGTGAAAAATTTCTGGAATGGTAGAAAACTATAAAAATGCAGCCGGCCTGCCAAAGTCAATGCGAACAAATGCCAGCTTATACATTTTACAAAGCGGCGCCCTTTGGCAGTGGACCTAACGGTCGATGGTCAAATATTGCACTGTCGTCAGCAGGTCAAGTACCTCGGCGTGACCTTGACACGCACGATGCATTGGACCACCTACCTAAGAGATAGCGCCAACAAAGGGCGGCAGCGATTAAAGATGTGCGCCCCCATATTTAGGAGCAAACAACTATAGCTGCGCCCGAAGATCATCCTATATAGATGCTTTATTTTATCCGTGGGCCTGTACGCCAGCGTGGTCTGGGCCAACGCCTCCAACACCGCCCTAAAGTATCTCCAAGCCCTACAAAACCTATCCCTACGCAAAATCCTGTCTGCTCCTATCCGAACAACAACTGCCACCATTCACCAAGAAACCCACGTCCCTTACATCAACGAGGCCATCAACAAAGTGCCTCTTCCATCCGGGCGCGCATCCGACACCATCAAAACCCAACCATACACAATATTGGGAAAGGCGAACCCAAGCACCGAAAACACGCCAGAATCAAAGCATATTGAAGAAAAACAAAAATAAAAAAAACAACACGACTGCAAAATTATGCGCACCCAACCCTTCCTGGCTCAGGCCACGCTCCCCGGCAGAGGCCGCCATCATCGGTAGCCCAGGAGTCAGCTACCCTCTGCCGCACAGCCTAACTGCGAACATTGTAAGTATTGTACGTAGCCAAGTCTGTACAGTGTAGTGCGTGTGATATTGCGACGTACGTGGTATGCCCAGGCGTGTGTGTGTGTGTGTGTGTGTGTGTGTGTGTGTGTGTGTGTGTGTGTGTGTGTGTGTGTGTGTGTGTGTGTGCGCAAGATAAGCGCAGTGTAAATATGTAAATATAAAAACAATAAAAAGAAAGACAGAGATAAATAACGAGATAAAACTGGTTCTCGGCGGCCTCAGAACAGCTGGCCGTATGGGTTTTAGAAGAACCCCAAACACAATAAGAAACCATACCCAGAATTATAAACCCATGTAAATTTAGAGCCTGTAGGCCGGGTACATTATACCGGCACCAGGCAAATAACTTACAAATAAAAAGCCTTAAGCCTTAAGTCAGTCAGTCGGTAACTGAACGCGTGCGGGTAAACAGCTGTGTTTGTTGACCTTGTGTGCTGTATTATGTATGTGTACGAAGCGTATTTCTGTGGAAATGAAGTGCAATTTTGTGTGTTTGTAACATGGACTTCTTACATCACGAACCCTTAAAGTCACAATTGGTGCCAGAAGTGCGACATGGAGGCTGCATTAGAAAAAATTCTCGAGAAGCTGACCGAATTGACCACGGAGATGAAAGCAGCAAACGAGGCCCTCGCCGCAAAGTTTGAAGAGCAATTTACCAGCGTGAGGGATGACGTCATGGAGCTGGGCAAACGGATGGGTCAAGTGTACGAATGCATCGAAGACTTGGCGAGCCGATTAAACGAGCTGGAGGAAAAGCCGACAGCAGCTCAAGGTCCCTGAACGCCATGGTGGACGACGTCGTCGGCAGGAGGTTAAAGGATTTAAAGGTCGACGAGCCGGGACGTGACACAACATCTGCGCGCGTCAAACCTCCTAAATACGACGGCGCGACAACTTTCGAAGTCTTCCGCCGTCAATTCGACATGGTAGCTAAACGCAATAAGTGTTCACAAGAGGAAGAGGCCGCACAGCTAATAGGTAGTCTCCAGGGACGGGCCGCAGAAGTCCTGAATGCGGTCCAGACAACTGTGGCGCCCAAGGACATCTGGGAGGCCCTGGAGAATCATTTTGGAAATCAGCGCTTAGCCGCAGCATACCACAGCCAGCTAAAGGGAAGGTCACAGCAGGCAGGACGCTGCAGGAGTTCGCCCAGGTAAGTGAGCAGCTGGCCAGCAAAGCTCTATTCGACATCCCACCAGAATTCGTATCCCGAGAGGCTGCCTACACTTGTCGACGGGGTACGAGACACGGAGATTCGTCAGCGCCTGATTCTCGGCGACAACAAAACAGCCAGCAACCGAGTATGTGGAGAACCTGGTTGACCATCTCCACGACATACATGAGATGACTCGTCAAAACATCCAAAGGCAAACTCTCGAGAATTCAGACCCCTCACCCCCCCCCCGCCTTTTCGGCGAGCTTTTATCTACACACTGCACAGGCATCCCTTTGAATGCCTTACTGCCTCGATCAACAATGGCCTGGCGACAATACACACACACACACACACACACACACACACACACACACACACACAAGTTTGGGAAACTTATTTCGGTTATACTTACATTAAGCGTCAAGCAGACTTACATATCGTACGAGTGTGCGAGAAAGTGGGAAATATACGAGGCATGTTTTTTAAGTCAGTACCGTTTTGCGATTCCGCCGCCGCAGCGCTACGGTCGGCGTTCCGCGCATGCGCGCTGGTTACCTACATCTCTTGTCTACGCACTGACACCATTACAGTCTGATTCTTCATTGTATACATTGGTTATTGAGTGTTTAAGATGCCTCCGACAGTCGTGAGTCCCGCCGATTGTGAAGTACGGGCTGTTATACGATTTCTTAGTGCTAAAGGAATAAAACCGATCGATATTGATAGTCAGATCTGTGAATTTTACGGACAAAACGTTATGAGTGATGGAATTGTAAGGAAATGGGTAAGAGCATTTAAAAATGGCCGCACAAATGTGCATGATGAAGAACGGAGTGGGCTTACTTCGGTCGTTACTAAAGATTTGCTGCAGAAAGTGGACGAAAAGGTGAGTGAAAACAGACGCGACCAGCGACTACCATTTGTTCCTGCACTTGAAGGAACATCTGGGCGGTCAGCGTCTTCAAGACGATAACGAAGTCAAAACAGTTGTGATACAGTGGTTAACACGTCAGGCGGCAGAATTTTATGAGGAGGGTATTCAAAAACTGGTGCCACGTTATGACAAGTGCCTCAATATTCACGGAAATTAAGTAGAAAAATAGATTAAGGTACAGGCTTTCATGTAAAAATAAAGTTATTGCGATATCTATGCACGTCCTTTTTAATTCCAAACGGTACTGGCTTAAAAAACATGCCTCGTAAAAAGAGTGGGAATAACCAGCTGGCAACGTAGAGCGCGCTAACGCATCTGATTGGTGGCAGTCCAGAACTCTTCTCATTTAAAAAATAATGAAATGTCATCTGTAGGTATTGACATTGTTGTGTGAGACCTTTTCTATTCATCTGAACCTATTAACACAGATGCTATGTGAAAATATAGAACTTGCGAAGGCAGAGGTACTGTTATGATGAACGTATTCTGTTCGTTGGCATATATTAACCCTTCTTTTGTTTGAAAATGCTGGACTAAACTGTCAGATGGAGGTAACGAAGATCTTCCATTCATTTAAACTTATCAGCCATTATCCTTCAGAAAATATTATGTAAAATACGGGAGGCTTTGAAACTGGATTACTCATTAGTGGTAACGTCAAGGGATACTTCCAGTTGATACTTTAATACTGAAAGGCAGAGAATGGAGGCGCGTCTCGCTCCAAATCCTCGTCACAAAGCGTTGGTAAAGTGATCTTGAGCATAAAGCAATGCGACAAACAAACACCATTATGTGACAGTGCTAGGAAATACAGTTTACGTTGTGCCCATTATCTGAGCAGAGATTCACAGGAAGCCGTGGATTATACTGCCTTTGGAGGAACCGGTAAGGCGGAAAACGCTCTGGGACCACGTGGAATGAATTGAGCTCCCTCCTTCCTCTTGCTGGACCGCAAACTCCTTCAACATTTCAATGAGATAGCTCTACACGTGTCGATTAGCATACGCCTAAAGAAGATAGCGAGCATCAAAGATCAACACCAGCGCTATCGCAACTACTACGTCTGCAGCTTCCCTTTCTAACTGCATACAGTGCACGTATTGAATAATCATTCCATACAGAAATCCCACTGGAGATACACGTTTTGTGACCTCATTTAGTCCAAACTAGTATAGGGGTACTGATATTTAGCATTTTAAAATCAGAAACCCAGCGCTTTTGTTTTTACTTTTATTTTCAGAATTTTCTAGCACTTATATATTTGCATTTTAGCATTTTATAGCAATTTTAGGAAAGTTTGAGTTAATTCTTTTAAATAATGAATATTAATATTTATATGAAATTTAAAGCACATTTATGCATGGTTATTAATGACGGTGAGTTAAAAATGCATAAAGCGTCAATTTATATCACATTGATATACCTATATATTAATAACGTACTAATACAAAGGTTAAAACAGTAGAAATATAGGTCAATCTTATTCAGACTTAAGCATACTGCGTAAAACAAAAACAAATATAAATCCTTGCTGATGTAATTCTAACACACTAAAATGAAAATGCACTAAATTATTCTAGTTTATTTATATGTTTAACGCAAATTGGGGACTTTAAGTCTGATAGTTATCCCTCGTCTAGGTCGGATGTACTGGAGAGGTCACTCAGGAGAAGATCTTGTAGCAGTCTACACTTGAGGCGAGTTGATTGGCGAGGCCGAGAGCCGAGATTTTAGGTAACAGCTCCAGGTACCTCCTGGAGATGGTAAAAGAAAGGTCGTGCCAGCCGGCGCATGTAATGGAGAGGTCACTCAGGACGATATCTTGTGGTAGTCTGCGCTTGAGGCGAGTTGGCTGGTGAGTGCGAGCGCAAAGATTGTAGTTGAAAGCTACACGAACGTCCTGGAGATGATGAAAGAAAGGTCGTGACAGCCGGCGGATGCACTGGAGTGGTCACTTAGGAGTAGATTTTGCGGTAGTCTCCGCTTGAGACGAGTTGATTGGTGAGTGCGAACGCCGAGACTGTAGGTAACAGCTACACGAATCTCCAATGATGGCAAAGAAAAGACTTGACAGCCGTCGGATGTACTCGAGAGGTCACTCAGGAAAAGGTCTTGTGGCAGTCCACGCTTGAAGCGAGTTGATTGGCGAGTGCGAGCGCCGAGACTGTAGGTAACAGCTACATGGATCTCCTGGAGATGGTATAAGAAAGGTTGTGACAGCCGTAGAATGTGCTCGACAGGTCATTCAGCAGGAGGTCTTGTAGTAGTCTACAATTGTTCCCCCATGGGCCTACTTCGGTAGGTACTCGCTTGGCGCACCTGGGGTCCCGAGCCAACAGTCTCCCTCGTGTGGGCTCCTTTCGTGGTTGAGGGAGACGGTCAACAGGCCCACCCACGTGTAGGCCGTGCGTGGAGACCCGTGGAGAAGGATTTTAGATTCTTTTCTAGTTTAGAGTTTAGGATATAGTGAACGAAATTTTTAGTAGGTTTACATTGATGTATTTTATGTACGTGTATTTTTAATAGGTTTTGTTACACTTGTATAGGTTTTAGAAAGTTTTATGTCTGGCTTTTGCCGTGACTAATTTTTTAAAGGGCGCTGATGACCGCGGTAGATGAACGCCCTTATATATCACCATCATCATCATCGTCGTCGTCGTCGTCTACAATTCAGGCGAGTGTGTTGGCGAGTGCGAGCGCCGAGATTGTAGGTAACAGCTCCAGGGAAGTCCTGGAACTGATAAAAGAACAGTCCTGCCAGCCGGCGGATATACTGGAGAGGTCACTCAGAAGATCTTGTGGTAGTCTACGCTTGAAGCGAGTTGACTGGCGAGGCCGAGCGCCGAGACTGTAGGTAACAACTAAACGGACCTCCTGGAGATGGTAAAAGAAAGGTCGTGCCAGCCGTCGGATACACTGAAGAGGTCACTCAGGAGAAGATCTTATGGTACTCTGTGTTTGAGGTGCGTTCGCTGGCGAGTGCCAGCGCCGAGATAATAGGTAACAGCTCCAGGGAATTCCTGGAAATGGTAAAAGAAAAGTCCTGCCAGCCGGCGGATATACTGGAGGGTTCACTCGGAAGATCTTGTGGTTATCTACACTTGAGGCGAGTGGGTTGGCGAGGCCAAAATAAAGGTCGTACCAGCCAGCAGATGTACCGGAAAGGTCATTCGGGAGAAGATCTAGTGGCAGTCTGCGCTTTAGGCGTGTTGGTTGGCGAGGCCGAGCGCCCAGATTGTAGGTAATAGCTAATTTGACCTCCTTGAAATTGTAAAAGAAAGGTTGTGACAGACGTCGGATGTACTCGAGAGGTACATCAGGAGGAGGTCCTATAGTAGTCTACACTTGAGGTGAGTGGGTTGGCGAGTGCGAGTGCTGAGATTGTAGGCAACAGCTTCAGGGACCTCCTGGAGACGGAAAAAGAATGTCGTGCAGCCGACGGATGTACTGGTGAACGGGAAGGAGACCAAACTTACGATGAAGTCCTAGTTTATGATACAGTAATGCTATTGTGTGGAAGCGCTGAACGTATTTCAACATTCAGTTCTGTCATTTGAGGCTTCCTGTCACTCACAATCAAATAATGTTTACTGAAATATCTTTCAGCATCTACGTTGTTGGTAGAACCCCAAATATATTGCAAGCTACTCGAGCAAACTCTGGGTATTTCAGCTTATCAGACAACAGCACTTGCAGGCTCTCAACATCTTTATTATTCTGCAATGTTTGTACCAGTTCTTAATGAAAGTATTTATATCCCTCAACAAAACAATGCATTTTAACATAAAGAAAAATGGTATTTTACTTTTTCTTTCACTTAAAATCGTTGCGCAAGTCTGCCTGGATTATTCCCAACTCCGGAGGCAGCCTCCGCTCTCTGAACCGGCCTCGTTGACTTTCGTGCCGCGGAAGGAGGATTGCCGATTATCCTGGATCGCCGGGAAGTTTCCAAGTAGTAGAGCTTTGGGACTCCACCCTCTGCATTGTCGTGTCTCCTTGGGGTGGCAGCGCTCTGTCTCCTCTCGGCTCATCCTTCCTACCGGGAAAAGGAATAGTGCGATCCACATAAACCTGAACCATATCCATAGGTCATAAATTTTGAACCAATAATAGGACACACGTGCAACTGTGGGAGATTACACGTCTCTGGCGTTAGCGTGGTGTGTACATGGGTTCTTGTCAAGATGGCTTGCTTGGTAATGAAATGGCGGATTCTGCGGCTGAGGTGGCCGTCATAGCACCTGGTGTTAGCTTCCCTTTAGCCACCGCGGAAGACTTCAGACTTGTCGTCCGTAAGGCGACGCTCTTTTTTTTTCTTCTTCTTATTTAACTGTTTTTCATAATTTACGTTTATTTTGTTATCTGTTTTCCTAGTTGCACAAATATTCACTATACATAAACATCCATGCCCAAGGCGGGACTCGAACCCGCGACCTTCTACGCGGCGGAACACTAGAGACATACGCTTCAGCGACCATGGCTAAGAGGACCGGCGTTCTCTCGTGCTGGCGCGATGAGTGGTCTGCTCTAGGTGGTAACAAGCTCAGGGCCTTGAAGAAGCTTCCGATTCACTAGGCGACCTCCTGTCGATTATCGCGGCGACAGGAAGTCATTTTGGCTTGGTTGCGTATTGGTCACTGCCATTTTTGTCATAGCTTTTTTATTAAGTCTGGCCCTAGAACCACTTTGTCCATTGTGCGGTTCATTTCTGACGGTCCGCCACGTACCTTTAGATTGTTTTAGGTTAGCACGTCTCCGCAAGTCTCTCCAGCTGCCGGCCAGCTTGGTGGAGACCTTGGCGGACAACAAGCAAGTGGTGGTAAAGGTTTTGGATTTACTTTTAAATTTAAATTTTAGAATACAGCACCACATACTTTGGAATTTTAATCTTGTTATGGCTTTAACGTTTTAGTATTTGAGATGCCGTTGTATGGTTTTTTAGCCCTTTATATCGATTTAAATCCCATTGGAATTTAAGGGTGCTGATGACCTTGAGCGCCCTTAAGTCCACTTATCTATCCATACATTTAAGAGAATATAATACACAATTGGGTGATTACATTACACTATTTATATCTGAGAGAAAATGTTGGAAGTGTTTTCCTCCAGCATCTATACATGTTTGTACTCGTCTCACCATATTCTCTGAAGTTTTACGGAGAGTATCCTCGCCAATTTTACTTCTTTCGATAAGAATGGATTCCCTGAGAATATCAATTGTCCGTGACCCAT
Source organism: Mantis religiosa (assembly GCA_030765055.1). Lineage (NCBI taxonomy): Eukaryota > Metazoa > Arthropoda > Insecta > Mantodea > Mantidae > Mantis > Mantis religiosa. Next base: position 11,441,936 of record CM060951.1, read on the forward strand.
TCTTTTACACTATTTTTTGATATCCCCACAAGAAAATATCCGGTGTGGTTAGGTGAAGGGATCTAGGAAGCCACAGACCTTTTGAGATAATTCGATTATCAAAGAAACTGGTTACAAGTTCCATGGTGTCATTAAATGTATGGCACGTTGCTTCATCTTGCTGGTAGTAACCTTCTCTCAATTGTTACCATCTCCGTAAAACTTTATAGAATAGGTTGAGACGAGTGCAAACATGTATAAATGCTGGTGGAGGACACTTCCAACATTGTCCCTGAGATTTAAATAGTGTTATTTGATCTCCAAATTGTGTATTATGCGAGGACACACCTTTTTGACAGCATCTCTTTATTTATACTCAATTTTGATGGTCCTTCTCAATATAGTCTCTCCTGAATGCGATGCACTTGTCCCAGCGTTTCTACCAGTCTTCAAAGACCTGCTGGAAGTCATTTTTTCAGATATCCTTCAAAATCACCTCCGCAGCCTTCACCACTGCTGCTGATAGATAATGCCTCCCACGAAGGGATTTCTTCAATTTAGGGAATAGAAAAAAGTCGCTTGGTGCTAAACCCGGACTATAGGGAGGGTGAAGCATGCCCTTCACGTTGGTTTTTGCAAGAAATTCAGCGACAACATTGGCAATATGCGGCCGTGCATTATCGTGGTGCATTATCCAGCCTGCTTCATGGAAATGTGCCTGATATGAACTGGCAATGTTTTCTAGACATCCCTGTAGTAATGTTCAGTTACTGGTGTGTGTGCAGGTACAACATGCTGATAAACCATTCCATGAATATCAAGGAAGGATATGACCATAACTTTCCTAGCAGAAGCAAACACTTTTGCTTCTTTGGGGGGGGGGGTTGGTGATGAAGATATCTACATTGAGCTTTGCTGTTTGCTCTCAGGAATAAAATGATGTAGCTAAGTTTCATAAGAAGTGATTACGTTTGAAAGAAACTCCGAATCTTCCACTAAAATCAACTTTAACTGCATGCAGAAGTGCATGCAAATGTTCTTTTGTTTGGAAATCAACAGTCTTGGAACCCATCGCGCACAAATACGTCTCATGTGTAATGTTTCTGTCACCAACGTGTGGGTGGCACCCAATTAAATGTTCAGTATTTCAGAAAGTGATCTTAAGGTAATTCGTAAAATCCCTCTCACAATGGCAGCAGCAGTGTGGATTTCTTCCGTAAGAGCAGTAACTGGAGCACAGGGTCCACCTGCCTCTGAAATGGATTGTCTCCCTTCTTAAAACATTTTAAACCACCTTCGAGCTGTGCTGTAGGGAAGAACAGACTCTCCATAGGCCTCCTGTAACATTGTATAGGCCTCAACTAAATATTTGTTGAGACGAAAGCAGAATTTCAAAGCCACATATTGTTCCTCGCGTGTTACCTCCATTGTAGCGGTAGGCGATACTAAACATGTCTGAACTTGCCTGTTTGTCACAGGCGGGAACCAAGAGTACCAACAATGAAACTACTACGGCGTGTTTGTTTCACGTTACGCTAACAGAATATAATAAGATTAAATTTTAGTGCGAAAAAATTATGACCGTAAAAAATTATGATCATTCTTTACTGGACAGCCCTCGCATTCTCCAAAAAGTTACAAATGTATCCTATTATTGCTTCAAACGTTATGGCCTATTGAGTTGCTTCAGGTTTATATTGTCACCCGAACGTCAAAACTCCCGATAGAACCGGCCGGCAGCAGGGTAGCAGCAGCAGACGGGAAACATTGGACCACGCCTACCCAGCTGTCTTGTAGCGGTAACGAGAGGGATGCTTGGAAAAACATCTCTTTCCCCCTCCTTGACGTCTAGGACCTGCAGGATGATTCACCGAATCGCGAGACTTCGAGAAACAGCGATATCCCTATAAAAAGGGGCTGCAGTTGGCTAGTGAGTACAGTTCAGTTCTTGTCGAGCAGCGGTGAGGAGCGCCCATTGAGCGCCCGGACAGGAAGACTGTGTGCGTGCATCGGAGGAGTGTACGTAACTGCAAGTGCAGAGTGGAAGTGTGACAGACGAACTGGTGAATTGTAATTGTGTGCGCTACGTAATTCTGCGTAATCGGCAAGTGTTCCAACGGTAATTCGGTGGAAATAAAGAACATTTTTGAGTCTGTGAAATTGGATTTTTAATTTCACGAACCCAAAAAGTCACAATATGAATCGCGCTACACAAAAGACATATCTGGTCGACCTACCGTGTCCCCTCCGTCAAGGCCTGTCCTATCTCGATGTCACATCTTTGATGTCACAATAATTTTTACATATAATAGACAAAGTAACTTACTACAGTGTGAAGAGAAAGTCGTGTAATGGCATGAGTCAGGATTTGGGTACAGATGTAGAGGTGTATTTGTTTTTATATTTAATTTGTTCGCACTTCAAAAAGAGCCATAAAAAGCCACTAGGAAGGAAGGACAATACAAATACATACATAAACGATCATTTTGTGGCCAGATATTGTATTGAATTTCCCGCGGCTTTCCAAAAGGACATTATTCAATTCCTCCGCATACGTACATTGATTTACATGCTCTGCGGAGTAAAAGGATTAGGGCTTTATGCAAATGCCCTACTAGAAAAACCAAAACAACTCGCACGAAAATATTACATTCCCTCTGAGGCTTCACTAATGATTCTGTTTTAGCTGAATTCGCCATTTTTTTATTTTTGTGTTACTTCATGCGAGCAGCTGAGGAACCGTGGGGAATGCTCCAATACATATTATCAACAAATGCATGTTGGTAACACGTGAACTTCAATAGCTTTTATTTTGTTGAACGTAATATTGCCACCCTCGCAAATAAAACTGTTTTATGTAAACGCTGTGAATTATTGCCCAGTTTTCTTAGTTGTAATGTTCCTAAACCAACTTGGAGGTAGCATTTGCAAAGTAGTGGGTTCGATTCCTGTAGCCGAACACTCCTAAACCAAGTCGCTCGAGGAATATTGGATAAAATAATTACCTTGCCACAAATTTCCTGACCCTCCATTACCACTCACTATACAGAGGTATGCTCTATTCTTCCTTGAAAATGTGTACGGAGGCATACATTATGTCGTAGCAGCACTCAGAAAAAGTGCAACAATGAGGTGGGAATAGATTTGTTCGTTACTCTATGGCATTAGAGGTATCGCAAAGTTTTAATTCTCATACTTTAAAAAACGTGATAGAAGATTTTTGTTCACATGTGCTTGTTAATTTTTCTCTATGTAGTCAACATCCAGATTTTCAGACTTTTCCCAGCGTTTCTTCACCTTCCGAATGCCTTGAATATGGAAGTCAGCATTCTTGGATATAAACCATTTAATTACGTAATTTATGTTGTCAAACTGGTGACAGTGAAAGGAATCTTAATTTCTTGGACTAAGAAAAAGAAATTTGTTGCGTGATCGGGTGAATAAGGTGAATGCTGTAATATCTCAAAGCCACATTCACTTGTTTTGTCAACTGCAACTTCAGATGAATGAGCTGGTGCATTGTCAGACAGAAGACGAACAACTTTGGAGAGCATACCGCGTCGTTTCTTAATCAGAGCTGCTAGTAACTTATCCACAAAATTGCAGTAGTATCTGCCAGTGATGGTTTGACCCTTTGCAAGATAATCTGTAAGGATGACTACAGGACAGTCCCAGAAAACCGAAAGCGTGATATTTCCAACTGACGTTTGCATCTTTGCCTTTTTTGGGAGGGCCGAATCAACATGTTTCCATTCCATGCTCATGGTTTAGTCTTTGGATCATTGATAGAGCCGCGATTCATCTATGGCTACTAGACGATAAAATTCATCTTCATTCTGTTCCAACAGCATCATCGTCTTCTTGAAATGTCACGCCGTGTTTCCTTTTGGAGAGATGTTCGCAAACGTGGAATCCACCGTGCAGACACCTTAGACATGTGCAGTTCGTCATGAATAAGTTTCCGGATCCACCATAACTAAGATGGGTGTCATTCATGATCATTTGGATGGTTGCTCGTCTGTCTTCCATTATTAAACACTCCACTTTCTTCACTGTGACAGCTGACGGTCTGCCAGCTCTTGGCTCAGCTGTCAGGGACATGTGACCAGTTTGAAAATAGCTTTTCCACTTCATAATAGTGCCGTAAGCTGGCCAAACATCTCCATAAACAGACGTCATCTCTTCATGGACTTCCGCGCAGTTTTGCTCTTCAAATGACAAGACTTTATCACACTATGGGTGACAATTTTCTCCATCTTATACCTTAATCACTTCTAGCACTCACTATAACGGAAGAAAAGGATATAACTGAATCAAACTTTCAAAATTATGCCATTGATGACACTGAAAGAATGTCCTCACTCAACCCTAAAAACTACCATATTACAATTAACACTTCACCGTGCCCCCTCGTATATTACCGTTTATTTGAACATTCCAATAAGTGATCTGAATAAGTTGCGTACTTCAACTTCCAAAACACTTTAACATGAGCTTTAACATTTTATTTCCATTTATCGTTACGTGTTACTCGGTACATGCCCGATTGCGTTGTTTTCTGAAGTTTTACGGAGATGATATCGAATTGAGAGAAGGTTATTTCCAACAGGATGGGGCAACGTGCCATACATATAATGACACTATGGAACTTTTAAGTAGTTTCTTTGATAATAGAATAATCTCAAAAGTCTGTGACCCCCCAGATCCCCTGATCATACCTCACCCTATTTTTTCTTCTGGTGGTATGTAAACAGTAGAGTGTACCAGAATAGGCCACGGACAATTGATGTTCTCAAGCAATCCATTCGAACCAAAATAAGTTGCATTCACGAGGATACTTTCCGTAAAACTTGAGAGAATATGGTGAGATGAGTGTAAATATGTATAGATGCTGGTGGAGCACACGTCCAACATTTTCTCTGAGATGTAAATAGTGTAATGTAACCTCCCAATTGTGTATTATATTCTCCAAAATTTGCACGTGTTTTCTGTTGTTTTATTGTACCTAATAGTGGTTCGAACTCTAAAGCCAAGACCTTAAAGTACTTACAGCATAGTAAGTCGTCATTAAGGTAATTGTCTCGTATTTATGAGAACTCCTAGTGGTTTACCGGAAAAAATACTAGTCAGTTGGAGAATTTAATGTAATATCGGCACGTTGGCCATAGTAGCTCAATGGTTAGAGCGGCCGGACGGAGACCAGAACATCCGTGGTTCAAATCCCAGCTATGGCATTGAATTTTGCTGTCTGACTCTACCCTTTCATTGTGCGTCCTACACACGGCTAGTGTGAAAGAACAATTAATTTGTATTATAGGATAAGTTAAAGCACTCTTTGGGTGCCCCGGGACCTGGCTAGCGCCACTAGTCAATATGAGCTATTTGACACCAGAGCTCGCTGGTCACATGTGCTACGACAGGTAGTCTAAAAGAGCAGTTTTATTATGCCAAGCTCCCACGTAGCACCACGCTCTCCCATTGCCGTCATTTGCGACACTGAAAAGACCGCGTTATATTGAAGTGGAGAGACGCTAAGTCTCGGAAAGTATCAAACCGTGCCACTTCGTAAGATTGTTGGGTCAGTGGGGAATGCGTTACACACTGAACCACCCCGCTCGTTATATTCGAGTGGTAATGGAGTATCAACGCGGGAGTCTTGACACAGAAATGTTGCTAGGAAGAGTCATGAGGTCAGTCCCAAAGAGCTGTCCATCGATCCCTGCATCCCTTCGTGTCACACAGACAACACACATTCCCTGGGTCACGGCATGACCACTCTATCCACGCAAACCATCAAGAGAGGACGTGCAAAGTTGCAGCCCATGTTCTCGGTCAGGCATCCTGATAGATTAAAACGCGCTACGCATTACCTGGCTTTGAGGCTGCGTACTGTTTGCATGGCATTGGCGGAAATAACTACAGTTCTTTTAAATAATAAGTCCAAATATCTCTAAAACAGCTCAAAAAGTATAATTCACTCATGAACTATTCCTAGAATTGGAGTTAAGGCTGATGCTACTCCTGGACGAATATTTTAGAATAAATAATTCAAATTCTAGGTTTAATATCAATAATTATTTTAATAATTTTCTTTTATTGTAATACTATTAACCAATTTTTTATAAAAAAAACATTGAAGACCAATTAATTAAGTTAATAATTAATTTTTCGTTGAACGTTAAGTTTTAAACTTATTGATAGATAAATCTACCAATAGTTATTTATTGCTTCAGGATATTTTAATAAATGTTATAACTACAAATTTATCACTAGATATAACCCAAATATAAACGAAGACAAAACAGTTCACGTTCACATCACTGAAAAAAAGACTGTTTTCAGTAAATTAAATGCCAGATCAAGAGATGGCGTGAGTATAGAAAATTGTGTCAAAGAAACGTAACTAAACTAGATTATCAAGCTGTATTGATCTTTGCTTCTTAAGCGAATTTCAATTCTTAAGGATTTATAATCGCTTTTTCAGCTTACTTTTTTTTTCTCGGAAAGATCTTGAACATATCCGTCACCGGGAAAGCTTGAGGTCTTATTTTAAAATAAATTGAGGTTAGTTAGTGTCAGAGAAACTCGTGGGAGGCTGAACCGATTTGCTTAATTTTGCTTTTGAAATATTTGTATAGGTCCAAAGAAGGTTTAAAAGGTGAGAAACAAAAACCTGAAGTGGTAATAGAATGGGTTATTAATTAAATATAACAGTACACACGTAAACTTTTACGGAACACATGCACCTTCATTTATTTTTAACAAACAAAAGCATTACAAAGTAGAAGGATATTACACTCCTTGCGTAAGTCTTCAAATATGTTTCAATTATCATATTTTATTAAATAACGTTGGTATAAAAATGAATTGACGTTTGTTAGTGTAAAAGAAAACCGAGAACGCCTGAACCGATTTGCCCAATTTCGGTTTTGAAATATTTGTATAAATCCAAGGAAGGTTTAAAGTATGTGACACAAACAGCTGAAGTGATGATGCTCCGAGTTATTAACTAAATATGAAAGTATACACGAAAACGTTTACGGAACATACACCTTCCTTTATTTTCGACAAACAAAAGCATTACAAAGTAGAAAGATATTCCACTGTTGCCAAATTCTTCAAAGCCATTTCACTTATCTTATTAAATAACGTTTCTCATTTGTTATCAAGCTTTATTTTTTACATGAAATGATAACCTAACTTTCAAAGATTAGACACAAAATTTATTTCTGAATGCACTATAACACTATAAATATCTGACGACAGACAATTGTCAAATATTGTCGAATCCTCGGGTATCTTCTTTATGTTTTGTGTTTGTGAGTTCATGAATGTGATTTGAACTGACAGAAATTAATTTAAATCCTTTGTGACGTTGTGAAGTTCGCGGAAACTTTTTTACTATGTCAAGGAGAAGACGACCTGACGTCACATGCTGACCATACTGATGACCAACGCTTATAATGCTAAGAGTCATGTTCGTATATTAAAATTGCGTTCTGGAGTGTCTGTTTCTTCCGGGGGATTTTCTTTCGTACAAATCATTTGACATAGCTATAAACCAGGATGACGTAGTCAACTGTACCACAGAGTTAAGGCAAGGCTACACTGAAAATTCCAACTTCTCTAATAATAAACCCATCATTATGAAAATGTAGCCACATAATTAGAGTATCATTTTAAATTTTAATGCAAATTTTTATGTTGGTATACCAAATAGTTCATTATTATTTTTTGTGAAAATATTGTAAAAATTGAACATGTTCTACGCATCAAATAACACTGGGCAATAATGAACAAGTTTCGGGCTTAAAAATAGTGAATCTATATGTATTTCCATCTGCTGAATTAAATAGTTACCATAAAAAATGATAGATTAGCTCTTGTTTTGAAGATAAAGTAACACTTCAACTTTTAGAGCGAGGGTTTTTAATTTGGGGGCCTTTTTTGGGGGGGAGAAGTTGGCACACCTGTCAAATAACACCAGAGAGAAATTTTGGAAATTAAGTGATGCAACAGTTAAGGAAGGTATCTCTGTCGGACCACAAATAAGAGAACCAGTAAAGGATGCTGCATTTGAACAAATTTTGGAGGGGAAAGAAAAGGAAGCCGGGGTAGCCTTCAGGGGTGTTGTTCGTGGAATTTTAGGCAACAAAAAGATGACAACTACTCCTAGTTGTGGAGCTGTTAGTGATGAACATGGGGAGAGATTCCATCAGGACGTTTCTGTTATGGAACAAAGATATCAGGGCCATCGAAATGAAGTAATGCTTTCTGATTACTGTTGGTCTTTGTATATGTATTCTGCGGAACTCCATCACAAGAGGCAAGCTAAAAGACGACGAAGTCAATAGGCCACCACATGATTCTCTTCAGACTCGACTATCTGCGAAGTAGTTTTCCAGAAATTTAGAACTCTTATCATGTGATTACTAGTTAAATAAAATCAAATGCGCTTTCCTTTTCTCCCAATCCGTTAATATGTAATAGCTCCACCATGCGTATATCATAGAAACTAGAGCTAATAAATTCTTTTCATTGTATTTCTTTTTCTGAACCCAAAAGTAGGAGGAATTGCCTCATGAAGTGCTCGAAATATTAAAAAATTACTTTTTTGTTTCCCAGTGTAATTTGAGCTTTAAAGTTGACTTTTTGTTTTCGGCTAGTGCAGACCAATTTTAAAGAACCACATTATTTTATTTTGGAATATTCTTGTAGCATTTGTTCTAAACTATTTTCCATGTGTTAGCTCTCAAAACTTTGAAAATATTAAAAAAAAAAAAAAAAAAAAAAAATATTCCTTAACACCCTATAATTTCTAAAACATGAGTATTAACAAAAAAAGGAATGTGAAGTTTATTATTTACATATTACGGACTTATCTTGAAACTTCCACCACGTTAAATGAAACATTTTGACGCGTGAGGCATTTTGTATACTAAAATGTGTTAGAACATTTTTTATGAGAAAATTAACATCAAAGTAATGAATTTTTCTTTTAGCGATTGTTTAAGGTCTGTTTAAATTGTCACGAGATTGCCTAAAATGGTGCAAATGGTAAAAATAGCATGGCATCTATTACTACAAACCCTAAGCTACCAAAATTATGACCAAAGTAAATTACACGATTTTCAATATTTTCTGCGAATTTTCAGCGTAGCCATGCCTTAAATTCATTAGAATTACCTAGACTCACACATCACAATCCAAAATTTAAAGTAGTGTTAGCTGTGATCATCCTGCGTAACGCTAAACAACCACACTGGGCAGTGGAATGAGACTAACTGTGAAGAACCTAATGAATAACGTCATCGAGGAGCAGTCCTGAAGGGAAAGTACAAAGAAGGGGATAGCCTACTCCGATGATTCTAACGGATTTACGTTTTGATTTTAAGCGTCTGCAAGTTCCCGTCCGTTTGTTCTTTGCGATGACCATAAATAAATCGCGAGGTCTAAGGTAATAATCATATTTCTCCACCCCATCAAAAAAGAAAGAAAGAAAAAAATATCAAAGAGAAAAGGAAAAGAAAGTTACTTTTATATGATGACTGAAATTCCCTGTAACAATTCGCATAACAATATAAAATTATATTTCATAAATACGTGAACTATGAAGCTATTAAAAGTGAAGCAAACAAATATATGCAAATACAATCTTAAAACTTAAATCTTAAAACTTCACTAATCAGAAATGATACTTTTCTTATAATTTGTTCGGGATTGCGTTTTCAGGGAAATTCTTCCACAACGTCAGCTGGAATCAACAAAAGTGTCATCGTTACAGATGCTAGATGCTAACATGTTCTTGTTAGTACTACCAAAATCTGAAAATAAAACACATTTTAACATAATTGACTGCCATTATTTCGAAATTCATTAAGCGAAGTTTATTTTTTAAAATAAATATATTTTCCCAAACTATTAAATCTATCGGACCATTTAATTTTTTTAATAATTTAACTTGAGGATTTATTTCATGGTTAAATGCACAAAAATTATCTGCTATGGCCGATTCATCACTTTGTTTATACCTAATATTACGAAAATGTTCTTTCGTTCCGGTTTCTTAATTACGTTTTGTCTTTCCAATGTAAACTTTATCATAATATAAACAAGTAAATTGACAAATAAAAGATTTTTTTATTGTTAGGAGTTAGGTATATCTTTTTAGGGAAATGAAAAAAAAATAATAATACTATATTTATTTTGAGGAACTAAAGTTATTCTAAAATCTTTAACATTTTTGAAAATGCTTATTAACCCAAGGACGGATTAGTAAACTATCTTAAAATTATAATCTTCTTTAATTTTTAATGGTAGAAATATCATTATCAATCTTTTGATATTTAAATAATTTCAATATTTGATATTTGATTCTTGTATATGTGTTTGACATTCATATTACCTTCTCCGCTCCCCGTGAATTCTTTGGTGGAACCAGAACTTCCATTACTTGGTATAGATCATTGGTACAAAGTAATAATAATCTCTGTTTTAATCTTACATAACCTAACTTGTACTTCAAGAAACAGTTTGACCTAGTTACTCTGACACCGCATGCATTATTTCAAGTCCAAAAGCACGGAGATACAGTCGTGAACCGATCGATTTTCACTTCAAACTAAGTATGTCACGACATATTTAAATGTCCTTAGTTTATTGGGCGATGTAAACAAAAGCATACGTACGGGTGCGACATATTTGGCTGTTTAGTCTTGTAACTCACAGCGGATGAAAAATATCGTTCAATATCATTTTTGAAGAATGAATCTAATGCAAAATATATAAACACCTTTAAATTTACAAGGCAGTTGTGGAAGGTGAGTACAATGAGTTTGTTAACTGTGCTGTTCGCCATAAGATACACAGCCTCCTTGAAAGATACAAGTCACCAAAATTTATAACAGTGCTTCAAGCAGTAAACAATGACCCCGAATTGCTTAGCTTTTCAAAATCGAGCTTATATTCTTCACGCTATTGATTTTGAGTTTGTAAGCACAAACTGAATCTGGTCACATGTCCCCGACAGATGAGCCAAGAGCTGGTAGATCGTCAGCTGTCACAGTGAAGAAAGTGGAGTGTTTAAGGTGATGCATCTATGAAAGTTGAAAATTCTACACCATACATGCTTTCTGACTGAAATTTATATCAGTTATTGCACACAGTAAGAGTAATCATTATGCAGTGTTTCAAACTTATAGCTTTTATGGTTACACAAATATTAATTTTACATTGTGTAAGTTCACTGCGCTGAGCAAAATAAGGCACACGATGCACTTTAAATTTTTTCCCTAGATCTTCCACTGTTTATAGTTAACAAACACACAAGGGAGTTTGTTATGAAGATCAGCGACTTCAACACAAAAGTATTCGAAAGATTCGCCAGGTCTAAGGAGAGGACAACAGAGTTTCTGTATAAATAGGTGAGTCACTATTACTCTGTATTTTATTTTTCATTTGTGCACCACCAATAATTTAATCCACCAACCGCCTGTTATTGACTTTGAGGTTATGCCCAAATACTATAGTTTTTGTGTACAGAAACAAAAATCATTAGGCTCCAAACGTGATGGTTATCAGAAATGGGTCACAGATTATAAACAGAATGGAAGTTGTGAAGCTAATTATAATGGTTTTTCAATAGCTATGGAAAGTGACATCTGCAGCTCTATTGAAGAACAGATCTCAAACAGAATGAGACATACAACAATTTTGTCAGATGGAGACTCCAAGACATAAGCACTTACAGGATTTGGCAGTGTATAGTGATACTGAGATAAAAAAAAAATACTTGAAACATGTAGCTAAAGGGTTGGGAACTGAAATAAGAAATTTGTTAAAAGAATGGATGATAAAGGGAATCACTTTGGGTGGGCAGAAGTTTGGAAGCTTGAAAGAAGATACAATAGTAAAATTAACCGATTATGGTATGAAAGCTATCAAAGAAAATTGACCTAATGTAGAGCAAAAGAAAACAACAATATATACAACCATATATCATTGTAGCTCAATAGACAGATCTCTACTACACCATGAGTGCTCTAGAAGTTCAAATTCTTTGTTTCTGCAACAGAGCCATTAGAAAAGTTAAGGTGATTCCTACACATAACTCAACAATAAAAACTCCACTGACAATCCAAGTAATTCAAAAGCTTATTCGTATACATTAGAGACTAGCAAATGAACTGTTGGAAAGATGTGCTGCAAGGAAAACAAATGTCAATGAGGCTTTTACCAAAATAATATAGTTCATATGTTCAAAATAATTTTTATTTCAAAGAAAAAATTGCATGTGGGGTGGAAAGAACAACATTTAAGTGGACTTTACTTACTGTAAATACTTATGAGGAAGTACAGCTCACCTATTAGCTACGAAGTAATATATACCTAGAGGTAACAATGGCACTAGATAACCAGCTCCGTCTGCAATAAAATGCGATCTGAAGGACCTGAGCGCCCGACAATGGTTCGCTTCATACTTCGATAGTTACTGATGTACCCTTGTGAAGGGACCAGACATCCGGCTTTATCGAATATCCCTAGATATTTTATGTGACAGCTGAAATACGATGACCTATTTGCAGTTCACCCATGTAAAAGAATTTCCTGTGCTATGCAATTCACTATCCTCGTGAGCTGAAAGACCCACCTAGTCTTTTCATCTTCTGTTTCTAATTCTTAATGGCATAGACAAACAAAGTCCTGCAGTCATTGTTTCGTAGGTCTGCCAACAAATCTACTTCCTTTATGATGACATTGCATTATTCGTTTAGTCACTCTGTTGATTTCGTTGGCCGACCTACCTCGCCCATGTGTTTTTTCGGGGGTTACCCGGGTCGCTAGCCGAATGCTACGTAGGCTAATTACAGTTAAGTGCAGAGTTTCTAATCCCATTAGTACTGGATCTGTACGACCAAGGAACCGAGCCTCCTCCAACCAGGGAGTTACCTAGCACCCGGCGCCTTAGAGGCTCTCTCCATAGGGCAAGACCTAGAGACTAACAAGCCCCCATCTGGTCCTGTGGACTCAAGACGGGATGGAAGTGGATACGCTACTTACGCGCGCCAACTCCAAAATGGGAAGGCTACCAATACAACCTCGGTGGGGCCACCTGGTGATCTAGCACACCTACTAGCTACGCAGGCTAGTACGCGGGAATATTAATGGCTTCCCAAAACCCCGTCTAGAGACGTACCCGATCTCCCACGGGTATCGGGAACCACTGACCTCTTGAGTCCAACCCAACCCAACCCTCGAATGTTCAGCCCGAAGTTCCTCTAGTAACGTCAGAGGTACCGCGAGTGCTATGGTCCGCAGCGCTCGCACCACGGCAGCTGAAGGGGACGGATCACCTCCACTACGGAGGGCTAATTACCTTTCCCGAATTTCCTATCCCTACATTTCATCTCCATTATCATTTCACATCTTTCATCTGGTGGTGTCTCTTTCAGGTCACAAGTGTCGGCGGGAGCATCGGCGGTGCATGGCGGGATGATATGCTCAGAGGTAAACGCTTTCCCCTTCGGCGGGACGGACTGCGGTCACGGAGCCGGCCTAGCGATTCAGCAATGTGGCAGGCGGGATGCCGATTGTGCAAGCCTGTCTGGAGTACTCGGCTCTGGAGAGTTGACCTCCAGGCCCCGAATTGGCCTCCTGAACGTTTCGGGGCCACGGCAGATGTGATAACGATTTTTCTAAATCCACTGTTGGGGAGTTAATATCTGGTAAAGTGCAGAGACCTCGCTCTGTGTACTGCCTTGTATCGGCCACACTATCTCCTCTAACTTCATCCTCTCTCCAGGGGTCTCTCCGCTTGGGACATAGCTACAATAGTTGTACTCTGGTTGACGTGCCAAATCTTCTCCGAATTATCCACTACCACTACTAGTAAGCCTGTTAGCTTCCTTCAACACGTTCTTACTTCTTTTGTTTGTGCTTCATCGTTACTCTTTATTATTTAAGTTATTTGAAGGAAATTGACAATTCCTTCACACCAGCGAAGTAACAGTTTACGGATAAAGTCTGCGGTTCAAGTACAAACAATAATATGTAGCCCGCTCTTTAGCATAGATGGTAGCGTGTCTGCCTCACGTTCAAGAGTTCCCGAGTTAGAATCTCGGGCAAGGTGAGTTACATGGATAAGGTTTTTCCGGGGTTTTCCCTTATCATTAAAGATAAATGCCGGGTAACTAAGGTCCGTGGACCCCAGACACATTTGAGGATCATTTCACCCATTCCATTCATCGTCCGATATGACTTAACAATGGCAGATATATATTACCCAAAAAAATGTCACCACAAACGGTGTATCGGTGTATACCCTACTGGTTTACGGGGAAATATGAGTCAGTTGGAAAATTACCATGGTTCGCCATGGTAAATCAATGGGTAGCTCAATCCTCGGTCCATACAAATTCTTAGCCTATACACGACTAGTGTGAAGAAATAACTAATTTACATCAATTAACTTAAATATTAAGAGTTAAATGATGAAGCCTGGGACTCAAGTACTTACAATAGTAAGTCGCCACAAACGATGTATCTCGGATACGAGAGCCCCTAGTGGTTTACCTGGAAAATGTTCGAGTCCTATGGAGAATTTAATGTCATGATGGTACTTTGGCCATGGTAGCTCAATGGGTAAGAGCGACAGGACGGAAACCAGGAGATCCGTGGTTCATATCCCGGACATAGAATTGAATTTTTCAGGTTGACTACATATCCAAAACCTTAGCTGTACACGGCTCGTGTTAAGGAAGGATTAGTTTTCATCAATTAACTTAAATGGACTTATGAATTATCATTAAAATATTATGTATTTAACGTAGTTCATGAGAAACGAAATAAAGATGATTTACATTCATAATTGGTAAAGTCAGAAGATCCCCTATATTATGCCCTCCCCAACCAAAAAGAAAGAGAGAAACAAGGAAGGAAGGGAGGGAGGAAGGAAGGAAGGAAGGAAGGAAGGAAGGAAGGAAGGAAGGGAGGCAGGGAAGGAAGGCAGGGAGACAGGAAGGCAGGAAGGAAGGCAGGGAGGCAGGGAGGCTGGGAGGGTGGGAGGGAGGCAGGGAGGGAGGAAGGAAGGAAGGAAAGAAGAAAGAAAGAAGGAAGGAAAGAAGGAAAGAAAGAAGGAAGGAAAGAAGAAAGAAAGAAGGAAGGAAAGAAAGAGAGAGAAAAAGAAATAACGAAAGAAAGAGAGAGAAAAAAGAAATAACGAAAGAAGAGAGAGAGAAAAAGAAATAACGAAAGAAA